>JASDQU010736162.1:175091-198330 GCA_032191745.1 Picea mariana
AGGTTTTAATGGCCTAAATCCAACATAAATAAAATAACATTACTAATCTAAATCACAACTAATGGGCTAAGCCAACATAAATAAAATAACATTACTAATCTAATATGCCCCAATTAAGTGGTAATGAGCCAATATTAGGGCTTAACAAAAACTTTTAGTAACAATATTGTCCTATTAATTTCAAAGACCAAAATCCATTTCAAATGGGGAGCCCTCCATTTATATAGTGAGGAGTCCTTTTTACAATCGTTTTTCATGGTAATTCTGTAAATTTGAGTAGTTTCACAAAAGGGAATATTTATTTTAATACCATTGCCTTGGAGCTTGCTTTATTACATACAATCTCTTCTTCAACATGCATACCAAATTTTCCTTCCCTTTGACCTCATACCCCTGTGGTTGCTACATATAAATCTCTTCCTCCAAATCCCCATGGAGAAAAGTTGTTCTTACATCTAAATTTTCAAGATCTAAATCTTCTACTACCACAAGACTTAAAACATTCCTAATTGAATTCATCTTAACAACAAAAGAAAATATTTCATCAAAATATATACCTTTCTTTTGTGCAAACCCCTTTACAACAAGTCTAGCCTTGTACAACTTTTTTCCTCCATCTTCTTCCTTCAAATTGTAAACCCATTTATTCTGCAATGCTCTTTTTCCTAGAGGAAACTAAACCAAGTACCAAGTCTGTTTATTTACCAAGGAATCCATTTCCTCTTTCATGCCTTTCTACCACTTATTTTTAATATCTACATGCAATGTCTCTTCATAACATTCTAGTTCACTGGAATCAGTCAACAACAAATAACACAATTAAGAAGAGTATCGTTCACGGGGTCTACTTAATCCGGCATATATTTTAACAAAAATTTGAGGAGTTTGAGGTTCTTGTTTCTCTTTTTTTTGTACATTTTGATATTTTGATACCTTTAGAATTTATTTTTTAGTGATCTCATCAAGAACTGTGTATTCTGGTTTTTCTTTTTCTTGTTTCTTTCCCTGTAAATGATCTTTGTACATGACCTTCTCATTGAATATGAAATATTTATTGCTAATGATTTTGTGATTTTCATAATCCCATAAGCGATAACCAAAATCATTAACATTGTTTCCAATAAAGATACACCTCTTGGAATTTTCCTCAAGCCTTGTTCTATTTTCTTTATCAATATGGAAAAATGCTTCACAACCGAAAGTCTTCAAAAAAGAATAGTTTACCTTTTTACCTATCCATTCCTCCTCTGGAATTCCACCATCATAATAACTTGAAGTTCCTTTGTTTATTAAGTGAACAACAGTATATACAACATCTTTCCATAACTGTAAGGACAACCCAACATGCAATCTCATACTCCTTGCATGCTCCATGATTGTCTTGTTCATCTTTTCTGACACACCGTTTTCTTGTGTTGTTCCTGGAACGTTTTTCTCTCTATAAATCCCATGGTATGAATAGTAATAATCAAACTCCTTGTTGCAATATTCACCTCCATTGCCTGATCTGAGACACTTCAACCTTTTTCATGTCTCTTTCTCAACCAAATCTTTTCATTTCTTAAAAGTATCAAAAACATCATATTTTTGTCGAATGCAATAAACCGAAGTTTTTCTAGTTGCATCATCAATGAAAGTAACATAATAATTAGAGCCACCAAGAGATGATACCTAAGTTGGTCCCCATACATCTGTATGCACAAGCTCTAACATTTCACTCTTCTTTTCTTTTTCGACTCTAAGAAATATGACTTTCTTCTATTTTCCATAAACACAATGCTCATAGAAATCCAAATCAATTTGTTTAAGATCTGGAAACAAATATATTTTGTCAAGTATTTGTATCCCCTTCTCACTCATGTGTGAAATCCTATGATGCCACAGTGTTCTATCCACTCTTGTGGAATCTAAAGAGATAGAAGAGTCAGTATTACCAGTACATAAATACAATGTACCCACCTTCTCTCCTTTTTCTATAACCAGTGATCATTTGGTGTCCTTCCATGCCTTATCTGTAAATATATATATATACAGCCTTCACTTTCCAACTTCCTTGTTGAAATAATATTTTTCCTTAGATCTATAACATGCCTTACCTCTTTTAACAACCATTGGTTTCCATTTTTTTTCTTTATTTGTACCTTACCCATNTCACCCAAATGAACTTGTCCAAAATCACCTTGAACATAATCTAGAAAATGTTTCCTATGGGGTGTGGCATGAAATGAAGCCCCTAAATCTACTACCCAATACTTAGAAATATTATCTACAGAAAGAATCAAAGCATATTGTAACACATTACCTGTTACATTTGCTTCTTTATTTTTCTCATGTTGTCCATCTCTCTGTTTCTTTGGAGCTCTGTGGTCTTTCTTCAGATGTCCTTTCTTCCCAAAATTATAGCACTCTATATTTCCTAGTATGGATTTGGATCTGTGCTTCCTATAATTCTCGTGGTTTCCTGAGCCCTTTCCTCTATCATTTTTTTCCCCTTGTTATCCATGTTTAATGTATTACCTGATGTCTCACATGTTCTTTTCCATCACATTTCATCGCTAAGGATAACACCAACAACATGATCAAATTTTAGAGTGTTTGAACTAGAGACAAAATTACTTACATGCATGACCATTCCATTCCATCTTTCTAGAAATGAGCACAGGTTTAGAAGATCCCTAACCTCATATTCAAAGTCCACTTTTATAGAACTTAGTTTATTAATAATCGTATTAAATTCATTTAAATGATCTGAAATAGACCCACCTTCTGACATCTTCATATTAAGTAATCACTTCATTAGAAATACCTTATTGGACACCGAGGGTTCTTCATACAATTTAGCCAATGTCTCCATCATCTCCTTCATTGTCTTTTCTTTTGAAATATTGAAATCCACAGACACTTCCAAGATCATTCGTATTGTTTCTAGTTCCTTTTTGTCAAGAACCTCCCATTCTTCGTCCTTCATGGTCGTCGAATTCTTTTCTATTCCACCCAATGGTAGGCATAGATCCTTATGATATAAATAATATTCCATCTTCATATTCCATAACTCATAGTTTTGGTCATTAAATTTATCGACCCTAAACTTTCGATCTTTCTCCATTTCTCCCACTCGAACTAGGAACCCTCTTTTCCTATGAGTTACCTTTCGTTCTAATACCATTTGTTAGAAAACTAGGGTCACCGAGCAATACAATAAAATAAATGTGGAAATAAAACACATAATATACACAATAAATTAGAGACACATATATACATGGTTCACCCAGTGCGGGATACGTCCACCAGAGAAATTCCAAGTCCTTCCTTATTATTATCCAAAAAAATGAAGGGATACAACCTACAACACACTCATTGTAACTTCCTCTTCATTCTCTCACAGTATCCTCTCTCAGAATACAATATTTTCAATAATACATAGATTCAATACAATTCCCTCATAAAAGAGGGTTTCCTTCTAGGAAAAAAAAATCTAAAAATAACTTCTACCGTCAGAGATGTGACCTTATAATGAATAGCCCAGATTGACTACGAAATTACAATATTTTAGAAGGTAATTGTTTCCAATATTTCACTTCGGGGGCACTTCCCTCCAATCCCTTGCCAAGGGAGGCTACAAAAATTGTCGCTACCCCCACCTGGACCCCCGTGGAGACAGTTGTGGGGGGGAAATCCCCCCCACACTCCCCCATTAGGGAAAGCAATCCAAGCACAACTAAAAAAATTATATGACTAAGGAAGATAATCAAGTTCCACAACCAAAATCTGGAAGGAGGATACAACCCCCTTTTCCTTTCCCCATCCTACCACCCTCGAATATAAGTGTAGAATCATTGTCACTACCAATGATAAAACTATAACTTCCACTATTACTAATACATCAACGAACTTTTCATTGTCACATCAACCAACCTATCACTATCATTGCCACATCAACCTACATTTCATTGTCACATCAACCAACCTGTCAATGTCACTATCGCATCAACCAAACTATCACTATCACTGACATCGTAGATATACCATCATCAACCAATTATAATCATATCCACTCACATGGATACAAAAACCATCACCATAACACGCAAATCAACCTATACCATACCATATACATCAAGCATGTACATCAACCATGTACCATGTATCCAATATGTGTCAATGTCTCAACAATATTCTTCAAGCATGTGATAATATCACCATGACATATACCAAACGAAATACCAAGATATCCAAGATATACTTCTAACAATGTATCATATCATCACAAATGTGTACCATATCATGTACCATCATCATCAAGACATTCCACAAGCATGTACCAAAAACATAACCCTCAATAGAAAATGAAAAGAATACATATGGTCTTATAGCAGACCTAATACACAAAATTACAAACGTGTAGCTCTTCCTCGACTTCAACAACCATAGAATAGCATCTTCATCAAACTTTACCTCAGTCTCATTGGACAAGTTTTGGATTAGTCACAAACCATATATTTCAACAAGAATAATTATGTACTTGTAATGAATAAAGGTCTAAAGTATTAACTAGAGATGCTCTGAGATATTTCTTCTATCTTCTCAAAATGTCAGGTTCTGAAACTTCTCAGAATAGAATTTATAGATAAAATGGAAAACCTTCCTGAATTTTATCCTATTCTGGAGAGATAACTTGTTCAACATACCATGCACTCATAATTTGAAATAGTATTTTGAAACTCATGCACAAGATACTAAATACTATTCTATTTCCACTGAAATTAGTCTCACAGAATTTGGATCCTCTATGAAAAAGTTATGATTTTTTTACCCAAAGCACATGGTTAAGACTAGTTTCAGGACTAGTCAAAAACCCTATCTTCCATAGAGTGTTCTCATGAACAAATTTATTTATGCGGACACAAACCAATCTCTCTAGTTTGGAAACCCAAATCTAGAAAAAAACTACACAGATCATGTTTCTTTCCTTAGATTTATGCATTCAAAATATTAACAAGTGAGGATTAGACTCTTACCTTTTGACTAAAGGTCATCCTCAACAGTTGTAGCTCTCCCAACTTGATCCAAAAGATTTAATATGAAAAAATGTATATGGACACAAGCTAACTAGTGAAATAAACAATAATATCTTGACAAATCTATACAAATGAACAAGGAGAAATGTAATCAAGACAATTGAAATCTTTATAGGAAAGATAATATGTAACTGTATTAATAATGGCGGAAAGAGTTACAACCAATGCCTTAGTGTTGAGAAGCACCTTCCAAAAAGTTCATTGCTGCAATACCCACAATGCATCCATGAAATCCATCACCATCAACCAACTCCTTTAGATAAGATTGAAGTCCTCCAAGCCAAAGAATTACTAACAATCCTCTAATAACAAACCAGAAGTAAAGTTATCATTCATTATCTCACAAACTCTTCACTATTTGCTATTATCCTTTCCTCATGAGGTAAGCCTCCTTTTATAGATTGAGGAGGACAAGGTTGAGGATATTAGGATGAGAGGTTAGTATCCCCCTAGATAAGGAGTATGGGTGAGATCAAAACCAATCGGAGAACACCTCATCTCGAAGCTTCTCTTATGGAATATTCTATAAATCCATCATTTTCTCCCTTTTTAAGCAATGTTGCACCCTGCAGTGGAACAACATGAAACATTGTCGCACCCTCCAGTGGTGCAACATGTGACACTTCAGGTTTTCTCACCCTGCAATGATGCAAGATGCAACACACTCTTAAATAAAGGCTTTAAAGGCCCTAACAACATCTGTAACCCTTTTTCATGCTTTATTTCTCTCAAAGTAAGGTTATTCTTCAACAAGTATAGATTTTATGCTCTGGATGATAGAGGATAAGTGAACATCGTCAGTTGTGAAAAAATATTGTGTAAAAAAATTCCCACCAAAGTATGAAGCTAGAAGGGGTGAGAGTTGAAATACTTTGTCATGTGGGTATTGAAGAAAAATACTCATCAGTTAGAGACATGTCAACAAAAAACAAGGAATTATAGTATCATCTCTGTGGTAGGCCCTCCCATACTCAAATATATAAATGAATCCAAGAATAGATGTTCACATGCAAATATTCATGTATGATAAGTAATGGCCACCAAATTACATCGTGTATTCATGCCAAAATGTTCCAAATCTAAACATAGCCACTCAAAATACATTGTGGATCTATGTTATTAAGACTCGAGTTTTGAACATATCCATGATACATACACTATGGATATATGAAATAGTACATATTCAAAATACACCATCGCAGCCTGGATCTATTTGACAAGAACCAGGGTCTTCATTTCCACTGTCCCATAGTACGATTCTAACCATGTGAATAAAGGTGTTGAATTCAAACATGGTAGAAACCATCTGATTATCGGTCATTAATGCTTACCATTAACATATGCAAAAGGAACCACAAAGAATGACAATGGCCCTTAAGGTACATAAGTACATTTTATTGAGTGTGAATATATGAGTCGATTTTGAACACCCATAGAACCATTCGATCAAAGGTCAGTGATGAAAACCTAAGTCGAAGGCAAGGAAACTTGCCATTGAGGCATGCAAGTTCCAAGGTATTGTACAGTTTATAAACCATATTCCTAGATAGTGTGTTGAAGTTAATAGTAATTGGTCTATCATAGGAGGGCCTTGATGTATCCCCCATCAATGACACAAAATAGGCATAAATATTTAAAGTAGATAGAGCATGGATTGTTTTATGATAGACTCAGGGATGGATGATATTGTAACTACAAAGATGGTCGACACGATAGAAGGATTCTTTTAACCGGACTTCTTTTGAACATATGGATGACATGAAAACTATCTTGGAATAATTGACTAAGGAGAGGATCAAAAACTAAAGAGTGGAATCATGGAGGAATATGATCAATCAAGAGATAAATGGATTTCCCAAATTTGACACAAGGAGTGAAAGTGTGTCATATTCAAGAGTGACTAGCTGCTAGAGATTAATACAAACTTTATGCAAATTCCCTTTCCCAATTTCCCCCCAACATTTATGGTGAGTACCTCTTTATTTTTACACAAGATTGAGGAGGATAACATTTGATTATACTATAATCTCATCTTTCGGATGAGTCGTTTGGAGTATTTTTAATGAACCGTAGGAAGAACTGGTTTGGTCCCATATGGGTCTTTCAATGTAAATTTTATGAGTCCAGAGAAAGAAAAACTCGGTGGCTTTTCATGTTTAAAAACTTTGAAAAACACTTAAAGAAAACTATGTGGTTAAATTTTTCATAATTTTAGTCTCCCAAGCCCGAAAAAGTATAAAATAATACCCAGGAGAACTCTTCTAGGCATGATTGACTACAGTATTCCTTTTTCGTAATTAATCATACTCAGTCCAAAAAAGGGGTAAACTAAAATTGAATATATTCCCTTTCAAATAATTTAATGAGTGTGAAAGAAAGCAAGTTTGCTCAATAATATTTTCGTATTTTATAGGGTTTCAAAAAGTACTTAAAGAAAATCACTATAGAATTTTGGTATTTTTTTAAGTTTTTAGAAAAACAATATGTTTGACTATAACTGTATGTTTCAAAAATGACCCGTCACCTACATATTCTAGAACAAATCATCAATTATTTTTTATAATTAAAGAAAACAACTAAAGACTATATTAAAGTGGGTAAAAATGAAAAAGAATATTAAAAGGAATATTCTTCACTAGATTAAAATAGACAAATGTATTTTTTTTCACCATAGTGTTTTTACCTCTTCCATACTAAATAAAACTCTATTTTAGTTGAAACTTTAGGAAAGGATTGTGAGTATATCATTGGACGATTCAAACTCTTTTTTTCTTCAGGTAATATCTCTTCTCTTCCTCTTTCATTTGATAGTCATTTCTTGTCATTTCTATCCATTTTTGGGTGGTTTTGAGCTTGTGGGAAATCCCTAAAATGAGCCTTATGGGTGTCGTGGGTTGCCCATATCAGGAACTGCGAAAATCTAAAGTGTCAGAGCCTTTCCCAATAGGGAACTGCGGCACTGTCTCTATGTGTATAATGCACAGAGTGCGACACCTAGAAACCAAAAATTTCTTTTGTATTTTGAGAAGTGATACTAGAGAATTTTGGTTTTTGGGTGATAAATAAATTCTTCCTTGGTTGTTTGCAAACTTTTGACAGGTTAAAATGATATAATGGAGGGAAAGAGAGCACAAATTAGAAGATCAAATTGCGACAAATGACCCAAATACTATGTTGTCTCTCCAGATGTGTGGATTGGATAAATTTTTTAAGATCCATGACATGAGGGATCAAGTTAAGTTCCTAGAGTTCTTGGTGAAAATGTGAGAACCCGACGAGCAAGTGTTCAAGGTTGGTGTCCATGATTTGGCTTTGTATATTGAGGACATCTATTTTTTAACTGTGTTCTCAAGGCATGGAGAGAGAATATTGTTGTCTATATTCAAAGGAGGCGGTAATAAAACTGAGAATTACATTGCACAGTACTGTATTTCCAGGACAAGGAAAAGTAGTGGGTAGATACCCATTAAAAATGTGAGAGACCTCTCCTTAAGAACCATTTTACTCACCATTACTCGAGTTTCCACTAGTGCATCTCCTCATTTGGCCAAAAATTATCATATGCAATATGTAGTGGATTGTATGGCTCCAACAGTGTTCAATTGGTGTAAGGGGATACTCAAAAGTATGAAATATTAGTTGACAAAGTGAAAGACTGGTCAAATGAAGAAATTTGGTTACGGGTCAATATTAGTCTCTTTCTTCCTAGAAAGAGTTCCACTTTTGCATTTACAGTCTATGGTTTTAGACGAAGACCCAGACCCATGAGAGCCTTGAATGAAGAGGTGCGTGGACCTAATGACGCGACATGGTGGCAGTCCCATAGTCTCCTACAATGAGAATTTCATCAGATGGGTGAAGAAACAACTCATCATGATAGATGAATATGCCTATGGCGGAATGTATTTCCAAGGATATCCTGATATGATCCTTCCATCAAGGTACCATTGGAATGATGCAAGTAAGTAAAAAAGAAAACTGTTTTTAAATTTTGATTTTATTTCATTTTTTGGGTGTATTGAGACTAGTTTGGATTTTAACATGCAGTTATCGGGCCTTCCAGATCATATGGAGTCTCGCCAATCTAGGGGTCGGGTGAGATAGGTGTGCTAGTGGCTCAGAACTGCAATACAATAGAGGATCTTGAGGAGATAGATCATAACCTCCGGGGACTGACTATGGGTATCCCATACGTTTATATTGATGACATATCGCATCAATATCAACGAAACATGGTAGAGGTTTATGGACATATAGCTCTTCTAATCCAAAGGGTAGCTCAGGTAGTAGTGTGCTATCATGAGAACCATGTTTACTATTTATTTTAGTATTTTTCACCATCGACATGTATTGATATGAAATCCATAGGCTTGGTGTTGTCTCAACACATTTTGAAAATATTTTGGAATCTTAATATAAAACAATTTCTACTTTGTCTTATTCAATGCAAAGTGTGTATGTGATCTCTACATATGTTACAAATTTCTATCTAGCACATGATTAACTAAAGCGCTTGTCAATGCTTTTAGACCTCTTGGAATTTGTTGAAATTCTAAATAATCAAATTCTATTTCCAAGAGGAAAACTATTAACTATACCCATAAAAGTGTAGGACTTCGGATAGAATAAATGTTAATTAATTGTAGTACCATGAGTTGAGATTCAAGTCATACAACTAAAAGGTGAATACAAAGTGAAATGGATTTGGTTAATAGTTCAATGACCATAGTATATTCCACAATATTATTAGTTGTGAGTCCAAGGAATATATCGTGTAGACTTATAAACTCATCGGTGGGTCTATAGATTTCTTTTACAGTAGATGCAAGGTTCTGGGTATTGTGGCTAGATCCATCAACAAATCCAACATAAGATAGAGGGAACGTTGACATCTGCAAATCAAGCACAATGCAAGATAAGAAGTAGGAAGAAATCGATAAAAAAGGAAACAAAAAAACATGAAAGTATGTTACAATATTTACAAAGAACATATGTAGAATAATTCTAAGCATAATACCGTTTAAGGTAAATCCCATTTATGGGTTCACCCAAAGAAAATCCATCACAATCTACCAGCTCATAAGCCCCGTTTTCTAACGCATGTTTAACAATGTAAGGGCCACACCACATGGGCTCAAATTTTCCAGCTCCTAAGCTTCTGTGATCTTGGTCATATAACAGGACCAAGTCATCTTCATAAAACACACAAGGTCTAATGATTTTATCATATTGATATTTCACACATTTTTTTATGAGTTTATCTAGCTAAGGCGACATCACATCAAATTTCATCTAGTTGTGTCAAATGTAAAAGATGTTCTTCCTCAGTTGAAGTATTAGGAAGCAATTTGATGACCAATTTCAAATATGTTGTTTCTCATTCAATCGACAGTACAACTTCTAAACCATACACCAATTGAAATGGTGTAAAAGCTGTGGTTTTTTTAACCGAAGTTAGATATGTCCATAATGCCAAAAACAATTGTATGCCAATTCTATTTATGAATCCCTATCATCCTACAAATCATAGTCGACAAAACTTTTTTGATAGCTTTGACTTGGCCATTGGCCTGTGGATAGTAAGGAGTTGAGTTTTCATGCCATAAACCCAAATTTGCGGTTAATTCTGAAATCATACAGTTCTGAAAATCAATTCTATGATCAATAACAATATCTTGGGGCACACTAAATTGAGTGATAATGTGATTAAAAAAGAAAAGAGTTGCAGTTTTCTTGGTATTGTTATATGTGGGCATTGCCTCGACCCATATAGTAAAATAGTCTACAATGACTATAATGTATCCACACCCCCCAACTAAGTGAGGGTTATATGTCATGAAATCAATGCCCCATTTTGTAAATGGACCAACAAACACTACATTGTGTAGAGGAGCAAGAGGAACACGCAATTTATGATTGTATATCTAGCATGCATGACATTATTGGACTACAAGAATGAAATATTTAAATAATGATGGCCAAACATATCTCTCTCGTAGAACTTTTTGGGTTGTGGCATACCCAAAAAATATGACTGCCACATGCTCTAGCATGGAATTCATTAAGGGCTATCTCAATTCCTCATGGGTTAAACACCGCTGAAAAATAAAAATTGACACCACAATGATAAAGTTTATTGCCAATAATGATGTATTGGTGAGATTGGTGTCGAATACAACGACATTCAGAACTAGAGAGATCGGGACGAAAGGCATGTGTTTGGAGATATATGATGATATCCTCATACCAGGGATCAAAAGAGATGATAAGAAAAAGGGTCATCAGCGATCAATTCTTTTATGCAACACTCAGATTCAGAGGAGGGAAGGTCAAAAATCATCTCAGCAAAGACCAAGAATTTTTTAGATTTGGATTTTTCAAATTCCAAATCAAACTCTTATAGGATGACAATCCATTTTGAGTATTTCCCCCCCATCACTTGGCGGGTTAAGATATTTTGTGTTGGAACAGAGGCAGACCCAGGGTTCAATGCTTCAGCAATGCACCAACAAAAACCTAACTACCAACCCTTTTGACAACACCTACAAAAAAGATGAAGTCTCACCCAAGGTAGAGGCAGGGGGGGTTGCAAGACTCAAGTGTCTACAACCTAGTTTGGACATAGATCTGTGATCACTATACTTAACAAAGCACTTAGAAATTCACATCCATTAGTCTTTAACCCTTACTCACATCGCGATTGAAACCCTAATATTACATAACAACATAGTATTCATCAAGCTTAAGAACTTCTAATCATCAAGCACATAACATTACAACAGATCTAGCTTTCACTCACATCATAAATAACTAATCTACTATATCAGATGCATATAACATAAAGATTACAACACTAAGCATAAATCACATATATAACATATCAGCCACTTTGCACAAATCAACCACAACACATGATATATGTTGTTCACCCCAGTGTGGGGCTACGTCCACCAATTCTTCTTCTTATTTATTATCTTCTTTCAATATTCTTACATGCACAAAGCCACAAAACCAACTCCGCATAGGACAGGAGATCTGCGTGCACCTCACCAGATCCTCCTTCCCCGAGTCATGTCCAAGCACAAATCATTTCATGATCTCTTACAATCAATTGCACTTAGCTTTGCAAGTTCTCAACACACAGTATGCACAAAGCCTTTGCAATCACATAGATCAAACTCTAGCACTTAGCACCTTGGCCCCTTCTTTCATTGCCTAGATACTTATTTATATATTAAAAAATAGGCTTGAGCATGGGTAAACCCATGGGCCAGCATCCCATACCCGTTACATAAACCCTAAATACAAAAATCCTGCAAAATGGGGTGAGATCCCATGATCTTTGCTTCCCCTGGGCGCTCCATCTTTGACCTTCTTGTCGAATTCCCAAAAGTGATCAAACACGGCCAAGGTTCTCCAAAACTTGGTTGAGGGCCAACAGGCCCCCAACACTCACCTGTGACTCATCCTGAGTCACTCTGATCTGGGCAACTCTACTTTGAAGGCCTCGAGCTTGGATCAAGCTACCTCGACTTCCTACTTCACTAGAGCCTTCTACTTGATGAATTTCTAAATAACTGTCTCGGTGACAGGTCCTTCCAAGCATTGTTCCACTGAGGTGACCACTTGTTCCAGTTGTGCAACTTGTCTCTCGATATCCTCAAAAAGTGTGTAGTCTTTGTCTTGTATCGGCTGGAGTCTCTGGGTCACTTCCATGAATTTACATTGGATGGCATGGACCTGTTGTTGGACTGCGCATTGTTCCTATGACATTTTCATCTTCTCAATTGCTGACAGTACCTTCAACTATTCTTTCAATGTCGCTACTTGTTTCTTTGCTTCCTGGAGCTGTGACTCCAATATTTGGATCCTCTACAAGGCGCTCATAATTCTCTGCACTTCAATTCCTTAATTGCTTGCATTCTGAAGCCAATGCCTTGATTTTTTCTATTGCACTCCTGGCAGTTTCTTCTCTCTGGTATTACACTTCCTACAGTGTGCTTGGCACTGCTTGCAGTTCCAGTTCTGACACTCTTTATTGAATCTACTAAATAGCTTCATCAATATTCTCCACTTGAATCTCCACTGTGTCTTCTTCTATGTGTGTGAGGCCCGACATAGAGCGAAGTGCTATAAGGACTACTTCTCTAACTCTGATGTGCTTTGTGAGCATTTTTTCTTTTTTCTTCTAGATCTGTGCTCTATCCTTTGCAAACTTCGCCTTGAGGTCATCCTTCTCTTGCTGCACAATCTGACGTTGCTCTAAGGATTCCTCATTTGTTTTCTTTCATGCCTTTCTAGGCTTCTCCTTTTCCTCCTGGACCCAACGAAGGTGAGCCTCTGTTGAATCTACTAATCTGTGTAGCTGGGCATGCTCATCTCCTACTTCTATGCCCCCTGATGACAATGGCGCAATAGACACTTTGAGACTCGAATAAAGAGCATGTTTTACCCCTTTGAGGTCTGCCTCGATCCTGTCAAACATTGTCTCCTATTTGGCTTCGCTTCGCTGCAAAATGTCCTCTGAGGTATCTGATACGGTGATGATGATGAGATCAATATCATCCATTGTGAGCACAATCTGTAATTGAGGCTTATTTTCTCATGATTTCTTTCGTGCTAATGGTTTCTTCGGGGAAACCTTTATTTTCTTGGATGTTTCAGCCTTCATGATGGGATCCTTAGGCGGTGTCACTTCACCCTGTTGCTATTTGTTTTCTTCGCCTTCATTCTCTTCCTGGTCTACTTCATCATTTCCTCCTCCTCTGGTGAATCTGGTGTAGTTTCCTTTGATGATTTATTCATTTCCTGTTCTTCTTCCTTCTTCTTCCTTATGCTATTACTGGGTCCATCATACTCTTTTCGAGTGACTACAGGACTTTTGATGAGGTCAGGTTCGAAGAGTTCTTTCTGTTCAACCGGTACAAGGAACTCTGTAGGCCATTCCTTGGTTATTTCTTCCATGTCCTCATGTGTGAGTTTATAATAGGACTAGAGATCTTCCTTGTGTTCATCCCCACACGCAGTGATGTAAATGAAATACCTATCTATGTGGAACTTTGCAAGTGGCCTGAACCTGTGCAGAGTATTTGGCGTAATGCGAGGGAAAGAATCAATGGCCCTCTTCAGCTGTAAATAATATGTGTGGAACAACGCATTGGATTTCCATTGTTTTGACATGTCGCTCGAATACCAGAGCGTAGTGAAATTCGCGGCCAGTGGTTCAGACGAATCAATTTCAGGGAAAATCGCTCCTTCCGGCATCTCCCAAGAAATGAAGACAATGAAAATATGCAACCAGCTAAAATGAAACTCGTAGCTCTAGTCCTGTGCTTCATGGAAATCTTGCTCCAACTGGTTGATGAGGTAGATCTCCTAGTTCATTTGCATCGCTTCGATGCATTTTCCTGCGAGGTCGACGATGAACCCCGTGACCTACGCGGGTCTGTTATTCCTGATGAGCTTACCAGGGATCAACTAGAAATCTAGGCTCACTGCACCATTTTGGATGGAGGCTACCTTGTAGCTCCACTTCCCCTTCTCTACATCGCCATAAGTGTCTTTTATGCGCTACGCCAGGGCATGATCTATAGCCTTTCCTAGGGAAATATCCTGAGGTTTGGTTCCTTGCATGCTCAATCCAGTGATCCGATGGATTAGCATCAGATCTATGGTGATGTGTCGATCCAACCACAGGTAAACACCATGGTAGCATGACAGGAGGATTTTAACACACATGTTAACCTCCTAATGTCTGTCGAAGTGTGGTATCTTCATCACATTCAAGATTGTCATTTTCTCGATATCCATGGTCCACGACTAGTGGAATATCTTCGATTTATTTTCCAATGTCTTTGTCAAATACTTGTGTGGTGCAAGCATGCCATAGTTCTTGCGGTCTCCTAAGTTGAAGTCACTGATATTTAGCATCATAATCTGTCCTAATTGTGGTCCAACTGTGTGTATCCCCTTTGGGAGGTACACAGTGATAAGTGTATAGTCGAAGTCTCTCGAGACGTTGTCATGACTAACAAGCCAGCCAGAGGCAGGATATAGTCGAGCAGGATTGATGGGATGAATTTTGCATTTTCCAAGTTGTCGCGATGCTTGCTCCATTTCTCTATCACAATTCGAGATGGCCTAGATCGACATGCAGTCAATGGGGAGGCTTGCAATCCTCTCATCGATGAGGCCTATGCTCCTGCAGACATGACCTTCTCCACCATGAGGTCTATAAAAATATCTTTGACAAACTTCTCTACTGCGTTGCGTTTGTCCGACATACATGCTCATGATCAAATATCCCGGGTTAGCGAAAAAACACTTGAGGTAAGCAGAAAGGGTGGCGAGGTCTCAATAAGCACTACGCAAAAGAAATTAGTTCTCTATGGGCTTGGATAATCACAATTTTCAAAAGTGTCCTCGATGAAACATTCAACGGGATAAATAGGCAATGTCGTAATGGACTCCTCCAATGGGCAGGAATGCCTCAATCAATCCAATTTTGTCCGTTATGGTGCGGTCCCAACGGTCTTATGGTGATTTTTCCATAAATAATTTTATTTCTATCCATTCTAGAGTGTCATTCTAATGGTTGAGATGCCTCCAACGGTCATATTTCTTTTTCATGGAGAAGTGCCAGTCTACGTTTTTCTTCTATTCTGGCAAGGTTCAAGTTCTGCAAACCTGTGTTCTGCGAAGTCTTCCTTGGAACCTCCTACAACTATTATAGCTTTGATTTCTTCTTACTGAGATTTATTTCTTTCTTCCCTTTGATTTGCATCTCTGGATTCCTCTTTACATTATTGTTCTTATCTTTTCTTAGCATAGTAACTTCGCACTACTGAGGGTCTTTCACAGGGTTCGAGAGTGATACTTCTTCTCTCATTGTTTATGGAGTATGTGCTATTCTTTTCTACATGGATAAGTTCTTCAATACTTCTTGTGTTCTTTCAACTTAGACAACCAGGTCTCTGGCCCTTAGTTTCTTTGACTTGTCCTCATGTTATTCTATTAAAAGCGTTATTCTCCTAGCCATGAAATCCTTTAATTCTTGGCTTTTATTTTCTATATATTCCTCTTCTCATTTCCGTTGGATCTCATCTTTCTCAATCTAGGTCCTTCCTAACAAAAGTGCAAAAGGAGTGTTGTTCTCAACAAACTTAACGAACTCAAATTATTCTTATGTCGATGTTCCATGGTCAATCACAGGTACATGAGTAATTCTTCCACATAGGGTTATCATCTTTCCTTTAAACAAGCCTATCCCTCCCAATGAAGGAACAATAACAGACTTTCCCAAAATTCCCCAAGTACTTTCTATCATAATGTTCACATGTGTTTCCTTATCCAAAACACAGTCTATCTCGAAGTCTCCTATTCTTGTTTATGTGCACTTCTTCTCTTTTAATATCTCTAGTAAACTAATGTCTTTGTGATTATTCAGTGTTTCTTTCATCTTCAATAATATAGTCTCTGATTCTTTCTGGTTCTTTAGCATATTATTAGTCTCTTGACCTTCTTCATGGTTTTCTTGTCTCATGTTCATCTTTTCAACTTTAGAAATCATTCCAGGGAAATCTAAAACTTCATGTCCAATAGCTTCACAACAAATGCAAATAGGACCTCTATTAGGGCATTCCTTAGCAATATGTCTCAGTCTTCTGCAACTATAACAAAGAGTCAAACCTCTCTTTCTCTTAAATGATCCCCAACCTTTCCTGTACTGAGCACTAGGATCACACTGATGGACCTACAAAAAATTCTTTCTAGGATCCCGCATCCATGTGTTAGTCCAAAAATTCTTTCTATGCATAGGAATAACATATCTTTCACTATTTCTTTCAGATCTATTCATATCACATCTTCTTTCTTCTAGTTCTTCCCTAGTTTTCAGACTAGGATAAAATCTATCAAACATACTTAGATTCATACTTTTGAAGCAAAAAATTCCCCTTATCTTACCTTTATCAGAGCACAAAGCTTTAAAATATCAGACTTATCTTATTAGCACAGAGATTCAAAAGTCAAGTAGAATAATGTGCACTATAGCAACATATCTACACATAGAGCTTTCTCTTTTCTATAGTTCCCAACAATCACAGTTTCAGGTCCTGGCAATGGAACCATTTTGTGGCATACGGGAAGACCCAGGGTTCAATGATTCAACAATGCACCAACAAAACCCTAACTACCAGCCCTTTCAGAAACACCTGCGGAGTAGATGAAGTCTCACCTAAGGTAGAGGCAGGGGGGTTGTAGCACTCAAGTGTCTAAAACCTAGCTGGGACACAGATCTGTGATCACTATACTTAACAAAGCACTTAGCAATTCACATTCATTAGTATTTAACCCTTATTCACATCACAGTTAAAACCTTAATTATAGAACAATGCAGTATTCATCAAGATCAAGCACTTCTAATCATCAAGCACATAGCATTACAACAGATCTAGCATTCATTCACATCATAAAGCACTAAGATACTATATCAGATGCATCTAACATAAATATTATATCACTAAGCATAAATCACATCTATAACATATTAGCCACTTTGCATAAAGCAACCACAACACAGGATATACGTGGTTCACCCCAGTGTGGGGCTATGTCCACCAACTCTTCTTCCTCTTTATTATCTTGTTTCAATATTTTTACATGCACAGAGCCACAAAACGAACTCTGCATAGGATAGGAGATCTGTGTGCACCTCACCAGATCCTCCTTCCCTGAGTCAGGTCCAAGCACAAAGCCTTTCATGATCTCTTACAATCACTTGCACTTAGCTTTGCAAGTTCTCAACACATAGTATGCACAAAGCCTTTATATCACATAGATCAAACTCTAGCACTTAGCACCTTGGCTCCTTCTTTCATCGCCTAGCTACTTATTTATATATTAGAAATTAGGCTTGAGCATGGGTAAACCCATGGGACGACATTCCATACCCGTTACATAAACCTTAAACCCAAAAAGCCTGCAAAAGGGGGCGAGATCCCGCGATATCCACTTCGCTTGGGTGCTCCGTATTCGACCTTGCTGTCAAAGTCCCAAAAGTGATCAAAAACGACCAAGGTTCTCCAAAAATTGGTCGAGGGCCAACATGTTGCATGGGGTTACAATGAGAAATAATGGTGTTTTTGTGCATTAAGATGTAGTGATGAAAATGTTGGACAACTTGATAAAAAATTCCCCTCAGATAAAACGTCATGATGATAATATGTAAATATATTAGGTAATACAAAAATTTCAAGATGAGTAACAATAGTCTGGGGCTTAAGGAATAAATAGGAATGATGATGACTATCATCCCAAGGAGTTTCTTCCAAAGACATGACCTCTAGGATACTCTCATCAGAGGGAAAGGTATAGTCAAGAGGATCGAAGCATGCCATATAAATAGGCCAAGACAATTGAGAATACTCATCAAAGACGTCACTCCTGGGGTCACTAGTGTCATAACCAATCATAGATGAATATTGGATTGCTTCATAAGTGATTTCAATAGGAATAAGTGGCATTCTATCACCGTAGTTGTCATATTCATATGGACTAGGTACTACCCAAGAATCATATGAGTCAAGGGATTTACTGGTATCAGTTAAAATCATGTTCACTTGGGAAACAGTAGGGGGAGTGCCAGGTGGTGGGAGTGGAAAAGTCCATATCATGGATTAATCTTTCAAAATACCCACTCCAACATCCTCATAAGAAAATGGAGTTTTCTCGATAAAAGGAACACTACCAATGTGTGAATAAGAATTAAAGTAAGTGAGTTAGTAATTTTGTGACTATTTTTCCTTGATGAGTGAAATGTAGTACACGAAACAAAGTAGAAACTACGAAAAACATGGCGTAAATCCAACTACATCCTAGTAGAATATTATAACCGAGCGATGCATCGACAACTTCTACTTCAATAGTGACAATTTTACCTTCTAATTGAACCGGTAATGCAGTAAGTACTCCAAACGAATTAAATTATCTACCATCAAATGCTTTTAATGTATCAAGTGATTGGTTAATTGACGAAGAACCAATATCTTTCCAACAATTAAGAGACAATAGGCAAGGAGAGGAACCTTCATCTATAATAGTACAAAAAATAGTCTTTTGGCGTACAATGACTTGAATCTGAAACACAAGTTGGCGAGGGAGCCTTGGAATATGTGTTTTCAAGTCAAAGGCTATTATATTTTCATCATTAGGTTCAATTACACTGATGGATGAAAACAATGCTCTTGGTTGTGCAGGGAAATTTTGGAGGACTTCGATGGCTAGCATTGCAAAAGGAGCTTGAGACAAATCTTATAAAATATTATAGTTTTGAGAAGGTTGTGCATATAGATTAAAAGGCGACCTACAAAAAATTCCTTTGGGAGGTTTTTAATCATTGTTTTTGAACTAAGTCAATCAATCTGTAAAGGACCAGTAGGTGGTGGGGTAGACTTAGAAGGTTGGTTAGTAGCACTTCCATTTGAGGAAGGATAGTATTTTGGTCATGTTGTGAGTGAAACATCTTTATCTTTATCTGTGGTACACATAAGTACATAAGATATTCCTGACACAGAGGGTTTCTCTGAAGTAACCATTTGAGTCTACTAATATGGAAAAGGACTAGTCAATATAGTGGGTGTAGTTGAATTTCCTTTAAGGAAATAATTGACATCAACACGACACAGACAATATTTAGTGTAATATTCCTCATCGCAAATGAGACAAGGATATTCGGGTTTACGTTTTATGTTATCTTCAACAGGTGGAGGTTTTGGTTTTTCTTGTGGTTGGGAAGGTTGGTTTGTTTTTCTTTTTCCCTTTTTCTTATTTACAATTTTAGCAGTTGGTGTAGATTGAACCATGTTGACCTCAGAAGTATTACTAGAAGGAGTGGAAGGAGGTGTAGTATTTGGAGTAGTCGTAGTGGTGGGATTTGGCTTGGGGTTGGAAGTTGTGGTATATGTCTTACTTTTAGTTTCTTGATTAAAAAAACCAATCACACCATCAACGTTATGAGCTTCCATAGGAATGTTTGGTTTGGATTTGTCGATGAGAGAGGAGCATGAGAAATCATATCATACAATGTGCTAGTTTGAGAATATACTAAATCAAGATACTGGGCATGACTAATGGCTTGTTCCTCAGTAACTAATCCTCCCATAGCAACATATCAAGAGATGGGTCCCAAAATATATTTACCAAACCATTCAACTAACAATTGGTCAGGAATGTGAGCTTTGATTAATCATCTTCTCCATCACCACTCATGAATATGATCAGAAATATGAGTAGAGGTGGTTTGTTGAAGTGAAGTTAAAATCTCAATACATGTTTCATAACAAATATGTAGTTGAAAATGTGTGAGGAAGGCCATGGATAATGAATTGAAGTCACAGAATAATCCTCCAGGTAATTCAATATACCACTTAGTTGTGGTTCCCGTAAGAGTTCTTTGAAAAATACATAAGCGTATAGAATCATCCATCAATGAATTTGATTAACATCAAATATGGAAAGTCATAACATGATTATTAGGATCATCTCCTAGTTTACCATCGAACTTCGAGATATCTGAGGGTAATTTGGAAGGAACAAATGGCCAAAAAGGATAGTTTGAAATGGGATCATTCATTAATCGAGACAAATTTGGTAAATACTAAGTAGCTAAAAATCGTAATTGTCGATTAAATTTCAGATACTCATAACTTTGAGGAGGAAGTCTTGTTGGAATACTGGTAGGACTATAAGAAGATTGTAAAGGTGTAGTATATATGGATCCTAATGAAGAATGTTGTTGTGGGTTTTGGGATATATAAGTAGAATTAACTTGTAGGTTAGGAATCCCTCCTTGAGGATGAATACCCATTTGAATAGGTTGACTCCATGTAGGGTTCACAGTTCCTGGAAAATGTTTCATAGGATTAAGACCTCCGAAAACATGTTTAGAAGAACCAATGTGATAAGTTACTCCATCTGAATTCCCTTCGAGGTAGCTTACCCCCCAGACCCTTATTTTTTTCCAAGATTCCAAGATGGTCCTATAGCCTTTGATCCAGTGAAAGGGTGACACATAATAATGTTTTTTTCCCCAACCAAAGGTTTTCCCACATACGAAATTTGTGTCCCAATAGATAGATGATATATAGAAAGGTACTGACCACTTTGTCCTCTAGGAGGGTTCGATACTCCTAATGAAACTTGGGTAGGACTAGGAATGCATACACTAAGAGAATTATATCTAGGAGGAAGTGATGGACATTCTCTAAGAAGAAACAGTGTTCCAACGAGGTTCTGAGATGTCAAAGAGCTAATAGCTTGAAAAGTTAGATTTTGCACAATAATCATGGCACTATTCAATTGAATAGGAAGGACAAGACCTACCCCACTTGACATCTGATTGGAGATAGCAGTAGTATTACCTATTTTTCCTATAGGATAACAAAGGAAAAGGTTTGAGGATGTGGTGGTTGTGCTAGTAATAGAAAGTGTAACTGGTGTAGGAAACGATTGTTGACTGATACTCAACCGATCAAAAATATCACGAACTGCGATAGTTCTCCATAAAGGATGAAATATAATTCTACTAGGATC
The DNA here is from genome assembly GCA_032191745.1 of Picea mariana. NCBI lineage: Eukaryota > Viridiplantae > Streptophyta > Pinopsida > Pinales > Pinaceae > Picea > Picea mariana. Next base: position 196,760 of record JASDQU010736162.1, read on the forward strand.
TGATATGATATAGGTTTGAACAGGGGTTGTGAATCCTTCAATTTGACTATGTTTTCTTGATTCCATATTTTCTTCTTCAAAAGGCCTTGACGGTAATCTAGGATAATCTTTCGTTACAATTCATCCTAAAGAATTTACTCGAACTAAAAGTGGACCCAAGGGATTATTTAATGGTGGGTTTTTAGGATGTATAAAACATTCTTGAACACTTGTGATAACTCCCTCAGAATCTTCAATCAAAGGAGTAGAAACACTCTTAGTGTCAAAGAAATTTTATTTGTCAAAAATATCTCCACGAGAAGTATCTTCTGGTGAATAGGGAGGTATTGGTTGATAATCTTCAAGAGGAAATACCTACATCCTACGTGAGGGAAGAAGACCATCATCAACCATGGTAGAAAGGGTAGAAAATTTAAATCCAACTATAGAAGGAAGTCAACACACAACTAATAAACTAGGAAGAAAACCATGCAAACCAAACATTCCACAGTGAACGCACTAGTTGGTGATGAAATCCAATGTCGTGAGAGAAATGTGAAAAGGGATGGGGTAGAGTGAGTGGACCAGTTACATTGGAGACCTGGTTAATGGACTTAATCCTTGCTGCAAGTACTCGGAAAGAATATCTGTGGGTTACCCTCCATGGATCTCGAGTGCATTTTACCAACATATGACCTAGGTACAATAGAGACTTTCCCCTCTGTCTTCACCTTGTGTAGGACCCTTAAATATTATGGCTTCTAAGGTTACCGATTACAACACTCGAACCTGGGGAAATAGTCGATAATCGACTATACAAGTAATGGAAGGGTCAAAAACCAAAATCCCTTTGATAGGTGCCTCAAACCAAGGTAAGACCTCCCAAGTGATCCCAAAGTGTATAATGCCACTATTTGTAATACGTGAAGACCACTCCACCAAGACCAACCAAGAAGGGTTAGTTACTCCACTGATCCCAATGTGACCTCATGATTGACTGATCTGGATTTTATAAGTAGAAAAAAAAGAATCCAGATTATTGAAATATCCTTAACACAAAATAACATAGATACAGTATTATTGGTTTTCTATTCAATAAGGAAATAAGTTGAAACTATAAAATGCAGTGGAAAACAAGCTTGTTGGAATGGTGGCGGCTTATCTCTGAGAAGAGATTTGACGATTGCACTCATTCACAAGAAGATGGTTACAATGAGGCTCTGAAGGCCTTTTACAATAAAAAGGAATGTCAAAAACCCTAGACATCCAAAAACCTAACCCTAGGAGATGAAGTGCCAAAAGTTAAGTGGGCCCCGTTTGGGTAAGTTAGTACATCAACTTCCCGGGGTCGTAACTTTTTCATACGATCTCTGTTTTAGGCGCATGATAGCCCATTGGAAAGGTATAACCGATAAGAAATTTTTGTGATTGGCCCAGGGAAATATCTTTGGCAGTCCCATGGGACCCAAATCCCCAAAAAACGTCGTTTAGGGCCTCAAAACGGCCTCAAAAGTTTGGAACCTAAAAAGCTGCTGAAAAACTGCCAAGGTGGAAAATTGTTTTTTTAGCCAGTGGAATAGGCGGGTGGTCAC
>JASDQU010736162.1:202074-217237 GCA_032191745.1 Picea mariana
ATATACCAAGGAGACATTTTCATTTTGAATCATCTTGTACTTGAACATTTAAGTGGGGTAAAAGGAGGTTGCCCCCTCGAAGAGGCTTATTATCTGATATTATCTCTTTTTCAAGGCGTTGAGTACTTTTCTTGAGGTTTTTCTATGCTATATTGATGTTTGGTTCTTAACAGTTTTTTTTTTTTAATCTAAGAGACAATCTAAATCTGAATATTATGGTATTGTTATGCGTGAATGAGATTATTTTGTTTATGGATTTCTTTGGTTGTAGCCTGCAGGTGTTAGTTGATGAATTAATTCAAAATTAATATTTTCATTTTACAGTTGTCATGATTTCTTAGGATGAGTATAACAATAATGTAATGACATTAAGTTTCTCAATTCTTTGGTTCTAACATATTATGATATCAAATATTCATATAACTTGTGCCATGAACTTATTCTAATCGAGTAATATAAATCTTTTACTCTATTCATTTATTTTGTTATTTTTCTCCTGATCGGGATAGGTTAGATTAAATATTATTATTTATAAATTGAATATTATATTACTAGTCGCATATTAGTGTTTAAGGTCAGTTAGTTGTGTTTCTTTTATTTTTTTCATTATTTTTTAATTCATTTGAGAACCTTTGGTCCTCAGATTCATATTTTATTTAGTATTTGTTAGATTTTTGTTAGTATTTTTGTTAGTTGGTAACCAGGTCAAAATCTGATCGGAAGCGCTATCCTAAATGATAACGGGTCGACTTGGGACCTTTCACCAAGAATTTTCCCTAGATTGATCGAACGAGTCATTTTGGCCCATCAACAAAATGGTGCTAGAATGAGGGCCACATAACTAAATGGATACAAATTGAAATTTGAATTCTTCCCATTCTGCCCCAAAAGTAATATTTTCTTACACAAATGATTCCCATCAATTTTACTATGAACATAATGACTTCCCTTCAAAATATAGGGTAAATAATCATGCTCAAGTCAACACTCACTGTATTTCCTCTCATCCAGAAACATCTTTCTCTTCTCATCAACATCATATCTTAACTAACTCATAGATCGACTCTCTAGTTAGGCATTCAATAAAAAAAACCAATCGAGCTCTGAGTAGACAACGTAGCATATAGACCAGACAAATTTCCTTATATTTATTCTCTACCTACAAGTCAGGAAAACAATCATCATACAGATCCCTATTTCGCTAACCCATACTCCTATCAAGAAAACCATTTAGTTAGGACTCCTGAATATCACGTTCATGAAGTCACGTTCGATTTCCATGAGGCTTTAGAATTAAATATTGAATATCATATACTCACCGATGGGGTAGGAGGTATACCACCCTCACCTCCCGAGTCCCCCCATCACACCCCCAGAAACGAGTCAGAGGACAATTCCGAAGAAGGGGATGTGTCTGAGAGTGAATTTGAAGATAACCCCTATCAAGTCATTGTATATCAACCCCTAAAAATGGAAGGAGAGAATGCAAACAAAAATCCTCCTCCTTACCAACCTTGGTTGTTTGCTAATGTGGTTGTTGTACCTGGAATTCATCATGAAATGCACAAAAACCCTGAGAAATTCCTACCTTAATTTGACCTCGACAAAAAATATTCAGTCAAGAACCATATTAAGAAAATTTTGTTGGTTGTTAGGTTACAAATAATTCTCCATGAAGACATCGTATGCCATCTATTTCCTCTTACCTTTGAAGAAAAAGTGTCTATGTGGTATTTATGTCTAGAAGAAGCTTCGATTCCAAATTGGAGGACTTTTGAAAACTCTTTCCTCTGAAAATTTGTGTAAAAAAAGACACCAACCACCCGGGTCCTCAAACTATCAAGAGTCAAAATGGATACCAAGGAATTAGTTATTGATTGCAATCAACGGTTCCTAACTTCATTAAAGCAAATCCCAAGGGCCTCAAAACCTACAGAAGATGTCCCGATTGAATTTTATAAATCTATTTTACCCATGTCAATGGCCATGTATGTGAAAAATTCTAAAAAGGATACTCTAGAAAAATATTTCCAAGAAGACCTTAAATTTGAGAAAAATATGTTAACTTTAAAGGGTAGTTCCAATTCAGAACCATCTAAAGATAAAGGTAAAAATAAAATCCCCACATCTAAATATGGTGAAGAATTATTAAAAAGATATCCAACTAATTAGTTGACCTAAAAAGTGGTAATGGAGAGGGATATTCTAACCATCAAAGGTTTTTTAAGTTCCCACCTAAAAAATATAGTAACACTCCCCCAACCAACAAAACCTCCCCCTCTCAGATGGAAGGAATCAATATGGAAGATATTGTCCAGGCCATTCAAACCTCGGAAACAGAGAATATGATTGAAAACTATGATGAAGGTAATGGAAGTCAGGAACAACAAGAACAACCCGAGGATTCTGACGAGCCAGTTGAGAAATAGTTAAAGAGGTTTTGGGACATGTATTTTAGAGAAGATGAGGAAGACGTTGAAGAAGTACACGTCTCACAAAATGTCGTAACCACTAGGAGTTCCAGTAAGAATATTCCTGATAACACCCCCAATATTCCTAATCATGTTTCTCCCACTACCATTATTCCCAAACAACCTTCTCTTTCAAACAATACTACCCCTAATTAGTCCAAGAATACTTCCCCCAATCCCAAAAAAATAGATCAAACAACAAAGTCAAATATTTCACCTACACCCTTAGCTAAATTGGAATATGATTTTTTAAAAGATCTAAAGAAAACAAAAGCCAGCATTTCTTTGTTTGAGCTCATGAAAATTCCACAAATCCAAGAAAATTTCATGAAAATGTTACAAGGTAATACTTCTTCTAGATTTCATGAATGAAACTAGGGAACCAAAAGGGTAATCACAAAGATAACTTCACCTAATAACAGTATGCCTTCCAAAAGCCAGGTGGTGACCAATGCATCCTTAACAGGTCAGAGATCGAGGTCTAACACTCCTCCTTTCCTTATCACTTTTGAATTCTTCAATAGGAATGTTCATAATTGCATGGTGGACTCATGATATTCCTATAATGTCATGCCCCTTAAAATATGTTAGAAGTTTAACATCAAACCCGAACCATCTAACATTATGATTATCCAGTTAGACATAAGTAATGTTAAGGTGGTCAGGGAATTGAAAAAAATGTTGATTATGATGTCTGCTAACCCAAAATTTCATCAAACCATAGATATAATAGTATTGGACATTCCTGATAATTATGGTATGATCTTAAGTCGAGATTGGTCGTCCATGTTGAACAATTATTTCACTATCGATTGGTCCCATCTATGGTCCCTTTCAATTTTAAAATGAACCAAATCATGTTTGACAGAGAAAGGTACATGAAACATGTAGTCACTGATTTAAACATCTGAATGAACCAATGATGTTCAATCATTCCATTCTTTGGAATTATTCATTTGAGATGTTTTTTGGGAACTTCACAGCTGAACCATCAACTCTCATGGACTGTAATGCTAAATCATAAATATTTCATTGCACCCATATTATTGAGTCCAGTTGTGATATTGTTTTTGAAACTAACCATCCCCCAGAGGTACAGACTAATGTACTTTTTAGAGATAAGTTAGAAAAATGCATTGATTCTACTAACCTTTTGAAAACCAAAAAATATGAAAATTCAAAACTACCAGTTGAGATAAAAAGAGGTGATCCTGATATGTGGACGTTATTATTCAATGGATCAAAATCCTTAAAAGGTGTAGGAGTGGATTGTATACTAAAAGACCTGAAAGGTACTAAAAGATTAAAGGTACTAAAAGATTAATCACATGCAGATTTGAATTTCCATGCACCAACAACATTATTGAATACGAGGCCCTTGTACATGTACTTAGGAAGGTAGTTGACTTTAAAGGAGAAAACATCAAGGTATTTGGTGACTCTTAAATCATTGTTAGATATGTATGAAATACTATTCTTTTCCTTTCAAGTCACTTAAAAAATTATTAGTCTGAGGTCTGGGAGATAATTAAGTCTTTCACTGCCTTCAATATTAACACCATTCTGTGGTCATTAAATTCTAATGCTAATTTATTGGCAAATGTCGAGTACATATTAATACCCTTAGACAAATTGATGTCTGACTCCTTCTCTGTTAAAATTTTGTACATGCCATCAATTCCAAACAATATCATAAGTTGGAGGGTCTTTGATGATGACCATCAACTCATCAATTTTATACACCTCAAAGACACCTTCAGGGATTCTATCATAGATGAGGGCCAACAAAACATACTGATGAATACTAATAATAATGATGATACTAAAGTAGTAGGCCCATACAAAAATATTCCCAAGAGTGCAGTTAGGTTAGAAAAACTCTATGACCTTCAAGAAAAATTCAATAAGGTCATGAACTACAAAACCAACAACTCATACCTACCGTTTGAAACAATAAAATTGGGATTCGATTTTTCTCCTTAGAATGTCAACCTGGGAAAAGGGTGTTCTCCTGAATAAAACTAGTCATACATCAAGTTATTCAAAGAATATAAAGACATTTTTTCTTGGACGTATGAAGACATCAAGACATATGATACAAAGATCATACAACATGTCTCTCCCATGAAATCTCAAACCAAACCTTTCCAACAGAAGCCGAGGAAGATGAACGCCAGTCTTCAACATCATGTTAAAGCAGAGCTAAATAAAATTTTGGCAGCTAGAATCATTTTTCCGGTAAGGAATATGTAATGGATATCAAACTTAGTACCGGTAAGAATAAATCATGGGGATATCCATATCTGTGTTGATTTTAGAAATGTAAACATAGCCTCTGAAAACGACAATTACTCTTGATTATTTGGGTTGGTTGTCATCAATGTCAACCCTTGAAGAACGTCCAGTAGAGAATTCCGGTAGCACAATGGTTTGGGTAATGGACCCAAGTTTGTTTGATGGATAATGGTATGATTTTTGATATATTTGCAGGTAATACTATTCCATATGGATAGTACATGTCATTCTATTTGCAGTGGTATGCAAAACGTCACATAACTCCTCACGATTAGAGAGTTATGGACATGTGAAGTTGGAGAAAGGTTTGATGTCATGCCATTTCCAGTGTTATGTGGAACGTCACATAACTCCTCACGGTTAGAGAGTTATGGCCATTTGAAGTTGGAGAACCCTCATGAGTCATCTAGAAGCCCCAAAAGGTCAAAGTAGTCATAGTGGTTTAAAATGTTTTAGAAGGTAAATAATAAAGTGAAGGGATGAGTGTACTATAAGTCAAAGTGAATACAAAATAAATTATTTAAATAATAAATTTAATGGATAAATTACTAAGTTGACAAGTGGTTAGAAGTGGGTTAACCCTAAAATAAGGAAAGTGGGTTAAAATGGTTAAAAGGTAACCCCTTGAGGAAGCTACATGAAAGTATAAATAAGAGGCAAGACTCTCTCATTTTAATTACACTTGAGAATATTGAATATATATAGGTGACTAAGGTAACCAAAGGATATATAAGCCGAATTTCATATGGAAGGTGCAGTAAAGAAGGCTGAAATTCAAGGGAGGATAAATTCTTTTGATGTTGCTTTCTAAGGTATGTTATTTATAGGTCATCTCACAATTTTCGCAATAAATGTTTTTATAGAATTATTCCAACCATGAAATTGGGATTCCATTGAGGAAACATATACAAGTAGTTGTGATACAAATTTCATGTTTTGGGTCGTTGTATTTTTGGAGTTACACGCCGTGGAAAATAGGGTTGTGGCTAGTCCCGAAACTAGTCTAAAACAGGTGTTTCGGGTAAAACCGTCATAACTTCTTATAAATAGATCCAAATTCAGTAAGACCAAATGTATTGGTTAGAGTATAGGCTATAGTATTCTATGTACAATTTTCAGATTCATAAAACAAATATTCTGTGTAGGGAACGCTCTAGAAGTTAGCTCTCTAGAATAATCCAGAATTCAACAAGGTATGCCTTTTTTTCTATAACTCCTTTTCTGAGAGGTTCCAAGAAGTGAAGTCTGGAGGAATTTCATAAAGGAAACTGAAGAACATTGTGTACCATTTTTAGATCTTTATTCATTACAGGTACATAGTTATGATTATTTCAAGTTAGGGTTGTTGACTAATCCAAAATTAGTCATGTGAGACTAAAGTAAAGTTTGATGAAAATGCTAGTCTATTGTTGTTAAAGTTAAGGAAGGTTTGCAAGTATGTGATCTTATACACCAGGTCTGTTATCACCCCATAAATTATGGAAATAAATTGGTGACTAAGATATTATCTGTCTCTAGTATTTTTGTTGAAAAATGATTTTTTATTCTGCAAATAATTTGAAAAAAGAAAAAGAAAAGAAAAAAAAAAAGAGAAAAGAAAAAGAAAAGAGGGCATAAAAGAATTGAAATGAAAGCCCCATGCAATAATAGTAACTTGGCCATACCTTTCAAGCATGGCCAATTTCTTTTAAATTTAATGTTGATAGGTTAGTGAATAAATCCGACCAGACTATCTAATCCTGGTCAGATAGCCCTTAGGTTAGATTAGTGAATAAATCTGACCAGACTGTCTAATCCTGGTCAGATAGCCCTTAGGTTATATTAGTGAATAAATCTGACCAGACTGTCTAAACCTGGTCAGATAGCCCTTAGGTAGAGTAATTTCTTAACCCAACAGTTTAATCTAGGTTAATTGTCCTAGAAATATAGGTTAGAATGTAGGTTAGTTGCTTCATTTTCTTCACCCCAATGAAACCAGCTGGATGTAATGTTTACACCATGTCTCAAATTCTTAAAAGGTTGCTTGGTCGAAGTCCCTTGGTGGTGTTATTTGAAAGTTTGGGAAAAAACCCATAAAAACGCTTTTATCCTAAGTTTTCCCAGCGCATGTTTTCTTCGCGCCCTAGTTTATGTTTCCTGCACCTTTCAACGGTCCTGATCACGACGCTCAGATCTACGACGCACAGAGCATTCCGGACCCCCCCGACTATTTTGCTTTTAACCGAGGGGGGGTCCGAAATCGGTATTAAGATTGGCGCACATCTGGACGGCCCAGGAATGAGCGCTCAAATGAACGATCCAGATTGGATTCCGGACCCCCCCATCCGTTCTGCCTTTAATGGAAGGGGGGGGGGTCTGGAATTAGTGTTAAAGAGCGCGCTTGGATCTGCGGCTCAGAAATGGGCACGCTGATCAACGACTCACAATAGATTTCGGACCCCCCCGGATGATCTGCTTTTAACTGAGGGGGGGGGGGGGTCCGGAATGGTTGTCTCTCTCAGGCAAGCCCTTTGTCATACGTGGTGTTAGCCTATTGGTCCCGAAGTCCCATCACCATCTGCTATTCTGACAACTCCTGTCACCCATGGATGTCATATCCCACTTGTTCCACTTGCTCCCAAGTTGTGTCCCATCCTATAAATGCTGTCAGTCCCTGGTGTTAGTCCCTTACCTTTTCAATCATGATCAACCCCTTTTTGCGACTTTTCCTCCAATCCCTTGCGGCCATGTCACCCGTCCGTATGTTTTGGCCACCGTCACCCGCCATATCACCCCCAAGTGGCCCGTTGCTCATTTATTAATGGATAACATACCCATTATCTTGCTGACCTGTCTCCCGCGCTCGACCGACCCCAGTTTTAAATAAAATCACCGTTCCCCTCCATTTTCGTTGATCATTCATCGCACCAAGAAATCTCATTGCCAGTCCCTCCATTATATCCCATCCCCTTCATCCACAGTTAGTAGACCCCACTAACTTCGTGTTATTTGCAGGTACTGTTGCAGAGATGGCGCCAAAGCCTAGACAAGCAGAAGGAGAGGAGAATCCTTTTCTCCCACCTCCTGTCGACCTGGAAAAAATCCCATTGGTCAACAAAGACAGGTTGATCGCGGATACCATGTGTGATTTCGACTTTTCATACCTCCAGTCATGGCTCYGAGAGGTGTTCTTGGACCAGAGCGATGAAATTGGACTCTGGGAGCCCAACTTACCCCTGTACCTTTTTCCCCAGATCCACCACTTCCCCGAATTCACCCTCAAATGCCAAGCCCATTATATTCTTGACCAGAGGTCCATCATCTCCGCATCCGGAGACACCCTGTTCCTCATCACTCCCGAAGACATAGACTAGATGATGCAAATTCCCCGTGCCGAATCTGCGTCCCCTTTCAACCTAGAAATCCTCACCAAGCTATATCAGAAGATGAATTTTCCCTAGAGAGCTCATATAAAGACATTTTTTCTTGGACGTATGAAGACATCAAGACATATGATACAAAGATCATACAACATGTCTCTCCCATGAAATCTCAAACCAAACCTTTCCAACAGAAGCCGAGGAAGATGAACGCCAGTCTTCAACATCATGTTAAAGCAGAKCTAAATAAAATTTTGGCAGCTAGAATCATTTTTCCGGTAAGGAATATGTAATGGATATCAAACTTAGTACCGGTAAGAATAAATCATGGGGATATCCATATCTGTGTTGATTTTAGAAATGTAAACATAGCCTCTGAAAACGACAATTACTCTTGATTATTTGGGTTGGTTGTCATCAATGTCAACCCTTGAAGAACGTCCAGTAGAGAATTCCGGTAGCACAATGGTTTGGGTAATGGACCCAAGTTTGTTTGATGGATAATGGTATGATTTTTGATATATTTGCAGGTAATACTATTCCATATGGATAGTACATGTCATTCTATTTGCAGTGGTATGCAAAACGTCACATAACTCCTCACGATTAGAGAGTTATGGACATGTGAAGTTGGAGAAAGGTTTGATGTCATGCCATTTCCAGTGTTATGTGGAACGTCACATAACTCCTCACGGTTAGAGAGTTATGGCCATTTGAAGTTGGAGAACCCTCATGAGTCATCTAGAAGCCCCAAAAGGTCAAAGTAGTCATAGTGGTTTAAAATGTTTTAGAAGGTAAATAATAAAGTGAAGGGATGAGTGTACTATAAGTCAAAGTGAATACAAAATAAATTATTTAAATAATAAATTTAATGGATAAATTACTAAGTTGACAAGTGGTTAGAAGTGGGTTAACCCTAAAATAAGGAAAGTGGGTTAAAATGGTTAAAAGGTAACCCCTTGAGGAAGCTACATGAAAGTATAAATAAGAGGCAAGACTCTCTCATTTTAATTACACTTGAGAATATTGAATATATATAGGTGACTAAGGTAACCAAAGGATATATAAGCCGAATTTCATATGGAAGGTGCAGTAAAGAAGGCTGAAATTCAAGGGAGGATAAATTCTTTTGATGTTGCTTTCTAAGGTATGTTATTTATAGGTCATCTCACAATTTTCGCAATAAATGTTTTTATAGAATTATTCCAACCATGAAATTGGGATTCCATTGAGGAAACATATACAAGTAGTTGTGATACAAATTTCATGTTTTGGGTCGTTGTATTTTTGGAGTTACACGCCGTGGAAAATAGGGTTGTGGCTAGTCCCGAAACTAGTCTAAAACAGGTGTTTCGGGTAAAACCGTCATAACTTCTTATAAATAGATCCAAATTCAGTAAGACCAAATGTATTGGTTAGAGTATAGGCTATAGTATTCTATGTACAATTTTCAGATTCATAAAACAAATATTCTGTGTAGGGAACGCTCTAGAAGTTAGCTCTCTAGAATAATCCAGAATTCAACAAGGTATGCCTTTTTTTCTATAACTCCTTTTCTGAGAGGTTCCAAGAAGTGAAGTCTGGAGGAATTTCATAAAGGAAACTGAAGAACATTGTGTACCATTTTTAGATCTTTATTCATTACAGGTACATAGTTATGATTATTTCAAGTTAGGGTTGTTGACTAATCCAAAATTAGTCATGTGAGACTAAAGTAAAGTTTGATGAAAATGCTAGTCTATTGTTGTTAAAGTTAAGGAAGGTTTGCAAGTATGTGATCTTATACACCAGGTCTGTTATCACCCCATAAATTATGGAAATAAATTGGTGACTAAGATATTATCTGTCTCTAGTATTTTTGTTGAAAAATGATTTTTTATTCTGCAAATAATTTGAAAAAAGAAAAAGAAAAGAAAAAAAAAAAGAGAAAAGAAAAAGAAAAGAGGGCATAAAAGAATTGAAATGAAAGCCCCATGCAATAATAGTAACTTGGCCATACCTTTCAAGCATGGCCAATTTCTTTTAAATTTAATGTTGATAGGTTAGTGAATAAATCCGACCAGACTATCTAATCCTGGTCAGATAGCCCTTAGGTTAGATTAGTGAATAAATCTGACCAGACTGTCTAATCCTGGTCAGATAGCCCTTAGGTTATATTAGTGAATAAATCTGACCAGACTGTCTAAACCTGGTCAGATAGCCCTTAGGTAGAGTAATTTCTTAACCCAACAGTTTAATCTAGGTTAATTGTCCTAGAAATATAGGTTAGAATGTAGGTTAGTTGCTTCATTTTCTTCACCCCAATGAAACCAGCTGGATGTAATGTTTACACCATGTCTCAAATTCTTAAAAGGTTGCTTGGTCGAAGTCCCTTGGTGGTGTTATTTGAAAGTTTGGGAAAAAACCCATAAAAACGCTTTTATCCTAAGTTTTCCCAGCGCATGTTTTCTTCGCGCCCTAGTTTATGTTTCCTGCACCTTTCAACGGTCCTGATCACGACGCTCAGATCTACGACGCACAGAGCATTCCGGACCCCCCCGACTATTTTGCTTTTAACCGAGGGGGGGTCCGAAATCGGTATTAAGATTGGCGCACATCTGGACGGCCCAGGAATGAGCGCTCAAATGAACGATCCAGATTGGATTCCGGACCCCCCCATCCGTTCTGCCTTTAATGGAAGGGGGGGGGGTCTGGAATTAGTGTTAAAGAGCGCGCTTGGATCTGCGGCTCAGAAATGGGCACGCTGATCAACGACTCACAATAGATTTCGGACCCCCCCGGATGATCTGCTTTTAACTGAGGGGGGGGGGGGGTCCGGAATGGTTGTCTCTCTCAGGCAAGCCCTTTGTCATACGTGGTGTTAGCCTATTGGTCCCGAAGTCCCATCACCATCTGCTATTCTGACAACTCCTGTCACCCATGGATGTCATATCCCACTTGTTCCACTTGCTCCCAAGTTGTGTCCCATCCTATAAATGCTGTCAGTCCCTGGTGTTAGTCCCTTACCTTTTCAATCATGATCAACCCCTTTTTGCGACTTTTCCTCCAATCCCTTGCGGCCATGTCACCCGTCCGTATGTTTTGGCCACCGTCACCCGCCATATCACCCCCAAGTGGCCCGTTGCTCATTTATTAATGGATAACATACCCATTATCTTGCTGACCTGTCTCCCGCGCTCGACCGACCCCAGTTTTAAATAAAATCACCGTTCCCCTCCATTTTCGTTGATCATTCATCGCACCAAGAAATCTCATTGCCAGTCCCTCCATTATATCCCATCCCCTTCATCCACAGTTAGTAGACCCCACTAACTTCGTGTTATTTGCAGGTACTGTTGCAGAGATGGCGCCAAAGCCTAGACAAGCAGAAGGAGAGGAGAATCCTTTTCTCCCACCTCCTGTCGACCTGGAAAAAATCCCATTGGTCAACAAAGACAGGTTGATCGCGGATACCATGTGTGATTTCGACTTTTCATACCTCCAGTCATGGCTCCGAGAGGTGTTCTTGGACCAGAGCGATGAAATTGGACTCTGGGAGCCCAACTTACCCCTGTACCTTTTTCCCCAGATCCACCACTTCCCCGAATTCACCCTCAAATGCCAAGCCCATTATATTCTTGACCAGAGGGCCATCATCTCCGCATCCGGAGACACCCTGTTCCTCATCACTCCCGAAGACATAGACTAGATGATGCAAATTCCCCGTGTCGAATCTGCGTCCCCTTTCAACCTAGAAATCCTCACCAAGCTATATCAGAAGATGAATTTTCCCTAGAGAGCTCATATATTCGATCTTTTCCTTCCCACTTCCACTCCATTCCCTTCCACCAATTCCCCTTACCCGTCATCCATGTTCTGCACCAAGGGAAACCAAATCATTTCCTCCCTTTGTGCCCTGCTAGGTTACTATTCTGACCAATGGGTAGATGAGCCCATTCTGGGTTTTCTATCCATTTTCTCTAATGATGAAAATCCCACAACACAGTTTGATTACATCACCTTCTTGGCCGACAATATTCATGAACATTTCATAAATTTTGGCATAGAGGGCATGTTCAAATACTCATCAATATTGGCCTACATGTTTGTCTACTTCCAAGCAGATAAATTCAGTTTCTCCATGCAGAAAATGGACGCAGACGGAAGGCCTCAGCCAGTTACAGCATGGACCTCTTTGTTGAAGCATAATTCCACAGAATACAGCTTCAAAGCATTCATTGATCTATTCTACCACCCTGTGGTAAGCATGCTGAGCGACAGGCCTGAGCTTTGAATAAACGCTGAAGTCCATAGAATTATGCACCTCTCAGACAACTCAAAGACCGGGGATTGGTACCTATATCAAAACCATTCCGAGATCAATGTATACAGGTGCGAGTTGGCACCTTACAAGTTGCCCAAATATGTGCCGGTAAGAATTTTTTCTTTAGAGTACATAAGACAAATTATGAATCCTGATGATATTCATTTCGTATCATTAAAGAAGAAACAACAACTTTGGATCAAGGGGCAGATTGGCTCCTTAATCTGCAACAGTCGAGGTGCCAGAGAAGAAGCTGACCGAATGCTGAAAGAGATGAAGTTTTTCTTAAGCATTCCATGGCACTATGATCCATACGGGATAATCTCAGAAATGCGGGTGAAGAACAAAAATATCTCGTATGTTCACGAAGCTAAGCCCGAGATTGAGAAATTTGGTAATCAGAAAGTATGGGTGCCTGACACCTTGGTTGAAGTAGAGCAACACATTCCTTCGACCTCTATGCCACCAATGATCACGCCACAGGTCCCCAAGGAAAAAAGGCCTCGACCAGATTTGTCTCCGCCTGTCAAGGAGGTGTCATCCGAAGAGTTCTAGCTGCACACGAAGAGGCCCAAGGCAGTTTCAATCCCCGGCCAGACAGAAGAAAAAGAAACTCCACCTACCACAGTGACCAAGTTTGTGATTCCATCCTTCGGTTCGAGCATATTCAAGGACATCACCCCATCATTGCCGAAGAAATCAACAGATTCTCTAGTGGACACTCAGCAAGGCAAGATTGGTCCCAAATTGAGCATTTTCGAGAAGTATGAGATGATTAAGAAAAGGAATCAGACTCTTACCACTAGAACCTATGCTCAGTTTCTAAAGAAAACGTCGACTGCGCAGCATAGGCTGTTGTCTGCATTTGACACAGAGAAAGGCAGGATGCACATGGCCTTCCTACAGGCACAGGTATCAGATCCCAAAGTAATCACAGACTACAAGAGAGCCACCTTCGAGTTCCAGACAAAGGACGTGCACCCAGAAGATCAGATGGATCTGTACAAACAGACAGAGGAGATGGTATTCCACACATTGGCACACGCTTCTGCATCTGCAGCCAAATTGCAGGTGTCACTCAACAATGCACAAACAAAACTCAAGCTGGAGAAGATATCATCTTTTGTGAAGGACAACAGAATCAAAATGTTGGAAGAGCTGGTTCTCAAGATCGGTTATGACCCTTCAAATGTCAAAGCTGCAGAAGAGATGATAAAGAAGAAAAATGCTGACATCGCCTCATTGAGAAAACAGCTGAAACTCCCACCCACAGAGGACTCACAGGCAAAGGAGATAGCAGAGAAAGAAGGCGAGAAGGATGAAATGCTTAAACTGCTCATGGAGCAGAATGCACAGCTCAAGGAGATGGAAGCTGAATTGGAGAAGCTACTAAAGGAGAAAGAGTAACAGAAGCAAATGGAAGGAATTCCATTGAGTGTTATCCCAATTGCAGGA
The DNA here is from genome assembly GCA_032191745.1 of Picea mariana. Lineage (NCBI taxonomy): Eukaryota > Viridiplantae > Streptophyta > Pinopsida > Pinales > Pinaceae > Picea > Picea mariana. The sequence continues at coordinate 215,958 of JASDQU010736162.1, forward strand.
TTAAGCACTGTTGTAGTAACAACAATTCCATCGGTAGCACCAGTGACACCACAAGAGGGAACAACCGACCTCACCAAATCCATGGAAAAGATGAACCTGCAAGAGACAGAGATCAGCAGGCTGAAAAAGGAAGTTGAGAACCTCCAAGAACTCAAAACTTCATTCCAAAACAGTCTCTCCAAAGAAAAGCAGGTAACTGAGTAGCTCAGGAAGGAACTACAGCAGCTCCAGAAGCAAACCATGGCAGGAAATACTTTGGCTGAAGTCAAAGAGAATGTATGGACAGACATCACAAAGTCCATAAATGAGATCTGGCCCATGATCCAAATCATGTTTGAACAGAACAAGTTGGTCCAGAGGAGTAAACAGGCTATTGAGAAGATCAGAGTGGAATCGAGAGATAGACCAACTCAGGCAAATGATATAATCAAATTCCTCAATTCCAAGACCAGAGAAGAGCTAGAAGAACTAAAGATAGAAGACAAAACAGAGACCATCCTTGAGGTCAAGAGAGTTTTGACCAAGGGAGGATTGATGCTTCAATTGGAAGAAAAGGTTCAGATCATGGACCAGGGAGTACAAAAGTTTTTTAATAAGATTGAGACTCTCCAAAAGAAAGGTCTACCTGGTGTTGTGGGGTATTCTACCCTACGGACTAGAAAGCTAGGGCTCTAAACTTGCATGCAGATCATGACCCTTCCTAAGCTACTTTTAACCTTCTACTTGAATCTGAAACCCCTTTTTTCACATTAACACAAGGGAAGAATAAACCAACCTTTTTCCAACGGTTGAAGTAGATCCTCCGTTGAGCTTTTATCCCCTTGATGTTGCTGCTCCTTCCAAAAAGATTCCCTGCAATCAAGACAAAAATATGTATGCATGCTACTGATCTATTATAGGGTTAGAGATTAAACACAAATCAAATAACATAGATAAGACTCATGTATTCGGGACGAGAAAACTATCTCTTTCATTAACCTCAATATGAACCAACTTACAATGATTTTCTGAGGCTGGTCACCATTCCACGATCCCGATCCTGGGCTCTTCCTCTTCTTTGTCCTCCAACTGCTATGCTTGGACTTCTCCTAAAGCTCATGGAAAGGCTAAAGGGTTGGGACAATGATGGACTTGGCAATTTTGGCAGAGTTTCTTTGCTATGATTTTTCCTCCTTTGAATAGTACCCCTACCCCTCCTTTTATAGGCTAGAAGGAGCTAGGGTTTCAGGCGAACTCTCGGCCATGCATGGCGAAGAGTTCCAGTTAACTGAAAAAAAGTT
>JASDQU010736163.1:11309-55656 GCA_032191745.1 Picea mariana
AATTTTCATTTATTTATTTTTTTATTATTTAAAAATGACAAGTCTCAACTCCACCTTGAATACCTAATACGAAAGTCCACCTTGAATACCTAATACGAGGCTGTAAAATACAGCTCTAATCCCAATTATCGATAGCAGTTGTATTTTCTGATATATATTTCATAACCTAAAATAATGACGATTAATGGGATTGGCATGCAGTGCTTGATTCCGCTTTAACGCCATTACGTGTGAGACGTTCTGTACGTACCATACCCACGAAAAGCATTTCGAGAATAACAAATCAGTTTTATGTTCAGTTGTTTGTAACCATTTCTGTTCCCGCGCGTTGAGATAAGTCTAACAATCAATGTGTAAAAACTTAAAGGCACACAGACTTTATTTTTCTGCTTATAGCTGGATTAAATCTAGTACAGGCGGCCCAACCCTGGACTAAAGCCGTTCAATTACTAACGTGGGATTCTGAAGGCTCTGAAGGAACCGATGATTCCGTTCTCAAGTTTTATAGAAGGGAAGGGAACTTCTCATTTGTCGGCACCAACGTTTTAGTTATGTTTATTGATGATGCCATCCACGTAATTACGTTTGGCACACAAACACTTACCCACATCCTTCGTCTTCCTCCAAAACTGTTATTAAAAATTAAAAGAATGAGTTTTACTTAAAAATTTTGGTTCGATGGAATAGTTTCCGGATTTTATTTCCATGTGTGTATAATGTCTGGTTATTTTTTTCGAACATTGAATTCATGTATAAAATAAAGAGCCAATGTCGGCCGGCTAGAAGCTAGTAATGCTTTGTGCTTTTCGTTTCCCATACGTGTCGGCAGAAAAGACAGATTTATAGTAATTGTCGGTAGATCGGTTGGATTTCACGACATAGGTAGGTCAAACTTTATGTTCCTTCCTCGTATCTGAGTTCGTCGGTTTTCGGAAACTTATTCAATGCTAACGAAATGTTCGCATTTTCTCAAGCTAAATAAATTCAAGCATAAAATGCTAATGTGGTCTATCTGAGGTAGGTTGCCTTTCACGATAGAGGTCGGTCGAGCTTTATGTTCTTGTCAGGTCTCTGAGTTGGTTGGTTGGTTTTCGGAAAGTTGTTCAATGCTAACGAAATGATGGCATTTCTCAAGCGAAATAAATTCAAGCATAAAGCAATCACTTCCGGTCATGGCCACCGGACAGCTAAGTAACTAAGAGAAGATGCTTGAATTTATTTAGCTTGACAAAATGCTGATCTCGTCACGACACTAGCATTTCTAAAGCTAAAGTAATTCTAGTAGAATGCAATCACTTCTTGTCATGGCACGGAACTAAGGTTTGTCATAACACCTACAGTAAACTTTCAAATCAGCAACATTATTTTGAGTAGGTGGTTAGTCTCATATTTCCAGGGTGATATTCTTCGTCACGACACTAGCATTTCCTCAAGCTAAAGTTAAACTAATTCAAGTAGAATGCAATCACTTCCTCTCATGGCACTGAATCAAGGTTTGTCATTACACCAAAACTTGTAAGTATTAGTCAACGTACAAATCAGCTACATTATTTTGAGTAGGTGGTTAGTCCCATATTCTCAAGGTGATATTCTTAGTCACTATACTAGCATTTCCTCAAGCTAAAGTTAAAGTAATTCAAGTAGAATGCAATCACTTCCAGTCATGGCACTGAATTAAGGTTTGTCATTACACCAAAACTTGTAGGTATTAGTAAACTTCCAAATCAGCAATATTATTTTGAGTAGCTGGTGAGTCCCATATTCCCAGGGTGATATTTTTGGTCAAGATACTAGTATTTCCTCAAGCTAAAGCCATTTTCAGTCATGGCACTGAATTAAGGTTTGTCATTACACCAAAACTTGTAGGTATTAGTAAACCTCCAAATCAGGAACATCATTTTGAGTAACTGGTTAGTCCCATATTTCCAGGGTGATATTCTTCATCAAGACACTATCATTTCCTCAAGTTAAAGCTAAAGTAATTCAAGTAGAATGCAATCACTTCCTGTCATGGAAAGGAATTAAGATTTGTCATTACACCAAAATTTAGTAAACTTCCAAATCAACAACATTATTAAGTAATTGATTAGTCCCATATTCTCAGAGTGGCTGTTACTCTCATATTCCCAGGATGGCACTCCCATGATGGCAGTGAGTCCACTAGATCAATTCCCAAAGTTGCTGCCGTTAATCCAACAAAGACAACTGAAAAAGATAAGATAGATCATATTCTTAAATATTCTGTTCATTTAACCTTCATTACGCAGCTTCGTTTGCATCGTTTCAGGACGAGACTGCTATTTGCGCCCACATTTATAGAACGTGTAAAACAAAAGAGTTTAAAAGTTTGGTTGTTCCTAGAGCAAGAAAGATTAATCACCGCGGTATCTGATCCTAAAGTAACGTGGCTATCATATTGGATTCAGGTATCGCTTTGTTAACTATAGCTTCTTCCTGCAATTATGATATGAAAAAAATGAATGTAACATAATAAATCACTATAATGTCTCAATCAGCATCCTTCCCAACGATGACTACTGATATCAATTGTAATTTGAATGTCCAGGGGACTTTACCAGAGGTGGTTTCCTGCGACGAAAGCTTTGATGCCAGAGATCTGACAGATGCTGTTTTACTGTTAAAATGTTGCTAAGACGCGTTACGCTCTGTACTATACTGTTATATTCTGATAACCATAATGTTCCTTACTTACAACTGGATAAACACTTTTATGGAGTTCAAAGTGAATGAGTAAAGCGAAATACAAGAAAATATGGATTTAGTGAAAGAAATAGAAGCACAACAAACAAATATTTAGAAGCACAATCAAAAATAGGGATTTAGTGAAAGAAACATAAGCATGGCAAAGCATATATTTTGAAGCAAAACAAAAAAATATAATTTGGTGAAGAATTTCAAAAGAAAATTCATGAAGAACTAAAAAGGGCTTACTTCCCAGGGAAAAACAGAATAGACGTCATAATATATAATCTTCCTGAATGTTGAGTATGAGGTACTTAATACTATGAGGTGTAATTCTGTGTTAAATATGTTATATGTTAAATGTTTTATGTTTTGGTTTTTTAGATATTTTTGGATGATATTTATTGGTAAGTGATTGTTGGATCTGAAGATATAAGTGGTTATTTCTATATAATTCCAGCGTTTTAGTTTTTTTTTCAGTTGAATGAATTTCTATATTTAAAAATACAATTTAAATAACATAAAATTATGATTTAGTACAAATTTAAATCACCCAATTCAAACAAAAATAACCAAAATATAGAACAATAAAACTAAACAGTAAAATATATTTTAAAATATTATAAAATGATAAATAAATTCAAAATTAATTGTATATTGAAGAAAAAATTATTTTAAATTTTTTTTTTATACTATAAATTTTACACATAATCTATATATCATTCTATTCATTTTAAAATAAACATTTTGTTTTTGACATCAGTCAACAACTGATACAGTGTGTAAGAGATATCAATGACAATGCATTGTGATCTAGTCAAAATAAGCATTATAAGTTAAAATGTGATAAAAATCTATTCTATATCCAATTTTTTTCCCATTAACTGGAAAGACACAATAGATAATCCATTTTTAATAATTCACAGCTCAAAATCCAAAACAGAATCTTTCCACAATAGATAATCCACTTTTAATAATTCACAGTTCAAAATCCAAAACAGAATATATTGCACAAACATAACATTCCAAATATATTGCAACAAACATAACATTCAATGATAGTCTTTTTTTTCAAAAGCTACAATATTTACATGATGTACTGTGTACTGCGACGAACATAATATTCGGTTATTTCAAAAGCTAATCGAAATGTGTAGAAACTATTATAACAAATATATCAATAGCGTTAAACCGGTAGCTTATATCTGACTGAAAAATCGTATAATTGATATCATCACAGACGTACTAATGGAAAACCAGAAGTGTTGATAAGCCATCTTACCATATAAACTTTTTCATCGGTCAAAGATCCGGGCTATCCCAATTACGTGCATGAAAAACTCCTGAATTATAATCCGAATTATCGTAGGATTCGGACTGAGACGGAGCAGAAGCCAGCAGGTTGTCAGATCCTTGATCAATGATTCTTCCACGAAAGTTATCTAACTCTCCATACCCTGTGGTGCTAAATGATGGGAATTGCTGTTGATGAATAAGCAGTTGTTGTTGCTGCCGCAGCACATAATTATTGAACACAGATACTCTCGCATCTGTGTAATTCGATGAAGCTAAAGTAGGCCTGCTTGTAATTTGCACTTGTCGATTATGATCCAGGGCTGGTTCGTATTGCATGGGCGTGATAGAAGCCAGCTGTTGGTTAAAAGGTTCCGGCTGCTGCTGAGATCTTATATAAGCTGAATAAAGCTGGACTAAACTAGGGTTAGAATTAGACTGCTCGGCATCGAAACCTAGATTTTGCAGTGGTTGGAAACTGGGATATACATCTGAAGATTGTGATAAACATGTTGAATCAGCTGTGATGAAATGCGGAGGTGGAATCCCATGGTGGAGTTGGTCGGAATACGCTTCTCTGCTTATCCTTTCCACGTGTAGACTACGACGGTTTCCCGGCGGTGTCGACAAATTATTGCCATTTGTCGGCACAGACAGGCTGCATGTTGCGCGTGCGACTTGAATACGGAAGTCAGTAATTGCTGCGTTTTCCTGATTTGGGATGTTCATACCGGGTTGATCCTCATCCCGGAGGTTGATTCTTTCTGGAAAATTCAATTTCGCCCTTGACCCTCGAAACCTTAAAGCAGCGTCGTCGTATGCTCTCCCAGCATCTTCTGCAGTCTCAAATGTCCCCAGCCATACTCGAGCTGCCTTCTTTGGATCTCGAATCTCTGCGGCCCATTTTCCCCACGGTCTTTGCCTTACTCCTCTATAATGTCTCTTCTGAGGGGGATTGCGTGGCTTCAGTTCCTTTCTCTTAAACTTCATCTCATCCTCTCGAATACGCTGTTGGTGCTGGGGTAGCGTGACGATGCTCGGTACTTCTGCAAAACATCAACAATATTTCATCTTACACACACACCATCGCAGTAGGATGTAAGTTTTGCAAATTGACTAATGCCTGTTTTCTATTTAACTGTCAGATGATTGATCTTGAGAGGTTTTAAGCAGCATTCATATTTCAATTACCGTTCATTTTCTCACAAACTTTTTTCTGAAAAATGGTCACAGAAAGCGATATGAATAAGCTTAGGGTTGTTAGGTTTACAGCGGGAGGGGCTTGTGTTTTCATGTTTATGCTGATACTTTGTAAATAAATTCATAGGGTTCCGGAGGGTCGTACAAGTAGAAAAACCAACTCGGATACCCCGTGAAGAAATGTTTGGAAGGAACAGTTTATAGTATATATGAACCCTTAGAAGGTCAAGATCATCGAAACCCTTAATCCAGTTATAACCATCTAGCTTCATGATATTATTCTACTAATACTCCTGTTCATATTCTACTAATACTCTGGTTCATTCATGTTGTTTCAGAAAGACGGCTCCATGTATTAAAACCAAAAACTCAAATATTTATTTATTTCTCTCCAGTTTTGTTAGATGTTTAGAGTAGGATACATCTATCTTACCCAGTTGTATCGAGAAAGAGGGGATCTGATTTCATTCTAGAAAGTTACGGTTACACATCTGCATCTATTCTACCCTCGGTTTCAATGACATTTAAAAAAAAACTATTTAGTAAAGATTGAGCAAGCTAATCTATAATCATTTAAATAGGGTAAATAAAACCACAGATCACCTCGTTAAAAAAAATTTATTAGTGCAACGTACACAAAAACCGCATCTCCCGACCCCGGGCTGCATAATACCTGGCTTCAGCAGAAACAAATGGATGTTGGCAAACGTAAATTTACATCGGTTACGGTGCAACTGAATTGAGCTTTGTTGTTTATTTCCCTCTTCGGAAAATAGTTTAACAGAAGACAGATCTGAGTCCTGTTCATGCTCAGTTTTTGGTGCTATCATAACCCTATTTTGTTTCATCTGTTGTTAATTTTTCCCTTTCTTCCTTTCATTCCTTCTGATAACAGACATATTGCAACGATTTTATATTTTATCTGAATCTCTTCCATACTTTATATCAATTCCATTGCACGATCCAATCGAGATACACATGATCTACAATTATATTAACCGTATCTAAGCACAAAGCTTACAGAAACTATGCCAAAAACTTCGCAATCGTGGACACAAGATTTAGGGTATTATCTATTCACCTTGACAGGATGAAGCAGTAATATCGTTCCCCTTGACACAATGCATTGCGAACGTCATCATCTGCTGCTCATCCCCTCGTCTGTTCTGCCCGGCCACTGATTGATCTGTCTCGCTCTCCATTGGATTCAGGGTACTACTACGCAGGAGAGACCATAAATCATCGCCAACAGATCCTTGGAACGATCAACGCTGGAAAGGAATCTACTGAGCTCGGATCGCTCATTCCCCACATTCGCGATAATAGATTGCCTCTGTCCTAGGTCCGATATAGGGGAAAATTCTACAGAAGGTCAAGCTTCATTTCAATTTTCTCTAATGGACTGCTAATCTGGTCAAGAGTATTGCAGGCCTTCTAGCTTATAGAGACGTGCCAAGATCCTGGTAAATCTAAATCCCCAGATCAAACGGCCAAGCTGCCTTGAAGCATTCACGACCAAAGACTTTTGTAGGCATCTGGGGCAAAGTCGTACTAAGTGACCTGTGACCTGTTCAACTTTCACATGAAAGAACTATTTATTTTACACAAGTTCCCACAGCTACCTTAAACTCCGCCGTAATGAGGTTTTTCTACAATGTTATATAAAGTTAATAATGGGAGAATTTCAATCTTTTATATGATTAAGTTAATGATGGTAGAACTTCAATCTTCTTTAACAAATTTTATGGATTTTAATACGAAATTGTATTTAAAAAAATTGAATATTTAAATCAAATCCAAAAAACACTTTTGGTGGTGGATTAACTGCCACTGTAGGAACATGGGACTAACTGCTCACTCAAGGTGATGTTGCTAGTATGGAAGTTTATTAACACCTACTGATCCACTTAAGGGGATGTTTGGAAGTTTATTAGTTTACTAATACATGTGTGGTTTGGTGTATTGATAAATAATGTGTTTAATACTGTCAACGTTTTTTTAGAAATAATCTCAATGATTTTCCAGCCTACTAAATTCATTTAAAAAAAAGGTTCAAATTATATAAATATTCATAAAATCATTAATTTTTTTTATTGATAATACAAACTACATATATATTAATGAATACCATACCTTGTATGCGTTGTTCCGTGACTCAGATTTCAGTTTAAGTGTACTATTTAGTACTCTTCATCAAATTATATAAATATTCATAAAATCATTAATTTTTTTTATTGATAATACAAACTACATATATATTAATGAATACCATACCTTGTATGCGTTGTTCCGTGACTCAGATTTCAGTTTAAGTGTACTATTTAGTACTCTTCATCTTGCCCTTTTTCATTATTTTACATAGCATGGAAAAGCTAATTTGATTTATAATTTTGTGTATGGCAATCAATGTGCGGCATTGTCATCATCTAGCCATTAGTATGTGGTATTGCCAAGTGAAGAAGATGATGTTGAGAGTAGGAAAGAGAAGTGGTGCAAGCTTACGCTCCATGGAATTTTTTCTTGGAAAACGTGGGTCCAAGAAAGGAGTGAAGGCAGTAAGATGTTGTTAGGAGTGGGAAAGAGAAGTGGTTCAAGCTTAGGCTGTATGTTTTTTTTTTTTTTTTTTTCTGGAAAACTTGTGTTCAAAAAAGGATTGAAGGTAGTAATGTGAGAGTAACAATAATAAGTTTTGTGAGTGCGATGTGAGAGATGGAACGCTACACCAAGGTTGATAGTAATGTGAGACTAACAATAATAAGTTTTGTGAGTGTGATGTGAGAGATGGAATGCTACACCAAGGTTGGTAGTAATGTGAGAGTAATAATAATAAGTTTTGTGAGTGCGATGTGAGAGATGGAGCGCTACACCAAGATTAGAATAAGAGGTTAGAAGGGAAGAATTAGAATAGCTATTAATAAGGTTGGTATTGAACCCACCTTATTTAAGGAAGGGCATCCCATTGCCTACCCTCTTTTCACTACATAATATTATGCTAGACCATTTAAATCAAATAAATATGGTGGGATGGTCAAATGCATGATTAATTTCTTGGTCATAGAAAATTCTTAAGTAAGAATGATATTGAACCCACCCTATCTAAGGAAGGGCATCCCATTGCCTACCCTCTTTTCACTACATAGTGGTATATTAAACTATTCAAATCAAATAAATATGGTGAGATGGTCAAATGCATGATTAATTTCTTGGTTATAGAAAATTTTTAGGTAGAGCATCCCATTGCCTACTCTCTTTTCACTACATACTATTATGCTAGACCATTCAAATCAAACAAATATCGTAGAATAGTCAAATGCATGGAAACATAAAGTCCGAAGTTAACATTTCCCTAAAAATGATGTCATTTATGGAAATGCTCCATTTTGATTACTACTAATTAATTTTATGGAAAGAAAAATGCTAGTATGAATGTTGCTCACACACAACATATTATTATTTTATTGACAAAGTAAAATTTAATCTTGTACTTTGTTTGAATTTTATCTTATACTTTGTTTGAATTTACAATCATATATGGAAATCATTTTTTAAGTATTTTATTTATTGGTTACTTCTTTGTAATTTTCAAAGCAGTTTGTGTCCTTGTTATTACTCATATGTATTGAGGTATGAATGGAGAATTGAATTAGGTTGCTTCACAAAGATGGTGAAAACATATCTACAAATTTTGGGATTGCACATTTAATATATACATATCTTCATATATTTGCATATGATTATATTGAATTGGGAACTATGCATTGAAACATTATAACCATTCATTTGGGCATATAATATATCATTTCCTAACTACTAAGCATATCATTGTTGAACACATGTCCCCTATTGAATTGAGAAGCATGAATGAATTGAATATAAATGATGTGTAAAATTGAGTAAATTTTGTTTATGCACATTTAAATACTACATTAGCGTCCTTATGTAGTAATATAATTTTTTCATACATCCATAAAACCCGAGAATGGAGACCCAAAGCTAAAAATAGGATTTTCATTATAGGGAGAAGAACACAGAACAAAATCTTTGAAATAAATTTTGATGATAGAGAACTTTACATGATAGCGAGACAAGAGATCAAATTTCATTTATGTAGAATATCAAAATTGGTGATATGTGTGAGAAGTAGGCCCTATATTTATGAATCATATTGGTATCATGGAAATTGAATCCTTGATCTTGAACAAACTACCATCACTTTGAAGATAACATAGACCTGGTATTGGTAAAGCATTGAAGAGACATATAAGAATAGAATTGAGACTTCAGGGAGGAGGTACATATGTTTAACTAAAGGATGCAGAGCTAGAAAAGGACCTTGATACCTCCACAAAATTTCTTCCTTTGCTAAAGGATTTTTTTATTGAATCCAATACTCCCTCACTATTATTATGGAATAATGGAACAAAAAAAATTCAATTTTTGCAATTGGGAAAGAAGGTAATAGATAATGGATTAGGTATACCGGGAATTGGAAATAAAGGATGAAGCATTGGAAAAATGCATTATTGATGTTTGGACAACATCAGCAAGATTTTCTCCTAATTATTAATAATATCATTATTATATATAATAATAATAAATAGTTATTATAATTATATTTGGCACATTCATCATTGTAATGATGAATCATATATACAATATTATCTCATATAATTATATTTGGCATATTCATCATTGTAATAAGAAAGTTTAATTTAATTTTAATTTTAATTTTCAAAGGGACGTGTCTATTTGGATCAATTTCAAGACACAAGAAATAGGATCAATTTAAGACACGCATATTTTTTCTCTCTTGAACGTGGGAAGTGATCTAAGGAAGAGACCAAATTTTCTAAGTAGTTGAAATTTTCTAAGTGTAATTACTTAGTGATGTTTAGAGTTTACTAAAGTAATATCCTATGTCATTGGAAGTAATTACCACATGTGGAAAATTGTTCTTTTCTAAATTAACACTAGAGAATCAACATGGTTAGCCATATGACATCGAGTATATGATGGATGTGTGTTGGTCATAGTAGAATACGTATCATTTGAAGGGTCACTGTATTTAGTTGTGCACATCCATGTAATGAAGAAGAAGAGGAGGCCAACACATGCAGAGAGAGAAGATGACTCTGAAGGCTATATAGCCTCACAAGTAGTCAAGATTTAGAGGAAGCATGCAAACTCAGAGTAGTCCTAATCTAAGAGAGATTTAGTTTCTTAGATACTTTCATTCATAAAATATTCCTCTTCAGATTTAGATTCAGATGGAAGAGGTCCTCTAGGACTGACAGATAAGAGGTGAGATCTTGAGGAGATATGAGACCTCCTGGAGAGGATTCCTTTATTTTAGTGAAGGAATCCAGTGAGAAGGACTCGGATGTGGAACTTTTAACCTTGATTATGAGACATGTACATTGGTTGGCAAAAAAAAATTGTTGAGATACCTACATGGTATGAGTGGATATGGGTTGAGATATGCCTCAGATGGAGATGTGAAGTTTCATAGTTATACAAACTTTGATTGGGAAGGGACTGAAGTGGATCAAAAGAATACTTCCGGATGTTATTTTAGTATGGAATCAATTTGATCTCATGGTTGAGCATGGAGAATACATCAATAACACTCAATACATTGGAGGCAAAGTATATAGTAGCCAGTATTCTAAGTTGTGAGAAGAGTAGATTCATAAGTTTCTTGCAGGACTTCATATGAGACATGATGCATAATGGATTTGTGAAGCTCCACTACACATCCATAGATGAGTAGCATCGGGAAGACATTCTCCCAGAGTGTTCATGTTTATTTGACTAAGGAGAATGATACATTTACTCATAGAATTAGTCATGCTTATTTGGCTAGTGGTGAATGGCGCAAGCATAGTCTTTCTTCTTAGTCATGTTGATTTGACAAGGAGTGGAAAATACTCAAGGTTTTGATGTTTCTCTAGGTGGTTGCATCGCGCAGATGTTCTCCCAGAGTGGTCATGCTGATTTTGTTGTGGAGAATGATGCATTCACTCACAAGGTTAGCCATACTAATTTGGCTAGTGGTGAATGGCTCAGGACATTGATGTTCTCCATCTATTAGCATCAGGAAGACATCCACCCAGAGTGTCCATGATGACTTGGCTAAGGAGGATTATACATTAACTCATAGTATTATCCATGCTAACTTGGCTAGTGATGAATGGACCAGGTGCAGTCTTAGAGACTTGAGGTGTTATCACATGCCTACTCTAGGTTGGAGAAATCTATATTAACTAGAAGAGCATGTGCGGAGAAGTATAGATCAACTGGGTGCATGTCGGAAATGATTACATCAACAAAGGCTCATTGACAAGTGTAAGAGGGATTTGGCCTCATAATTCAAAATCAATAATCTTGGCATGATGCATAATGTCTCCCTAGCTGAGAAGGAGTGTTGAAGTTAGAAGCATCAGGTATACATTCTCTAGAGTGTCCATATTGACTTGGCTGGGGAGAATGGTCCAAGATGTTGATATTCTCCATCTATTAACATCGGGTAGACATCCTGCCAGAATGGCCATGCTGACTTAGCTAAGTAGGATTATACATTCACTCACAGTATTAGCCATGATGACTTGGCTAGTGATTAATGGCCTAGGCATAGTCTTCAAAGGACAGAAGACTCGAGGTTCTAGTGTTCCTCATTTTATGGAAACATCGAGAAAACATTCACCCATAGGGGTGTACCTATGGTGAATGGCCTTAGTAAGCATTAGGAGGACCTTCTCCTATATTGGGTTGCAGAGAAAGGGAGATAAGATACATTCATCACAAGGGTGTAATTATGGTAAATGGACCTAGGCGTAGTCCTTCCTTGATCATGACAAGGATTGATATGGGCTTGAGGTGCTTGAGGTGAAGAATGCCTCCCTCATTGAGAGGGAGTTTTGATGTTTGGAAAACATTGAGAAGACATTCTCCCAGATTAATAATTAATAATAAAATTATTAATTATTATGAATATTATTAATATATATATATATATATATATATATATATATATATATAAGAAGAAGAATAAATAGTTATTATAATTATTAGAGACACATTATTTCATGGATGGTCACCATATTTTCTTTTACGTTCTCTATATATTTGGCTCATTCATCATTGTAATAATGAATCCTATATATAATATTATCTCATATAATATCTCATATAATACAATCAACATGTAGCATGATGAATGAGACAAGCATGTTAATCTCACCTTCCATAGACCTTTCTCAAGAGCACTTGATTGATTTTGGAAATATTTATAGAGGCATAAGTTCCAATCTCTTAATAAAAATAGGCTACGATGGTAAAGGGATAGGCAAGGGAATTCAAGATATTTTAATTTGCATTGTAGATAAATTGAGTTTAAGCATAAAGGCCAAGGTTTTACTGGTATAGAGGGAAATTCTATGACTACCAAAGATCACATTTTTGAAGGAAAAATATATTGTGCATTTGGATTGTTTATCAAAATAAAGGGTGTTAATGAATGAAGATGGAATCACACTACCATTATAACCTTCTTCTATTATATTGTAGAAGGGAAAATATGAGGAAAGTTCAAAGACTCAGTCTACACCAAAACTTAGAAGAAGTTTAAAGTGAAATAAATAAAACAAGAATAAAATGATTAAGAGGTATGCATGAAGAAAGACAACCCTATTTTTCCTCTTCTACAAGAAGAAATTCCATAGAGTTTCCAATTGTTGGTATTCTAAAGGTATGTCTCTTCTATGGTAAGAAAAGTCATCTTGAGGCATCTTACTGGGAGAGGAAAGGCACATTTTGCAAGATTGAATAGTTACAAAGGAATAATGGAAAGAAAACTTTCCCAATACAACAAAAAACTCAATGGCACATGGAGAAAAAAACAATGTCAAGAAATCCATGAAACACCAAGAATTTTTGCAAGCATTGTAAGATGAATGAAAACTAGGAATCTAAGCACGGATTCATATGGATATTAATCCGAGGTTTTGTGTAGTGAATACAAGATTGTGTAGAGTGAAGGGTAAAGAGAATGAAGAGATCCTTACATTTTCATCCCAAGGTGTAGAAACTATCTAGGGGGTTACTATTTAGCTCAATAATTGTAACAATATATGGGATGTTAAATTCACAACTTGCACTTAAATTATCAAAAATCGAGCATAAGCTTGTGAATTGTTGTGCAAAGGAAATGCAAACCTAAATACTTTAAGTGTTTCTAGATGAAATTTATATTAACAGACCTATGCCTTGATCACCTAAATGTTGTCTCTTATTCATGAACTATAGTTGTGGTTAATTGTAGCATCATATTCCTCAGGCATGTATTTCCCATTTTGTACATTGGCTCACTACCTTGAAATTAATTTACTTTCTTAGAATTGACATAAAATTGTTGGTAATTAAATATAATCTAATGAAAGAAAGTAAAATTATTCTAAGCTAACCACATGATCATGGTATGATATAAGAGGAATCATACACCACTTGTTATGATCCAATTGCTTGGAATATAAGAATAAACTAGAAGTACACACCATGTACCAAGTGTCAATGCAGAGTACAACTCCAACATAGAAAATAGAGATAAGTTACACAATCGCTTCTTAAAACATAGGATAACCTCCTCTAAATGTCCAATTACATTCATACATCATAATTCACATCCTCAATAATGAATACATGATATCTATATATACATATTCATAGACTACACATGAGGCCACTTTACTATTAGGCTAACCCTATTACGTATATATTTACACATTAAATGTGTACATTTAGCCACATATATGCTCCCCCCTGCCCTCTTTGGGGTCATATAATATACATTTAACCCCATATATGCCCCCCTTGGTTCATAACACCACTCAAGCATGAAATCTACTCTACAAAATGTCATTCAAATAAACACATTGATTCGTCATCCAACCACATGGTCGTAGCATGYTGGAATAGGAACCCACAAGTATTTGTAGATGAAAAAATGACTGCATAATGATTTCTTCAACCATGGAACATCTAGTTGGAGAATTCGTGAATTCATAAACATTCACAATATGGAAAAGGGAAAATGAATAAGAGAGGAAATTGCTAAGAATTTTAGGATATGAAAAAAAAAAAAGAAATAGAAGGTGAAGTTTCTATTAAGACTGGAAGAGAAATTTATAAACAAGTATAAGAGAGGAAATTTATAAAAAATAAAGGGAGAGGAAAAATAAATAGGAGATGAAATTGAGAAATAAGAATGGGAAAATAATAAGGAATGGAATATGAAAATGCTAAACAATAATGGAAAAAGAAAAATGAATGAGACATGAAATTTCTAAAGCAGTGGGGAGAGGAAATAGAGAAAAAATAAATGGAATATGAACTTTCTATTAAGAATAAAAGAGGAAATTTCTAAGCAAGAATAAGGTAGAAAATTGACAAAAGAAATAAAGGGAGAGGAAAAAGGAATGGAAGAGGAAAGTGATAAATAAGAATCAAAAAAGAAAAAGGAATGGAAGATGATATTTCTAAATCAATATGGGTGAAGAAAAATAATTGACATAGGAAATTTCTAAATAATATTGGGAGAGACAAATGAAAAATAAATGGAGAAAGAAGTTGTTAATAAGAGTAAAAGTGAAAATTGATAGACAAGAATGAGAGAGGAAATTGTTAAAAAATAAAGGAGAGGTAAAGGAATACCATAAGAATTTAGAAAAAAGAATAAGAATTCAGAAAAAGGAATACCATGCTCAGGATAATATTATCCAACCATTATGTATGCTCCTTATCAATGGAAATATTATGCTCAAGAAAGGGTCGATCAAACCCTACCCAATATATTCTTGATGGGAAAACTAATATATAGGAAGGTAAATCGACCCTAAAACATGAAACAACTAGACATTGGTACTATTATTAAATGATTAAATAATATTAAAACAAGATTATCCCCTATCCCCTGTAGAAGAGAATAATATGCTTGTTGAAGGGTCTAGCAACCCTTCCCTGGTGCTAAAACTAGATGCAAATATAATTATTGAGGAACATTTTACAAACACATCCCTATAATTGTTACACATCAAATTTCCACACCTAGGTACCTCATGTTAGAAAAACAGGACCGCGGAGAAATAAAATAAAACAAATGTGGAAATAAAACACAGAAGATACACAATACAATAGAGACACAGATTTGCGTGGTTCACCCAGTGTGGGCTACTTCCACCAGAGAAATTGCCAGGTCCTTCCTTTATTATTATCCAGCAAATGAAGGGATACAACCAACAACAAAACCCACTGTAACTTCCTCTTCTTTCTCTCATAGTCTCCTCTCTCAAAATACAATACTCACCATAATGCATTGCCACAATACATTTCCCTCATAACAGAGGGTTGCCTTCTCAGGGAAAAAAAACCTAACATAATTTCTACCGTTAGATTTGTGACCTTATAATGAACAGTCTAAATTTACAATGAAATTACAATATACATTTACAAGGCAATTTTTCCTTCGGGGGCTTCACCCCTGAACCTCCATCGGGGGCCTGCTTGCCCCAGAACCCCCCAGCTGGGGGGATAGGCCCCCCGAACCCCGCAGAGGGGGTACCCCCCCTTTGCACTCCCCCACGTGGAAGAGTGTACATACTTCTAGGGTGTAAAGTCTTCATGGGGTATAAACATGGCTGAAAGCAAGGACCTCTGAATCAGGAACATAATCAGGCTCCACAACCAACACCTCACCCTAAGTGTTGCAAGTGTCGTAAAAGTGTCATATGCACCTTGCTAAGTGTCACATACATCTTGACACCATGAAATATCATATGTCACAATCCCTAGTCAATGTGGAGGAGAAATATATTATATGAAGGTAAAAATATCATGTGCACATGAATTATTATTAAAATTCATGAAAAGGAAATTAATTTACTGTGAGAATCCACCTCACATTTGGTTTCCTATCTTTTAGGGGAGGTTGAGGATCTTATGGATGGTTGAAATATTTCCTCCTTAAAATCCTTGAGAGGTATTTCATCCCTAAAATCCTTAAGAGATATTTTCTCCCTAAATATCTTGGAGATCCCATTTTAGTGGATTTGATGAGTAATCCTCTCCATGGTGGTTAAGCCTTCAAATCCTATATAATGAGGGATTTCCATGGAGAAAAGAAGAAAGATTAGAGGTATCAAACTTATGATCTTGTGAGTAAGATTTTGGATATCAAACCTATGTTCTTGGGAGAATTGTCAAAAGGCTGGACGAGGAGGACTTGGAGAGGTTGTTACAATTGCATCTACATATTGTAAGTGTCTTTTTAATGTTATGATTAATATATGCTTGGCCTATTTCCTTCAAGTTTGTGTATTATTGCATATTATTGTCTATTGTGGATGAATTTGGTTTAAACTAGTCTTGGTAGAGTAGGAAGTATTTGTTTTTCTTCATTGTCCATTGCATTGCAGGTATCATGTCATGCTAAGGAGCTTATAGATCAAATTCAAATTGGATTAAGCGAGGACAATCTTTGAAAAAAGGTACATCATACCTTCTCCCTCTCTTTATTTTGATTAACTTAACTATATTTAAAGGGATTTTAGTGTCCATTTGCATCTTTTTGTCTTGGTATTATGGGTCTAGAATCCGAGGGAAGATCCACCTGTCCACAAGGGGATTTTTTTGTAACATAAATTGGTGACTCCACTGGAGAAGGACATTGATTTTTCCTTCCTTGGATAGTATCTACCTTTTGCCCACTTTTAGATTATTTTAATTGGTTTTTCCAGATCTATTTCCTTTCTCCCCTCTTCATTGACAATTTCACAAAATTTTGGGAATTCTGGGTAAATTTTTCTAAGTTTTTAGCCTCTGTTCTGAGTTTCTAAGGAGGGTAGTGCTCCCATGGAGTATATATAATATCGTTGATATGTAATCAGTTCTCCCCTATAGTATATATAATAGCGCTATAGTGCTCTATACCCTTGAAAACATGAGCGTTGATCCCCTTTTTTGGTGATTTATGCCCTTTCCTGCTCAATTTTTCTCATCCCTTTATTGGAGGTCTTTTACCCAGAGTCTATACTTTGTATTGTGGATTTGTTTGGGTTTCTTTTGTTTTGAATAAAATCACTATTTCTTTTAGTGTATATTTGAAATACAAAATTTTAATTTGTTTCTTTGCATTAGATTGGGAGCATCTTTGCATTTGAAGTAGCGAAATTGCATGGTTTTTGGCATTGTTTTTGGGGGGGCAAGAATTGTGTGTTGGTGTACAGTCTCTTTGACTCATTTCTTGAGTATATTGATATCGATGAGTTTAATAAAATTTTGGGACATTGTGCATATCAAAATGATAAACATTTTCTCCTTCTCGTAATATAGCTTTCATCTAAGTGAAATATTTTCATTCTCATTTTTTTGCATTGTTTAGAGTTAGTCAAAACATCATTTAGTCCACACTATTTTCCTCTTGAGTAACAACAACTTAATAAAATTTACGCATTAATTAAAATCTACCTAGACACTTTTATTTCTAGGTCTCTTTCCAGACTAAATTAGATTATTTGTAGGGATTTGGAATAGGTGTGAAATATAACTTTCCAAAGCTATAAACAAACTTAGAATCTTGAGTTAGGGAGCGTTGAAATCCATTTACCAGATTTTGTCCTGGGAAGCCCTTCTCACACAAAGGTCAATCACGAGGTCACATTAAGATCAACATAGTTACTAACCCTACTTTGTTGGTCTTGGTGTAGTGGTTTCACGTATTATTTAAGGTCACTTGAGAAAAAAACCTTGTGCGGGCCTTCTCAGGTCGATTTCAGGCTCAGTTACCCTACCCCTGTGGGTATATCAGAATGTCGATTGTTTCTCTAGGAATCATTATTTTATTTGGTAACCTTAGTGTCCTATATTTAGGGTCAATACACGAGGTGACGATGAATGGGAAATTCTTCGTTGTACCTAGAATCGACGTTGGAAAAAATCACTCGGGATCCTTGGATGGTAAATCCATGCTTATTGTGTTGAAGCTTCAACCAAGGTGTAAGTTCGTTAAGTAGGTCGTCAATGTAACTTTTCCACCCACTCTATCTAATCCCCTTCTTACATTGTTCCTCTGACATTGGATTTCATCAACAACAAGTGCGTTCATTGTGAGAAGGTTTTGTTTGTTTTAGTGATTCCTAGATTTTTAGCATGTGTTGTTTGTTTTCCCTAGTAGACCTTAGGTTGGATCTATGTTTAATGACATCAATTCCCAGAATTACCAATGAAGCAACCCCTGCTCCAGGGGACCATTTTGTTTTTCCTTCTTATGGAAATGTTGGTCCTCCTTACATTACTACTTTGAGCCTTCTAGGTCTCACAATTGGGTTACCAGTATGGTTGTTTTCCACGTCGGTAATCCCGAATGCAGCAAATGCTTCAGTTGTAAGAAAGTTACCCCAAGAGCATAAACCTCAAGTTGATCCTTCACCTTCTTCACTAGTGATATACTCTTCTCCTTCTTCACTTTCAAGGTATTCTTCTGTTTCATCTTCTTCGCCGAGTGAAATCTCTGAAGCTAGTGACACAATGAATAAGAAGAAGAAGAAAATGAAGATTAAGAAGAAGAAAATTAATCAAGGGTCCAAACTTCCAACCACTGCCAGACATGTTGGAGAACAACCAGTTACTTTTAATCATGTTGGGAGTGTTGATGATGCCAAGATCACCCAAACAACCCGTAAGCCCAAGTACCCTTGCAGGATTTGTAAGGGTAACCAATTTATGAGGGATTGCCCTAGTCTCTCCAAGGTCTTAGAAATGTGGTCTTCCATGTCATCAACCCCTGTGTGATATGCTAGTGACACCCTGTTAGCTACTAACGTTATGGTTGGTAAGAAGAAGAGAATTGTCAAATTTCCTTGTTTGTTATGCGAAGGTGATCATTACTCTCACCTTTTCCCTCATATGGATGAGGCTTCATATATTTTGGAAAAGATTCAAATTCCAATTGGTTATCGTAATATATCCCCCAAACTGTCATTATTTGATGGAATAGTCAATCTGGTTCCATCCCCAGTAAATCTGGTTGATTAGGTGGTCAATATGGTTTCATCCTTGGTTGAACCACAAACCCAAGTAGTTGATCCAGTTCCCTCATCGATCAACCCCACTCTTCATATGAAAAGTGAAAACCAAGTGGTTGATCTAGTTTCGCCATTGTTCAGCCCCACTCTTCATATAAAGAGTGAAACCAATGTGGTTGATCTAGTTTCGTCATTGATCAATCCCACTCCTCCCTTAAAGAATGTAACCAAAGTGGTCGATCTGGTGCTGCCATCCATCGATCCCACTCCTCCCTTGAAGAGTGTAACCAAATTTATTGATCTGGTTCCTTCATCGGTCGATCCCACTCCTAAACCAAAGAGTGAGGATGTCACTCAGGTCTACCTCGTTAATATTGATTCACCTAGACAAGGGGGCACTCCACCCAGCGTGATGGCACCCCCTTCAAGAAATCAAATGATTTATATTAATTGGAATCATTTTACAGAACATCACCTTCCTTCTTGCGTGCCTTTCCAAATCATTGTCTAGGTTTGTGATAGGAATATTCCTAACACCGTAATAAAATACGTTTCTTTTGTTATCATCTTATCTGTGAATGCTTGGAAATCTTTTGGTTACCCGCAGCTTGCGCCTATGACTCATAATCTGTTGAGATTTGACAGACGAGTTAGTCAACCTTTAGGGATCCTTCCTTAGTTTCCAGTTACTTTGGGAGGAAAAATGGTCTACGTTGATGTGATGGTAGTTCACAACCCCTTGGAATTTAACCTCCTCCTTGGGTGAGACTATGTCTACATTATGAGAGATTTTGTGTCCACTCTCTTTCGAGTGATTTGTTTCCCTCACAATGGAAACATAGTAACAATTGACCAACTTTAATTCATTCACCCTCATCTGATGGTCAAACATCCAGCTTCCCTGAATAGTCCATACATGTCAATGTTGTCCGCCCCACCACAGGTTAATTATGTAAGGACCTGCCCCATGCGTTCAACCCTGCACGAGAGGGAATCTCTCCCTGCTCTTGACTTATATCTGGTAGTTGACATGGTCATCTCTTTTATAGGACTATTAGAGTAAGATCTCCCTACCCTTATCGAGGCCGTCAACATGTATTTCTTTCGGAGTGTTATTCTTCCATCTAACGAAGATATCCTAGAAGCCATGATTGGAGTTTTTCCCTTGACATGTATTCCTTCTAGAAAATTATCTTGTTGGAATCCATGATCAAGGAGAGGACGAGCATATTTTTCCTCTCTGTAGAAATCTTGTTAAAAAATGAAACATAAATCTGGGGATTGAAAATGGATCCATGAGCATAGTTTTGTTTCTCTATGGCAAGCTCATTACAAAATGAAACAAAAGCTATGAGCACAATTTTTCTTATCTATGGAAATCTCATTAAAGAATGAAACAAAGGTCCTAAGCATGGTTATTTTCTTGTTTCAATCTCATTAAAAAATGAAACAGTCACCTCTCCTAACAAGTCGAGTCTTTCGCTAGATATCATAGATATCGAGTAGAGCCTTTAGCTAGATCTCATATATGTTGAGTCGATTCTTTCGTTAGGTCTCTTATTTGAACCTTCCTTTAATCCGCCCTTATCCCTTTTCTCCATCTAGTATATAAATTGGCGACAACCTCAAAGTCGATGAATCAAATGAAGCTTGGGGGGCATGTCTCCAACATTTGATTATTGTTCTGGAGTTAAGCCATTAGATTTTCAAATTGGGGGCAGAGTACCAACCATCCATGGGTATCCCTCAAAACCTTTGGAAATTATGTTGGGAATTTACAAGCATAATTTTAATTTTGTTTCAAGATTGTGTAAAAATGAAACCAATACCGATCTTAGTCTTTKTTCTTTCTCATGCTCGTAAATACATGAGAATGTGACTGAGTAAAATTTTATCACTTTTTTGAACTCGTAAAAGTTATATGAAAAAGGAACCCCCTGGAGTCTCCTTTGAGTTATTTTCAGACTCTCTAAACATGAAAATATTGTCGAGTGATCTTGCTTCCTTTCACACTCATWAAAAGGTTTGAAAGGGAGTCTTTTGAGTGGTATTTTATTTCTTTTTCAACCTTTCCAGACTAAAACTATGAAAGAGGACAACCCTGGAGTTTCCTTTAAGATCTTTTCAGACCCTCTAAACATGAAAAACCATCGAGTTTTCCTTCTATGGACTTGCTAAACTACACATTGAAGGGCCCATATGGAGAAGAACCCTTACTTCTTCGAGTTCGTTAAACAAAGGAAGAGGAAATTACCAAAGGTGAGTTATATTGAGCATGTGTTACCCTCCTCGAGCTCGTTAAATTAAAAAAAAATACTCATCTATCTGGGTGGGGGGGGAATTGAAGGAAGTGGGTCAAGTTTTTGAGAATCCTTTATGGAAGCTATTGTCTCTGTTGAACATGGCACCTGTTTGCTTCTCATATTACAATTGGGTAATATGCTTGTCTCTAAGTCATACAAATTCCATGTATCGCCATACTTTTTAGTCCAAGTCGAAGAGTGCTCTTATTTCCATCACATTGCATTCTTGGTACTCGTCGAGTCAATGTTTCCAAGTCAGTTGTCATGCCTCATCATGTTCAAGGGAATTTTCACTTCAAACCATCCTATTGGCCCTTGACCAAGTTTTGGAGAACCTTGGTCATGTTTGACCATTTTTGGGACTTCGACAGGCTGGACGAAGATGAAGCGGATATCGCGGGATATTGCCCCCTTTTATGGTCTTTTTGGGTTTAGGGTTTATGTAATAGGTATGGGATGTCGGACCATCGGTTTACCCATGTTTATACCCCTTTGGTAAGGGATAAATAAGTAGCTTGGCGATGTAAGTAGGTGGTGCTGAGAAAGTTGTAAGCCAGTGAGTTAAGTGCAAATAGTTCTAAATTCTTTGTGCATACTGTGTGTTGAGAACTTGCTGAGCTAAGTGAAAGTGATTGTAAGAAGGATCTATGTTGTGTCAAGCTCATGGAAGGAGGATCTGTAAATGTGTGCGCAGATCTCTTGTCCTATGCAGATTTTTCTTAGTGGCTCTGTGCATGTAAGAGGATTGAAATAAGATAATAAAGAAGATGAAGAGTTGGTGGACGTAGCCCCGCATTGGGGGTGAACCATGTATATCCTTTGTTGTGATTGCTTTGTGTCATTGATGTGATTTATTCTTAGTGTTGAATCTTTATGTATGTTAGATGCATCTGATATAGTAGCTTAGTGTTTAATAACTTGAATGAATGCTATATATGTTGATGCTATGTGCTAAATGGTCAGATATGCTTAGATCTTGTTGAATACTGTGTTGTTGTGTAATTAGGGTTTACCTGTGATGTGAGTGAGGGTTAAACACTAATGAATGTTAACTGAAAAGTGCTATGTTAAATAATTTTGATCACAGATCTGTGTCCCAGCTAGGTTGTACACACTTGAGTCCTGCAACCCCCCCTACCTCTACCTTGGGTGAGACTTCATCTCCTTCGCAGTGTTGCTGAAAGGGATAGTAGTTAGGGTTTTTTTGGTGCATTGTTGAAGCATTGAACCCTAGGTATGCCCTTGTTCCAACAAATGGTTCCATTGCCGGACCTGGAACTGTGATTGTTCGGAACTGAGGAAAAGAGAAAGCTTTGTGCATAGATATGTTGTTGTAGTGTGCAGTACTCTACTTAACTTGTGAATCTCCTTGCCAAGAAGAGAAGTTTGATCTAAAGAAAATAGGTAAGATCTTAAAGCTTGGTGCTCTGATAAAGGTAAGATAAGTGGAAATTCGTGTTTCGAAAGAATGGATCTAGGTATATCTGATAGATTTCATCCTAGTATGAAAACTAGGGCACAACTGGAAGAAAGAAGATATGATATGAATAGATCTAATAAAAATAGTGAAAGATATGTTATCCCTATGCATAGAAATAATTTTTGGACTAACAAGTGGATGCAGGATCCTAGAAAGAATTTTTTCCAGGTCCATCACTGTGATCCCAGTGCGCAATACAGGAAATGTTGGGGATTATTTTAGAGAAAGAGAGGATTGACATTATGTTATAATTGTAGAATACTGGGACATGTTGCTAAGGAATGCCTTGCTGAGGTCCTATTTGCCTTTGTTGTAAGGCCACTGGACATGAAGTTTTATATTTCCCTAGAATGATTGCTAAAGTTAAAAAGATGAACATAAGAAAAGAAAACCATGAGGAAGGTCAAGAGACTAAGAAGATGCTACATAACCAGAAAGAATAAGAGGCTATATTATTGTAGATGAAAGAAACCCTGAATGATCACAGAGACATCAATTTATTAGATATTTTAAAGGATAAAGAATGCATAGAAACAAGAATATGACACTTCGACATAAACTGTGTATTGGATGCAAAAACACAGGTTAATATCATGATAGAAAGTACTTAGGAAATCTTAGGAAAGCCTGCTATGATTCCTTCATTGGGAGGAATAGGGTTTTTTAAAGGAAAGATGATAACTCTATGTGGAAGACTTACTCATGTACCTATGAGTGCTCATGGAACATCAACAGAAGAAGAATTAGAGGTCATTAAGTTTTTTGAGAACAATGCCCCCTTTACACTTCTGTTAGGAAGGACTTGGATCAAGAGAGATCATATCCGAAGGAGAGAGGAAGAGGAATCTATAGCAAAGAAAAAACAATAATTAAGGGATTTCATGACTAGGAGAATAATGTGCTTAATAGAAGAACAATAGGAAAAGTCAAAGAAACTGAGGGCTAGAGACTTAGTTGTCAAATTTGAAAGAACAAAAGAAGGCTTAAAGAACCTATCCATGCAGTAGAGTAGAGAACCTATTCCAGAAACATTAAGAGAAGAAGTATTATCCTCGAACCTTGTGAATTATCCTCAATGGTGAAAAGTTACTATGCTAAGAAAAGATAAGAAAAATAGGAATCCATAGATGCACATCACAAGAAAGAAAGCTAGAAATCTTAGTAAGAAGAAAGCAAAGCTAGAAAAATTGCAGGAGGTTCTAGAGAGGACTTTGCAGAAGGAATGTTTGTAGAACTTGCACCTCGCCAAAATAGTAGAACAACAGCGACTGGAACTTCACCATGGCGAAGAAATATGACCATTGGAGGTGCCCTGACCATTAGAATGATGCTCTAGAACAGTTAGAAACGTAGTTATTGCTGGAACATTTGCCATTGGAATGTTGGGACCACACCATAACAGGTGGAATTGTATTGATTGAGGCACTCATGCCCGTTGGAGGAGTCTATTACAATGTTATCTATTTAACCCATCGATTGTATTACCATGGACACTTTTTTCAATTGTGATTATCCTAGCCCACATAGAACTAATCGCTTTCGCGTAGTGTCTACTGTGTCGTTGTCAGTAGGGAACATCAAAGTAGGAGATGAGACTACCCAACTACGCAGATTAGTAGATTCAAAAGAGGATCACCTTTTTCGGGTCCAGAAGGAAAAGGAGTAGGCCATAGAGGCATTAAAGTAAGAAAAATAAGAAACCCTAGAGAAATATCGAGTTTTGCAGTAAGAGAAATATGACCTCCAGGCGAAGTTTATAGAGGATAAAGCACAAATCCAGAAGGAAAAAGAACAGTTGCTCGCATAGAAGATTGGAGTTAAAGAAGTAGTCACCAAAGCACTTCACTCTGTGTCGGGCCTCACACAGATAGAAAAATACACAATGGAGAGTCAAGTGGAGAAGCGCGTTGAACCTATTCAACAGCTTTAGGCAAGAGTAGCAGAACTAGAACTACAAGCCATGCCAAGCACTCCGTAGGAAGTGCGATATTAGAGGGAAGAAACTCATTAGAGAGTAGTCGAAAGAATCAAGGCATTGGCCTTATAATTCAAGAAATTAAGAAGTCAAAGTGCGCACAACTATGAGCACCTTGCAAAGGACCCAAAACTAAGGACATTGGAGTCACAGCTCCAAGAGGCAAAGCAACAAGCAGGGATAGTACAAGCATAGTTGAAACCGCTGTCAATAGTTGAGAGGATAAAAAGGTCCCAAGAACAACGCACTGTTCAGCAACAAGTCCATGCCATCCAGAGTAAAGTCATGGAAGTGACTCAGAGGCTACAACTAGTGCAGGATGAAGCCTGTACACTTTTTGAGGAGAATGAGGGACAAGGTTCACAACTAGAACAAATAGTACCATGGTGGAACAACGATTGGAAGGACTGGTGACCGAGAAAGTTATTTAGGATTTCACCGAGTAGGAGTCTTTGGAAAAGCAGCATGTTGAAGCTGCTCGAGCCAATATCGAGGCCTTTGAAGCAAAGTTACCCAGATCAGAGTGACCCGGGAGGAGTCACAGGTGAGTGTTGGGGGCTTATTGGCCCTTCACCATTTTTGGGACTTTAACAATCTGGTCTAATACAAAGCACCAGATGAAGTGGATATCGCGGGCTGTCGCCCCCTTTTATGGGCATTTTTGGTTTAGGGTTTATGTAACAGGTATGGGATGTCGGCCCATGGGTTTACCCATGTTAAGGCCCCTTTTGTAAAGTATAAATAAGTATCTTGGAGATGTAATTAGGTGGTGCTAACAAATTTGTAAGCCATTGATCTAAGTGAAAATAGTTGTAAATGCTTTGTGCATACTGTGTGCTGAGAACTTGCAGAGCTAAGTGCAAGTGATTGTAAGAAGGATATGTGCTATGTCAAGATCGGGGAGAGAATATCTGGTGAGGTGCACACAGATCTCATGTCCTATGCAGATTTGACTTTGTGGCTCTGTGCATGTAATAGGATTGAAATAAGATAATCAAGAAGACGAAGAGTTGGTGGATGTAGCCCTACGTTGGGGGTGAACCACATATATCCTGTGTTGTGATTTCTTTGTGTCATTGATGTGATTTATGCTTAGTGTTGAATCTTTATGTATGTTAGATGCATCGGATATAGTAGCTTAGTGCTTAATAACTTGGATAAATGCTAGATGTGTTGATGCTATGTGCTAAATGGTCAGATATGCTTAGATCTTGTTGAATACTATGATGTTCTGTAATTAGGGTTTACATGCGATGTGAGTGAGGGTTAAAGACTAAATAAGGTTAACTGCTAAGTGCTCTATTAAAGCATTGTCATCACAGATATGTGTCCCAACTAGGTTGTAGACACTTGAGTCCTACAACCCCCCTGCCTCTACCTCGGGTGAGACTTCATCTACTTCGCAGGTGTTGCCGAAAGGGTCGGTAGTTAGGGCTTTTTTGGTGCAATGTTGAAGTATTGAAACCTGGGTCTGCCCCTGTGCGAACACATCCATCTGTAGTATTTCCAGTTTCTATTTCATGTGTCAGTCCTTACTGATTTGATTCACCATATTACATCACTTTCCTATGTCAGTTTCATTTCGATGAGGGGGGATGCATCAAGGCCCTCCTTCGACGAGACTTTTCCTATCGACTTCAACACATCATCTAGGAATTAGACTTAGAAACTAGTTAGTACCTTGGGACTTGCATGCCTCAATGGAAAGCCTCCTCACTTTCGATAGTTGGTTTACATCATTGAACTCTGATCGGATGATTCCACAAATGTTTGAGTTCAACTCATTTATTCACATTCGTTAGATTGTACTAGGGTAACTTGGGATTAATTAACATCATTGGTGATTTCCCTTGCACTTGTTAACGGTTTACCTGAATGACCAGTAATCAAGTGGTTTCTAAAATGTTTGACATCAAAACATCTATTCATATGGCTAGATTCGTGCCACAATGGGATTGGGATGAAGACCCTAGGTTCAACGTTCACTCCAATATCTACCTTCCCAGGTTGTGAAAGGAGATCATTTGAGCATGTTGATATATATATATATATTTACATAGATCCACATTGTATAGGTCCATGTCTATTTTTTATCATCTCGTAGCTCCACTATGTATTCTTCATGGCTACGATTAGGTCATGTCATGGAGGTATGGATCCACTTTGTATCTCTAGTGGCCATATCCTTAATCAATTTTTTTCATGGATCTACAGAGTATTGGTTAGTGGCCATGCTTTGAGTCATATCATATTCTAAGCATAGGTATGCCTACCTCAGAAATGGAACATATATTAAGTGTCGCAAATGTCTTAAAAGTGTCATATGCACCTTGCTAAGTGTCGCATACACCTCAATACCATGAAATAACATATGTCACAATCCATAGTCAATGTGGAGGAGAAATATATTATATGAGGGTCAAAATACTATGTGCACACGAATTACTATTAATATTCATGAAAAGAAAATCAATTTAGTGTCAGAATCCACCTCACATTTGGTTTCCTATTTTTTTAGGGGAGGTTGAGGATCTCATCAATGGTTTAAATATTTCCTCCTTAAAATCCTTGAGAGATATTTCCTCCCTAAAATCCTTAAGAGATATTTTCTCTCTAAATATCTTGGAGATCCCATTTTAGTGGATCTGATGAGTAATCCTCTCCATGGTGGTTATGCCTCCAAATCCTATATAATGAGGGCTTTCCATGGAGAAAAGAAGGCATATTAGAGGTATCAAACCTATGATCTTGGGAGGAAGATTTTGGATATCAAACCTATGATCATGGGAGCATCGTGCAAGGGTTGGACGAGGAGGACTTGAAGAGCTTGCTACAACTACATCTACAGATTGTAAGTTTCTTTTTAATTTTCTCATTAATATATGCTTGGCCTATTTCCTTCAAGTTTGTGTATTATTGCATATTATTTTCTATTATGGATGAATTTGGTTTAAAATAATCTTGGTAGAGTAGGAAGTCTTTGATTTTCTTCGTTTTCCATTGCATTGCAGGTATCGTGTCATGTTAAGGAGGTTGGAGATCAATTTCATATTGGATTAAACGAGGACTGTGTCTACGTTATGAGATATTTTGTGTCCACTCTCTTTCGAGTGATTTGTTTCCCTCACAATGGAAACATAGTAACRATCAACCAAAATTAATTCATTGACCCTCATCTGATTGTCAACCATCCATCTTCCCTGAATGGTCCATACATGCCAGCGATGTCTGCCCCACCACGGGTCAATTATGTAATGACTTTCCCCATGCATTCAACCCCACACGAGAGGGAATCTCTCCCTTCTCTTGACTTACACMCAGTAGTTGACATGATCATATATTTTATACGACTATTCGAGCAAGATCTCCCTACCCTTATCGAGGTCATCGACATGTATTCCTTTCAGAGTGTTATTCTTCCATGTAATGACGATCTCCTGGAAGACATGATTGGAGTTTGTCCCTTGACATGTATTCCTTCCAAAAACTTATCCTCTTGGAAGCCATGATCAAGGAGAGGATGAGGATATGCTTCCTCTATGTAGCAATCTTATTAAAAAATGAAACATAAATATAGGGGTTGAACCTGGAGCCATGAGAATAGTTTTGTTTCTCTGTGGCAAGCTTGTTAAAAAATGAAACAAAAGCTATGAGCATAGTTTTTCTTATCTATGGAAAGCGCGTTAAAGAATGAAATAGAGCTCCTGAGCATGGTTATTTTCTTGTTTCAATATTGTTAAAAACTTAAACAGTCACATATCCTAACAAGTCGAGTCTTTCACTAGATATCGTAGATATCAAGTCGATCCTATAGCTAGATCTCATATATGTCAAGTCGATTCTTTCATTAGGTCTCGTATTTGAACCTTCATTTCATCCACCCTTATCCCTTTTGTCCATTTAGTACATAAATTGGTGAAAACCTCAAAGTCGACGAATGAAATGAAGCTTGGGGGGAATGTCTCAAAAATTTGATTATTGTTCTAGAGTTAAGCCGCTAGATTTTCAAATTGGGGGTAGAGTACCAACCATCCATGGGTATCCCTCAAAACCTTTGTAAATTATGTTGGGAATTTACATGCATAATTTTAACTTTGTTTCAAGCTTGTGTAAAAATGAAACCAATAATGATCTTAGTCTTTGTTCTCTCTCATGCTCGTAAATACATGAGAATGTGACTGAGTAAAATTTTATAACTTTTTTGAACTTGTAAAGGTTATACGAAAAACGAACCCCCTGGAGTCTCCTTTGAGATATTTTCAGACTCTAAAACATGAAAATATTGTCGAGTGATCTTTCTTCCTTTCACACTCATTAAAAGGTTTGAGAGGGAGTCTTTCGAGTGGTAGTTTATTTCTTTTTCAGTCTTGCGAGACTAAAACTATGAAAAAGGAAAACCCTGGAGTCGCCTTTAAGATCTTTTCAAACTCTCTAAACATGAAAAACCACCGATTTTTCCTTCTCTGGACTCGCTAAAATACACATTGAAGGGCCCATATGGGGACGGACCCTTACTTATTCCAGTTCGTTAAACAAAGGAAGAGGAACTTACCAAAGGTGAGTTATATTGAGCATGTGTTACCCTCCTTGAGCTCGTTAAATTAAAAAAACGTACTCATCTATCTGGGTGGGGGAAAAATTGAAGGAAGTGGCTCAAGTTTTTGAGAATCCTTTATGGCAGTTATTATCACCCTTGGACATGGCACCTTTTTGCATATAATATTACAATTGGGTAATCCTCTTGTCTTTGATTCATACCAATTCCATGTATCGCCATACTTTTTCTTCCAAGTTGAAAAGTTCTCTTATTTCCATCACATTATATTCTTGGTACTCGTCGAGTCAATGTTGCCAAGTCAGTTGTCATGCCTCATCATGTTCAAAGGAATTTTCACTTAAAGCCATCATGTTGGCCCTTGACCAAGTTTTAGATAACCTTGGTCACGTTTGACCATTTTTGGGACTTCGACAGATTGGTTGAAGACGAAGCGCCAGATGAAGTGGATATTGTGACATCTCGCCCCCTTTTATTGGATTTTTGGGTTTAGGGTTTATGTAACGGGTATGGGATGTCAACCCATGGGTTTACCCATGTTTAGGTCCCTTTCGTAAAGGATAAATAAGTAGCTTGGTGATGTAAGTAGGTGGTGTTGAGATATTTGTAAGCTAGTGAGCTAAGTGCAAATAGTTGTAAATGTGATGTGCATATTGTGTGTTGAGAACTTGCAGAGCTAAGTGAAAGTGATTG
This sequence comes from Picea mariana, assembly GCA_032191745.1. Lineage (NCBI taxonomy): Eukaryota > Viridiplantae > Streptophyta > Pinopsida > Pinales > Pinaceae > Picea > Picea mariana. The sequence goes on from JASDQU010736163.1 coordinate 41,587, forward strand.
TAAGAAGGCTCTGTGTTGTGTCAAGCTCGGGGAAGGAGGATCTGGTGAGGTGCACACAGATATCCTGTCCTATGCGGATTTGGATTTGTGTCTCTGTGCATGTAAGAAGATTGAAATAAGATAATAAAGAATATGAAGAGTTGGTGGACGTAGCCCCACGCTGGGGGTGAACCACATATATCATGTGTTGTGATTGATTTGTTTCATTAATGTGATTTATTCTTAGTGTTGAATCTTTATGTATGTTAGATGCATCTGATATAGTATCTTAGTTCTTAATAACTTGGATGAATTCTATATCTGTTGATGTTATGTGTTAAATCTTTAGGTATGCTTAGATCTTGTTGAATATTGCGTTGTTCTGTAATTAGGGTTTACCTATGGTGTGAATGAGGGTTAAAGACTAATGAATGTTAACTGATAAGTGTTTCGTTAAAGAATTGTGATCACAGATTTGTGTCCTAGCTAGGTTGTACACACTTGAGTCCTGCAACCCCCCTTGCCTCTACCTTGGGTGAGACTTCATCTTCTTCGCAGGTGTTTCTGAAAGGGTCGGTAGTTAGGGTTTTGTTGGTGCATTGTTGAAGCGTTGAACCCTAGGTATACCCCTGTGCCAAAAAATGGTTCCATTGTCGGGACTTGAAACTATGATTGTTGGGAACTAAGGAAAATAAAAAGTTCTATGCATAGATATGTTGTTGTAGTGCACAATACTCTACTTAACTTGGGAATTTCCTTGCCAAGAAGAGAAGTCTGATCTGAAGGAAAGAGGTAATATCTTAAAGCTTGGTGCTCTGATAAAGGTAAGATAAGTGGAAATTTTTGTTTCGAAAGAATGGATCTAAGTATATGTGATATATTTCATCCTAGTCTAAAAACTAGGGCACAACTAGAAGAAAGAAGATATGATATGAATAGATATGATAAAAATAGTGAAATATATGTTATCCCTATTCACAGAAAGAATTTTTAGACTAATAAGTGGATGTAGGATCCTAGAAAGAATCTTTTGCAGGCCCATCACTGTGATCCTAGTGCGCAATACAGGAAAGGTTGGGGATCATTTCAGAGAAAGAGAGGATTGACATTGCGTTATAATTGTAGAAGACTGGGACATCTTGCTAAGGAATTCCTTGGTAGAGGTCGTATTTTCCATTGTTGTAAGGCTACTCGACATGAAGTTTTAGATTTCCCTAGAATGATTGCCAAAGTTGAAAAGATGAAAATAAGACAAGAAAACCATGAGGAAGGTCAAGAGACTAAGATTATGCTACAGAACCAGAAAGAATACGAGGCTATATTCTTGCAGATGAAAGAAACATTGAATGATCACAGAGACATCAGTTTATCATATATTTTAAAAGAGAAAGAGTGCATAGAAACAAGAATAGGAGACTTTGACATAGACTATGTATTGGATGAAAAAACACAGGCTAATATCATGACATAAAGTACTTGGGAAATCTTAGGAAAGCCTTTTATGATTCGTTCATTGGGAGGAATATGATTGTTTAAAGGAAAAATGATAACTCTATGTGGAAGACTTAATCATGTACCTATGAGTGCTCATGGAACATCAACAGAAGAATAATTTGAGGCCATTAAGTTTTTTGAGAACAACGCCCCCTTTACACTTTTTTTAGGAAGGACTTGGATCGAGAGAGATCATATCCGAAGGAGAGAGGAAGAGGAATCTATAGAACAAGAAAATCAAGAATTAAGGGATTTCATGACTAGGAGAATAACACGCTTAATAGAAGAACAAGAAGACAAGTTGAAGCAACTGAGGGCCAGAGACTTAGCTATCAAAGTTGAAAGAACACAAGAAGTCTTAAAGATCCTATCCATGCAAAAGAGTAGAGAACCTATTCTAGAAACAGTAAGAGAAGAAGTATTATCCTCGAACCTTGTGAAATATCCTCAGCAATGCGAAGTTACTATGCTATGAAAAGATAAGAAAAATAAGAATCCAGAGATGCACATCACAGGAAAGAAAGATAGAAAGCTCAGTAAGAAGAAATCAAAGCTATAAAAATTGAAGGAGTTTCTAGAGAGCACTTTGCAGAAGGAAGTTTTGTAGAACTTGCACCTCACCGGAATAGCATATCAACACCCACTGGAACTTCGCCATGACAAAGCAATATGACCGTTGGAGGTGTGCAGATCATTAGAACGACCCTCCAAAATGGTTAGAAACACATTTATTGCCCGAACATTCACCATTGGAACGTTGGGACTGCACCATAATGCATGGAATTATATTGATTGAGGCACTCCTACCCATTGGAGGAATTTGTTATGATGTTAGCTATTTAACCTGTCGATTGTCTTACCATGGAAACTTTTGCCAATTGTGATTATCCGAGCCCACATAGAACTAATCTCTTTCGTGCAGTGTCTACTACGTCGTTTTCAATATGGAACATAGAAGTAGGAGATGAGCCTGCCTAGCTGTGAAAATTAGCACATTCGACAGAGGCTTTCCTTCGTTAGGTCCACAAGAAAAAGGAGCAAGCCATAGATGCATTAAAGAAAGCAAAAGAAGAATCCCTATAGCAATGGTGGGTTGTGCAGCAAGAGAAATATGACCTCCAGGCAAAGTTTAGAGAGGATAAAGTGCAAATCCAGAAGGAAAAAGAATAGTTTCTCACAGAGCAGATTGGAGTTAAAGAAGCAGTCACCAGAGAACTTCGCGCTATGTTGGGCCTCGCACAGATATAATAATGCAGAGTGGAGAGTCAAGTGGAGAAGATCTTTGAAGCTATTCAACATCTTCAGGAAAGAGTGGCAGAAATGGAACTGCAATCCGTGCCAAGCACTCCATAGGAAGTGCGAGATTAGAGGGAAGAAACGACTCAGAGCGCAGTTGAAAGAGTCAAGGCATTGGCCTTAGAATGAAAGAAATTAAGCAGTCGAAGTGCATAGACCTATGAGCGCCTTGCAGAGTACCCAAAACTAAGGACATTGGAGTCACAGATCCAAGAAGTAAAGCAACAAGCAGGGACAATACAAGAAAAGTTGAAGTCGCTGTCAGCAGTCGAGAGAATGAAAAGGTCACAGGAACAGTGCACTGTTTAGCAATAGGTCCATGGCGTCTAGAGTAAAGTTATGGAAGTGACTTAGAGGTTATAGCTAGTGCAGGATGAAGCCTATATACTTTTTGAGGAGATTGAGGGATAAGGTGCACAGCTAGAACAAGTAGTCACCATTGTGGAACAATAATTGGAAGGACTAGTGACCGAGAAAGTTATTTAGGAGTTCACCCAGCAGGAGGCTTTGGCGAAGAAGCAGGTTGAAGCAACTTGAGCCAAGCTCGAGTCCTTTGAAGTAGAGTTTCCCATATCAGAGTGACTCAGGATGAGTCACAGGTGAGTGTTGGTGGCCTGTTGGACCTTGACCAAGTTTTGGAGAACCTTGGTCATGTTTGACCATTTTTGGGACTTCAACAGGATGGTTGAAGACAAAGCACCAGACGAAGCGGATATCATGAGATCTCACCCCCTTTTATGGTATTTTTGGGTTTAGGGTTTATGTAATGGGTATGGGATATCGGCCCATGGGTTTACCCATGTTTAGGCCCCTTTTGTAAAGTATAAATAAGCATCTTGGTGATGTAAGTAGGTGGTGCTGACAAATTTGTAAGCCACTGAGCTAATTGAAAATAGTTGTAAATGCTTTGTGCATACTATGTGTTGAGAACTTGCAGAGCTAAGTGCAAGTGATTGTAAGAAGGCTTTATGTTGTGTCAAGATCGGGGAAGGAGGATCTGGCGAGGTGAACGCAGATCTCTTGTCCTAAGTAGAGTTGTATTTGTGGCTCTGTGCATGTAAGAGGATTGAAAGAAGATAATAAGGAAGACAAAGAGTTGGTGGACGTAGCCCCACGCTGGGGGTGAACCACATATATCCTGTGTTGTGAGTTCTTTGTGTCATTGATGTGATTTATGATTAGTGTTGAATCGTTATGTATGTTAGATGCATCTAATATAGTATCTTAGTGCTTAATAACTTGGATGAATGCTATATATTTTGATGCTATGTTATAAATGGTCAGATATGCTTAGATCTTGTTGAATACTACATTGTTCTATAATTAGGGTTTACCTGTGATGTGAGTGAGGGTTAAAGACTAATGAATTTTAACTGCTAAGTGCTACGTTAAAGAATTGTGATCAGAAATCTATGTCCCAACTAGGTTGTAGACACTTGAGTCCCGCAACCCCCCTGCCTCTACCTCAGGTGAGACTTCATCTGCTTTGCAGGTGTTTCCGAAAAGGTTAGTAGTTAGGGATTTGTTGGTGCATTGTTGAAGTGTTGAACCCTGGGTTTGCCCCTATGTCAACACATCCATCTGTAGTATTTCCAGTTTCCATTTCCTATGTCAGTCCTTACTCATTTGATTCACCATCTTACATCACTTTCCTATGTCAGTTTCATTTCGATGATGGGGGATACATAAAGGCCCTCTTTCGATGAGTCCTTTCCTGTTGAATTCAACACATCGTCTGGGAATTAGACTTAGAAACTAGTTAGTACCTTGGGACTTGCATGCCTCAATGGAAATACTCCTCACTTTCGACAGTTGGTTTACATCATTGAACTCTGATCAGATGATTCCACGAATGTTCGACTTCATCTCTTTTATTCAGATTCATTGGATTGTACTAGGGTACCTTGGGATTAATTGACATCACTGGTGATTTCCCTCGCACGTGTTAACTGTTTACCTCAGTGACCAATAATCAAGTGGTTTCTAACATGTTCGAAATAAAAACATCTATTCACATGGATAGATTTGTGCCACATTGGGATTGGGATGAAAGCCCTGGGTTGAGTGTTCACTCTGATATCTACTTTCTCAAGCTGTGAAAGGAGATCATTTGAGCATGTTGATATATATATATTCACATAGATCCACATTGTATAGGTCTATGGCTATTTTTTATCATCTTGTAGCTCCACTGTGTATTTTTCGTGGCTACGATCAGTTCATGTCATGGAGGTATGGATCCACTTTGTATCTCTAGTGGCCGTATCTTTAATCAATATTTTTCATGGATCTGTAGTATATTGGTCAGCGACCATGCTTTGAGTCATCTCGTATTTTGAGCAGAGGTATGCCTGCCTCGAAAATGGAACATATATTAACTATCGCAAGTGTCATAAAAGTGTCGTATGCACCTTGATAAGTGTCGCATACACCTCGACACCATGAAATAACATTTGTCACAATCCCTAGACAATGTGGACAAGAAATATATTATATGAGGGTCAAAATACTATGTGCACATGAATTATTATTAATATTCATGAAAAGGAAATCAATTTAGTGTGAGAATCCACCTCACATTTGGTTTCCTATTTTTTTAGGGGAGGTTGAAGATCTCATGGATGGTTTAAATATTTCCTCCTTAAAATCCTTGAGAGATATTTTCTCCCTAAAATCCCTAAGAGATATTTTCTCTCTAAATATCTTGGAGATCCCATTTTAGTGGATATGATGAGTAATCCTCTCCATGGTGGTTAAGCCTCCAAATCCTATATAATGAGGGTTTTCCATGGAGAAAATAAGGCATATTAGAGGTATCAAAATTATGATCTTGAGAGGAAGATTTTGGATATCAACCCTATGATCTTGGGAGCATCGTGCAAGGGTTGGACAAGGAGGACATGGAGAGGTTGTTGCAACTACATCTATAGATTGTAAGTGTGTTTTTAATTTTCTCATTAATATATGCTTGGCCTATTTCCCTCAAGTTAGTTTATTATTGCATATCCTTTCCTATTATGGATGAATTTGGTTTAAACTAATCTTGGTAGAGTAGGAAGTCTTTTATTTTCTTCATTGTCCATTGCATTGCAGGTATCATGTGATGTTAAGGAGGTTGAAGGACTATGTCTACGTTATGAGAGCTTTTGTGTCCACTCTCTTTCGAGTGATTTGTTTCCCTCACAATGGAAACATGGTAACGATCGACCAAATTTAATTCATTGACCCTCATCTGATTGTCAACCATTCAAGTTCCCTCATCTTTGATTTTCTTCATTGTCCATTGCATTCTAGGTATTGTGTCATGTTAAGGAGGTTGGAGATCAAGTTCATATTGGATTAAGCAAGGACAAGATTCTAAACAAGGTACATAATACCTTCTCCCTCTCTTTATTTTGATTAGATTAACTATATTTAAATGGATGTTAGTGTCCATTTGCATCTTTCTATCTCGGTATTAGGGGTCTAGAATCCAAGAGAAGATCCAGCTATTTGTAGGGGAATTTTTTTGTAACAATAATCCACCCTGAAAACAATAGTATACTCTAGGAAAGTTCACTTGATACTTCCCTATGGTCCCTTTATATGAGAATACAGTGCTTGATGGAAATTATTCAATCCTTCCCTAGCATCTACATCGATAAGAATATTATACTCGAGGAAGGGTTGGTATACATTAATATTATTATTTAGAAACATTTTATAGATTCTTCTCCTATATCCTCTATGACGCTAATTATATTCTTGATGAAGGGTAAGTCAAACCTTCCCATATCTCTCCCTTTATGATCATACTATGTTCAACAAAGGGTCGGTTGAGCTTTCTTCATACCCCCCATAATGAAAATAGTATCATTGAAGAAGGTTTGATTGTGATTTCCTTTGTATATCACTCAACATGAATAATATTCTAGAGGAAATGTCATTTGACCTTTCCATAGGCTATCTCTTGATGAAAATTCTATGCTTGAGGAGGGGTCATTCAACACTTCCCCATTATCCTTGTCAGTGTGAATACTATGATATAGAAAGGTTTTATATATAATTACCTTGCATCCTTAGTGACATTAATACTATAGTTTAGGAAGGGTAGTGACACTAATACTTCTCATTTTGCTTCCATATGATGAGAATACTATGCTAAATGAAGGGTCAACTGAACCTTCCTCAATAGAAATAATATAATTTAGGAAGGGTACATTGATTCCTCTTTGGGATGCCAAATATAATATTTATATCCTAAAGGAAGGATCAACTAACCCTTACTTATCATCCCCTCTATGAACAAATTGTACTTGAGGAAGGATCAGTTGAACCTTCCATTGGATACCCCATAACATGAATACAATCTTTAAGGAACACTTAGATTATCCTTTACCATGCTCCACCCTGATTATAATATTGTTGTGGAGGAACATTGGTTTTCCATTCCCCATTGAACACCTTGATTGAAATACTTTTCTATAAGAATGGTAGATTGATCCTTATTTAGGATACCATAGCCAATATTGGTATGATCGAGGAATGATCAGTTGATTTTTCCCTAGAAAACAAATTATGAAAAAATGATTCTTGAAGAAGTTTTGACTAACTCTTCATCTAGATACCATGTAACATGAATACCATCCTTGAGAAATGGTCATTCAACCCTTCTCCATGATCCACCTTGATGGGAATACTATGATTGAGAAAGGGTCAACTAATATTTTCCCATATAAATATTCAATGTACATAATATGTTTGAGAAAGGGTCATATGATCCTTCTTTGAGATCACGTATATGACATTGTTTTACTTGAGGAAGGATTGATTTAACTTTCCTTGGGATATTTCTCTACATGAAAAAAATAATTAAGCAAGGGTTGGATAACCCTTCCTCTTGATACCATGTGATAAAAATGGAATACTTGAGAAAGGTTTATGTTGAGAACACACTTATATTGAGAGGGGAGTGTTGAATCAATATAATATTTTTTTTTTACTTTTTCAAACATTCATCAACCATAAGAAAAAAATCACATTTAAGATCTATTAATTGCAGAACATGAGACATAATATTTACATGGAAACCCTATGAAGAGAAAACCATAAAACTTCTCTTTATAATTATTTGTAGGCACAAACCTATTGTTACAAATATTTATCGGAACCAACCTACTAGAGACACCAATCCACACTAGTCTAAATCCTGGTAGGCACCAACCTACTCATATAGATATTCATAAACAAAAATCTATTGAAGACACCAATCCCCACCACTAAGAAATAACTTAGAAAGAGACACCAATATATCTTTTTAAGTAGCACAAACCTAATGTTATATATATATGTAGACACCAATCTCCACCACTAAGAACCAACTGAGCAAGAGACACCAATCTCTTTTTGAGTTGTACCAACCTTCAACAAGTCTTCTTTCTACCTCCACCTTCACCAAGTCATCTTGTTGCTTCTACCTTCACCAGATCTAATCATTTCTTATGTATTCACCAAGTCTGATCACTAATTCTTCCTTTACCTATTCTAACCTAAATTCCAGTTTCCAAATGGTAACTTTAACAAAGATTCTTGTTTTCGGCCTATTCCCAAGAAAAAACTTTTACATCATGCCATGTATTTAATTTTCCAAATCTGATTGTGAAATTTTTACCGAATGGACTTCTATATGTCTCCTCTATTTTCTAAAAATTACACAGTCTGAAGAGTGCTAGAAAACAAGTTATAGTGAAAATAGTAAACTAACTTGTTTGAAACTAATCTTAGGGACATTCAGAAAACCTAACTTCCACAGAACATATATTAGAAAGTATAGTGAGCCAACATATGAAATATTTACATGAGTTACTTTTATAGGTCTCCTTTATTGTATAAAAATTTCACACTCTGAAGAGTCCCAAAAAATAAGTTATAGTGAAAATTCCAAGCTGACCAGTTTGAAATTAATCTTGAGATCATTCAAAAACACTAATTTCCACAAAGAACATATTGGAAACTGAAAAACACCAACATATGAAATTTTTAACTGGGGTACTTCTTTATGTCTCCTCAATTCTATAATAATTTCATCATCTAAGGAGTATGAGAAAAGAAGTTACAGTGAAAATTCCAAACTAGGCTATTTGAAACTGATTTTAGGATCATTCACGAAACCTAAATTCCACAAAGAATATCTCTAAAATTATAGAGAACCAACATTTGACATTTTTACGACATGCACCCAAATATCTCTTCTTCATCTCTACAAAATTTCAAGGTCTGAAACATCCTAGAAAATAATTTTCTACAAATATATGTCAGAGTATGTTGGTATCGACTAGGATTTGTACCAATGGGGATTGGTGTCTCTAGTCGGTTGGTGCCTAAGCATAATTATAAATATAAGTTTTTTTGTTTTATCTTGAAAGGGTTTCCATGCAAATCTTATGTTCCATGTTTTGTAGTTAATAGGTCTCATATGTTATTGTTTTCTTATGGTTGATGAATGTTTGAAAAGGTAATAAAAAAATGTTTTATTGATTCACCCCCCTGTCAGTGTTGGTTTTTCTTCATATGAGATATATAAATATTCAAGATATTATTACAATGTTGAGTGTTTCATATATAGGGAACATAAGGTGACCTTCCATGAAAGGATGCGTCCCTTGAATAATCAATAACTATTTGTTATTAACATTTACTTATTATGTAATATATATAATAATCAATAATAATTATATTATTAATTATTATCTTTAGAGAATGTCTTCTCGATGTTGTCTAAACATCAACACTCCCTCTCAACGAGGGAGACATTCTGCAACATGCCACTCTTATCTTTGAAGTATAAAATCTTCACCCTAGACTCATGACACATGTCTATGAGTCTTGGGAGACATCTCTCTCCCACCTGAACCGAGGAGAAACTCCTTCTGCAGCTCTCCCTCTAAGCCAATTAACTCTCTCTAAGATTAGGCTCACTTTGGGTCTGCATGTAAAAGCATATAACATCTTGAGTCTTTATCTTTCCTTGTCAAATCACCATGACTAGGACAAATACCATACCAAGATCTTTCACCATAGGCACACACCTATGAGTGAATGTCGGCTTGAAGCTAATTGACACGTGGAAATCACTTCAAGCACCTTGAGTCCATATTATTCCTTGTCATGCTCAAGGAAGGACTACGCCTGGGCCCATTTACCACAAGTGCACCTTTGTGATAAATGTATCCTATCTCCCTTGGTCTGCATCCCAATCTAGGAGAAGTTCTGCTCGATGCTAAAACATCAACACTCCCTCTTAGATAGGGAGGTATATTTCCATAGTAGTACACAAATACACTCCAGAGACACACAGTCTCTGCCAGTGGTACAAAACCACCATAGTAGCAAAAGATTTTTCACACATGGCACTCCCATGTGGACTTTTAGAGGCTAATCTCTCTAGGAACACTTAGGGTCAACTCCCCATAGTGTGAGACATCAAGGGTCAACTCCCTTGACATGTCCTCATGTTCTCTGAACATGGGACGATGGGATATAAGCCCAAATGTACGTATTCCTTCTCGAATAAGTGTTCCACTTATCCCTTCTTGGATAAGTGTCCTCACAGATAAACTCAATTCAATTCACAGAGGAGTATGATCTAGAGAAATTTTATCACACATGGCAATCCATGTGGACTTCTAGAGGCTACACCCTCTAGAAACACTAGGGTCAACTCCCATAGTGTATGACGTCAAGGGTCAACTCCCTTGACATGTTCTCATGTGATCTCCACATGGGACATTGGGTTATAATCCCAATTTCACTTATTCCTTCTCGAATAAGTGTTCCACTTATCCCTTCTCGGATAAGTGTCCTCACAGATCAACTCAAATCAATTCACAGAGGAGTACGATCTAGAGAAAGTTTGTCACACATGGCACTCCATGTGGACTTCTAGAGGATACACCCTCTAGAAACACTAGGGTCAAATCTCATAGTGTATGACATCAAGGGTCAACTCCCTTGACATGTCCTCATGTGGTCTCCACATGGGACATTGGGTTATAATCCCAACCGCACTTATCCCTTCTCAGATAAGTGTCATCACAGATCAAATCAACTCAGTCAAAGAGGAGTACGATCTGGAGAATGTCTCAGGAGGATGCAAACATCAACACTCCCTCTTAGTGAGGGAGGCATTCTTTTCCACGCCGAGTTTGTCACATAAATACTTGAACTTCGTCTTGGTTTGGTAAGAACATCAACAACCTGCTCATCTCTAGGAAGGTACTGCACCAATACTTCCTTCCTCTGCACCATGTCTTGGATGTAATGGTACTTGATATCAATGTGGTTCCATTTTTCATTAAACAATGGATTATTAGAGATATTCACACAGCTTTGGTTACCATAATGAATAATGGTGGAATCTAGCACATGTTCGAATAAATCTGCAAGGAGCTTGTGAATCCACACTGCTCCATGGAATGTCATACTCAATGTAATGTACTTTGATTTTGTTGTGCTCAAATCCACAAAAGTTCGTTTCCTGCTATACCAAGAAACCATGGAAGATCCCAAAGTGAAGCAACACTTGAAGGTGCTCTTTCTGTCCACTGTGCTCCCTGCCCAATCAGAGTCAATATATTCTTGCCATATCATATCAATACTGGAAGTATATCTCATACCATGTTAAACTGTGCCTCGCAAGTATCTCAACACATGATTCATAGCAATCCAATGTGTTTATATCGACTGACTCATAAACTGGCTAAGTGCACTCACTGCATAGCAAATATTTGGTTTGGTGTAGTTGTTGGGCTTCAAGTTTAACATCCCAAACTCATTCAATATTTCAATTGTGTACTTCCCCTAACTCAGGAAGATCTCATCAGTTCTCTGCCACACTTCTAGTCCCAAGAAGTAGTGCATCATACCAAGGTCTTTCATCTCAAACTTAGTGGCCAATGCATAGTTGCATTTAAAAATAAGGCTCTCTGCGTCGGTGAGGAATAAATAATCAATGTAGAGAACCAAAATTAGGGACTCACCATTAACAATATTGTAGTATAGGTTGGGATCGAAAACAATTTTATTGAAGCCCAAAAATCATCAGGTGTCCATCAATCCTTGCATACCAAGGTCGATGTGGTTTCTTGATTCCATACAAGGCCATCTTCAACCTGCACACATGAGACTCCTTCTCATGTATCACAAAACCATAGGGCTACTTGATGTATATTTCTTCCTCAATCTCTCCATTGAGAAAGGTTGTATTTACAACCATCTGATGTACTCTCCAACCCATGGATGTTGCAGAGGAAATAATCATCTGGATAGAGGTGTATCGAGAAAAAGGAGCAAATGTATCCTCATAATCTATTCCCTCCGCATGAGAGAATCCTCTAGCAACAAATCTTGTTTTGTGCCTCTTGATGCTCCCATCAACTGTGTGTTTGATCTTGTAGATCCATTTGGAAGTCACTACAGACTTCCCTTCAAGTCTCGGAACAATATCCCACACATCATTCTTCCTGATGGATTGATACCCCTCCATCATGGCATCTCTCCATACTGGATGACTAGTTGCCTCCTCATAAAAAAGGGTTTTAGAATCAATTATGTGGCTCATAGCTGCGGCATAGCACGAATATCTTTGAGGTATCTTTCTCTCTTGGAAGGTACCATCTCTTTCTGTCTCTTACTCAATCTGTCTCTAACCAAGAATGAAGATCTAATATTCCTTCAAAGACTCACTGTACCCAATAAATGTATACTGAACACCCAAATATCTTGAAGTGTCCAACCTCAAGCTTAACTCCGATGAAGGCCTGCTCAGGAGTCATGTTCCTCAAGGAATTTTTTTATGAACATACATTACAGTCATGGATGCCTCTTCCCACAAAAACATAGGTAAATGTTGATCATGAATCATCGCCTTGAGTGTCTCAACAATAGATCCATTCTTCCTCTCTGTAACCCCATTATGTTGAGGGTTGTGAGGAATGGTGTACTTCCTCTTGATCCATGCCTCAAATATCTCTAGGACATATCTAGATTGCCTCATGGAACCAATGTCCCCCAAGACATATCGAGGTTTCTTAGTGAAACCGATGTCTTGGTTCCTTCATCTAGTAATCCACTGATTACTTTGCAATCAACTAGTAGCATACTACTACTACCATGCCATCGATAGCCCAAATCATCTGCCACATTCTTTATGACTATGATGCAATCAACTAGTAGCAGACAAATACTTCAATGTCGTCCAATAGTACACAACAACTTCCATAGTCTCCATGACCATCTTGTGATGTTTCTCCTCTCCCAGTAGTCTTATTCACACCTAGCCACCTCGCATGGCATAGGAAAGACTACGACCATAGCCTCATTCATAACTAGCCACCTCACATGGCATAGGAAAGGATAAGCTTCAAGTCTTATTCACACCTAGCCATGTCACATGGCTTAGGAAATACTTGTACCCAACTGAGTATTACTCCCTCAGTCACCTCACATGATTAATTAGGGAAACCCTCATCCAGAGGGGTTAGTTGACTAGAGGACAGAAAACACCACACCTCCCTCTTAATGTTGATAAGCAGCTTCAAATAACATGATTGTTTGATTTGGAACTCAATCGATACTTCAAGATCTCCAATTTACTCTTGTTATAGAAACAATAAGCATCAAGCCTTGCTATCCCCCATGACTTTAGAAGCGTTGTGTCTCATCCAACATCGTCGTCGTCATTTGCATGTTGTCCACATGACAAACAGTACAAATTGCTTAAAAATGCATATATTATCTTCAAATGATATTTGTCTTCCTTCATGGAGATCAGTGAAACACAATTCCAAACTGAATGAGATCAATGAAACTATGTAGTATTGTACAACGCTAGCCTCCATGATCATAAACCCTGTTTGTTTTTAGGCTCTATCGCAGGTCTTCGTTCTATTGTACAATGTTGGCCTCCATGATCATAAACCCCGCTTATATGAGATATGATTGATTCCTTAAAGCTGCATTGACGTATTTCAGGTATTCAGTGAGGAAGTCCACTCAAAACCAATCTACCAAGGCCTCTTCCAGAGAAGATGAGTTATTTACATGAGAGAATCCATTCTCAAATATTGAGATGAGAGGATTATGATAATATTTTTTCATGTATTCCAACAACTCCTGTATACCCCATGGAACAACAGGCATTCTGTAAAATAAAGTTTCATTGGAAATAGGAATTCCATTTCGCTCCACTGGTTCCTCCAACAGACACACAGGGATCTGTCCAGTAACTCTTTGTCCTAGGTCATCCTCAGAGATTGGAAGATC
>JASDQU010736163.1:70798-112209 GCA_032191745.1 Picea mariana
TGGAATCATCATGAAGTGAGTCATTGCGGCATTTTCGCTATAAAATTTTTTCTGTAACGTTTTAGACCCTGAAACATGGATTCTATTTATAGAAATTAGTAAGGTATTTGTGGTAAAATTTTTAGCTTCTGGGTCATCTTAAATTTGTAGATACACCCCGTGTAAGATAGGGTATTGGACTAGTCCTATTGACTAGTCTCAAGAAAGTGTTACAGGTAAAACAATCATAACTTTTTGCTAGAGTATCCAAATTGAGTGGAACTGGTTTCATTGAATCGTGGATAGTTTTTATTATTTTTGGTGCGAGTTTCATAATTTTATATCAATCATTTTGTGTGGGACATGCTATACAAGTGAGATTTCCTGGAAAGGCCAAAAATCGGCAAGTTGTGGGGAAATTACCATAAATTCCACTTGACAGATCCAATTTTGATCAGACCTGTGGCATTGCAGGGAATAAATATCAGAGAACTACATAAAAGAAAGTTTCATACCCAGAAGGGCCGAAACTTGTGAGATACAATAGAAGAAATATTGTCTAGCAGAACCACCTCAAAATCAAGGTTCAAAAGTGATTCTTGGCCAACATGCCACCAAAAAAGGGAACTTCTACACCAAATAAGCCTCCAGAAAATCCTACTTGGACTCTTGATGAAGGTGAAGAAATGCGTAAGGAAATAAATGAACTACAAAAGAAGATGGATTCAATGGAAGCTATGTTGGATACTAAGATGGATGGTTTAAAAGGGGATATCATGGAAGTATTGAAAACATTTGTAACAGAGAAGACACCTGCAAGTGAAAATGCATCCCATGAAATTCATGACGAGGACACAAGGAAGGTGAATCAAGAATGGAGGAAACTACCGGCTGAAGATTCCACTTGGGAAGATGAGTCTTTTATACAGAAGCATCCAGAGTTACTAAAGCGTTGCAGACAACACTTGTCTCAAGGGGAGGGGCATGTTAAGCTCTAATATTGGCTCATTACCCCTTAATTGGGGTATATTATATTAGTAATGTTATTTTATTTATGTCGGCTTTAGGCCATTAGCTGTAATTATACCTCCTAGTCTCCTATATATACCAAGGACACATTTTCATTTTTAATCATCTTGTACTTGAACATTTAAGTGGGGTAAAAGGAGATTGCCCCCTCGAAGAGGCTTATTACCTGAAATTATCTCTTTTTCAAGGCGTTGAGTACTTTTTTTGAGGTTTTTCTATGCTATATTGATATTTGGTTCTTAACACAAAACCTTAGCTGGAAACGAAAATAATTTTAAAATAAAGTGCTTGAGATCAAATAGAGGAGGTGAATTTATCTCAAATGAATTTGAAGAATTTTGTGAGCTTCATGGAATAAAGAGACCAATTTTAGCTGAAATAAGTCCACAACAAAATGGATTGGTAGAAGCGAAGAATTGAACCATACAAGAGATGGTTTGAACAATTGTGAATGAAGTTAATATATTAGATAGGTTTTGGAGAGAAGAAGTAAACGAAGCACTCTACATTCTGAATAGAGGGTGAATCAGAGTCAACAACAACAACCAAACACCTTATAAATTATGGAAGGGTAGACCAACAACAATTAAATACTTCAATTTTTTTGGAATCATGTACTACATAATGAGATATGACAGGGATGTGGGAAAATTTGACTCCAGAGATGATAAAATTATCTTTCTGGGTTATTCATCAAGAAGTAAGGCTTATCAATGTAATAATAAAACATTGGGAAAAATTTTAGAGAGTGAAAATGTGAAAGTGAATGAAGAAAGTAATCATAAGGTGAAAGGACATGTTCAAACAGAGGATCCAAGATGCAAATAAGAAGAATAAATAGAATAATGAGAAGAAAATGAAGAAGAAGAATCTGAATGTCAAGATACAATTACACCATCTATATTTTTCCAAAAGAATCATTTGAAAAATTTAATTCTTGATGATAAAGATACAAGATTTTAGACTAGAAGAAGATTAGAAAGTGCAAAAAAACATGAGAACTTGCATTTTGTATCTAAAATAGGGGCCAAAGAACTTTAAAAAAGATATTGAAGGCAAGCATTGGATTGATTCCATGGAAGAAGAGTTGAATCAAATTGAGGAGAATGAGACATGGGAAATTGTTCCAACACCAAAAGATAAAAATGTGATTGGAACCAAGTGGGTTTTTAGGAACAAGTTGAATGAAAATGGAAAAGTAATAAGAAATAAATAAAGATTAGTTTGTAAATTTTATGCTCAAATTCAAGGCATTGATTTCGAAGAAACATTTTCCCTGTTTGTTAGACTAGAAGCTATTAGAATTTTTTTGGCAATTTTGTGTTTCAAGAACTTCAAATTATATCAAATGGATGTCAAGTCCACCTTTCTCAATGAGAATTTAGAGGAATAAGTGTGCATTGAATAACCAAAAGGATTCTTATTATCAAAAAATAAGGATCATGTATGCATATTGAAGAAATCACTCTATGGACTTGACAAGAGCTTGTGTTGGCACGTAGTGGGAAGACCCTAGGTTCAACATTAATTCACCAAAAAAAACCTAAGATATCATCCATTTCATCATCATGCAGAATAAAGTGAAGCGTCACCCGAGGTATCTATGAGCACTATAGGAACTAGGTTTCTGTAGTCATCAAGGGTTGGGAGCAATTCATCATAACTATTATCCTTAACATTAATTCATTATATCTCATACCATGTGTGCCTAAACATAAAAATAATATAGCATATTCATATTAACCATCCATACATTATGTGTGTGCAATAAACATAACAATAACCAAACACATCAAAACATAACATAACACAAAAACATCATATTTAACATAGTTCACCCAAGATGGGATACATCCACAATGGTTGTCTTCTTATATTATTATTCATAATCATATCTTACAAAATGTCTACACTATGTTCATACATGATATCAAATTTGTACACAAAAATACCCTTTTCATTCGCAGATACAGTGCACACTTATCTCTCAACTCGCATACTCTCCAAAAACTACTCAGTGCCTGACCCATTCATTCATTCTCTCCTACTCGACTACCTTTCTACCCAAAAAATTACTTTCTATCTGAAGCCCTTACATATTTGTACAGTTAAGTTAGGGATTAGAGCGTTACAAAAGACTAAACTGCATAATGGATTCTAAATAACTTCCTTCCTTTGCACGCATTGATCTTGAAAATGCACTAATTGCATTCCTTCTTCTATGTGCAGTCATGCACTGTTCTCAAAAATTATCCCAAATTGTCCCAATAGGCCCCAAAAACTCACATATGGCTCATCTTGAGACGCTTATTTCTATTGTTGCATTCCCTTTAGCATCACAAAAAGATTCTCAAAAGTCTACCTTGAAAATGTGATATTTTTTTTCTTTCAATTATTGTGCCAAAATTTTATTTCTGGTCTGCGTAGTGATAAGGTTCTTCAATTTTTATGCACTATCCCACATTGCATGCTTCACTACACCTTGCACTGCCATAAGTTATTCTATCAGTCTAAAGGATTCCTCTTGTAGTGTCTCCATCTTCTGCACAATATTATGTTTCTCTGCTCTAATTTGGTTTATCTCTTGGTTCAACTACCTATTCTCAATAATTGCATCTATCCGCTCTGTTCGTGGAAAAGTGTTCATTGTATCTTTGATTGTCTATGCCTTCTCTTGTGGATTTTGTAACCTTTGTTATAACCCTTTTATCTATGCATTCTCCATCAATTGAGTCCATACTTGTGTGCTTTCTTCATACATCTTTTCAAATTATTCATCCAAGCTCTTGATGATTTCCATTGTCATTGAAGTTGTCTTCTCCCTTTTCTCTCTTTCTTTGGTTGGATTACTTGGTGTTGTGTGCACCTCCAAGTATAGACTATTCATGTAGAATACTTGTATAGATTCACTAATATTCATCACTTTCTCTTCCATTCGAATATCTACCTCCATTGGTATCTCTAGGAAGTTTCTATATACTACTTACACTGTGTTTTTGAACATTCCTTCTCTCTGTTCGGTCTCGTCCCGCTCTAATACTATCTTACTATACTCTACTTGTAATACATCATTATCTACAGCTACATTATCCAACTTCATTAACGTCAACTCTATGCACAACTGAATTTCAAGTGTTGCACTTTATTGCAAGTTGTGTAATACCATCATAGGTAGTTATGATAGCACTAACTCAATATCACTTAATGCCTACACTTGTTCATGCATCTCTGTCGATGGAAATGCTAATGCTCCTATTGATATCTTCATTACACTGTGTTTTGTTGTTTCAATGTTGTAGGTTGTGACCTTGTAGTCTTGGTTGTACTCTCATTCTATGCTTCCTCTCCTATTATGACTGGTGCTACCCTTGTTTCCTCCAAGAATTGGCATTGTGTCACTATTGTTTCCTGCACAATTGTATGTATCTCCTCCTGTTGTTGCACAACTTAAAAAAAATCTTCTTCTGTCACTTCCTTCACTTGATCTCCAATTTTTTCTAAGTCCTCCTTAGTCAAAGCTTGGATCAGTATTAGCTTGATGGATTTCCTCTTCTTATTCTTATGTGTTGTTTTCTTCTTCAAATGTTCCTTCCTCTTTTCTCCAATGGGCGATGGGATTCCCTAAATGTCACCTTAACCACTCCATTGGTCCTATTATTCTTCTTCTTGATCATATGTTGGTTCTTGTGTTTCCTTCTCTTGTTGTTCTATATCCTTCTGCGTTGTTTCTGTCTCTAGGATTATCCACTCTTCATCCTAGTCGCCTACAATCTAGCTAATTTCTTTCTATTTCACCCTGCAATGCATCGGTAGCCATTGTTGATTGAGATCCTTTTTTCCTTGCATATACATATGGTGTTTCCCTACCTTAAATCATCCAATGTCCTTATATGCTTCAACTATCTATGGTTGAATGTGCAACATGTCTTAAATTCATTTTCGAATAGTCTCCTTATAGACATAGAAGGTTATATTATTGTCCAACTATCTATTTTTATGCGCGGTATGACACAATGAAACATATCTCGCTACCAAGAATGGTTTTTTCATTCTATCTAGGAACTACGTCTCTTTTGGCT
The DNA here is from genome assembly GCA_032191745.1 of Picea mariana. Classification (NCBI taxonomy): domain Eukaryota; kingdom Viridiplantae; phylum Streptophyta; class Pinopsida; order Pinales; family Pinaceae; genus Picea; species Picea mariana. The sequence goes on from JASDQU010736163.1 coordinate 75,886, forward strand.
CCCTCCATGTAGACAATTTTATCAAAATTAATAGCCAAGGATAATAGAACTATCTTCATTTCTTTTGTGCCTCCCTGCAATTCATTAAATATTGATTTACCAAAAATGTTGACCATTTCATCATCACTCCTACAACGCACTTCTTTGTTGCTTCTATAACTCCCACTAGCACCTAGTCCTTGCGACATTTCTCAGTTACTTATAGGACAATGCCCATGTCACAAATCTTACTATATCAACATTGATTCTCACAACGTCTAGTCGACGCGCTCCTCTCAGTGTGTCATACTTTTCCTTCATTGTTTTTGCTAGTGATTTTTCCTTCATCTTGTCTGTGAACAATGGTAAAGGGTCTTCTCTTGCTGATGGAAATCTTGTAATCTATGTAATCAACTGGGTGTCAATGGAAAATACTCTTTCCAACCATAAGAACTCTCCATAGACACAGCTTAGTAATAATTTAACACAAATGTTTTTCTCTGTTCTCCTACCAAAATGGGGTATCTCCAACATATTTATTTTTAATGTTCACTACAATATTGTTTCCCATTATTTCAGCTCAACTGTGATTACAAGTGATCTGGGTTTCATTCATACACGTAAATAATTATGTGGTGTTAATTCTGGGAACTTCGTTAAATATGTGAGGTTGTGGTCTACATACCCCAGGTTCCATATTACACCTAAAATATCTCCATTGACAGTGACCCTAGGTGGAATCACCAGTGTAACCATGTCATACTTCACCTCCTTCTATAATCTGACATGTTTTGTTGTCAACTACCTAGGTGGCACATACACTCTGGGAAATTTCGCCAAACTTTGATATGCTTCTTCTTCCATTGGGACTTCTTCCTACACTAACATTGATTCCTTCTTAGCGTGTTGTTTCTTTGTTCCTAATGTATAATATCATGTTTTGGTTGCACCTTACCTCTCTGTAGTTTAGTTCTTACTTCAGCAAACTTGGCTATGTTCTTTCTTTAGTGATGTCTCTCCTTTGGTTCTTTGTTCTCTCGAATGTGCATGCAACAATAACCTTTTCTTGTTTCCCTTGCTCTGATTTTATATCTTTCTTCCAATTGTTATCTTCCTCTTCACACGCAAACTTGAAATCTTTTTTTATTGTACTCACATTCCATTCCTTCAATATTTTTCATTAAATTCATATTATTCAACAGATCATGGTCGATATTTTCCAACATGTCAAGATCTTCGTCATCGCTTTTCATTTATGACTATGTGTTCCGACCATATTTCCATGATGTTTGTCCTTTAATGATTTACCCATCCTATGAGCAATTCTTTATCTTGGTTATTCACTTCTCCTTTTTGCACATAGTTCCTTTCTACTTCCTTTCCAACTCATTTTCTTGTTCATTTCTAATTTGACTCTTTAAACACTATCTAATTTAGAACTTTAGTTTTTTTTCTTATATTTTTCTTTTTCTCTATAATACAATATAATAGAAATACTATGGTACACATACTGCACGCTCATACTATTGCACAGAAGCAAAACTGTCCCTATATAGTTTCAACTAACTACCATTTGTGAGTCCTTTCACGACTTCCTTTTTCAATTTATCCAACTGAAAATCACCCTCCTATGCCACAAATATTATCATATCTAGTACCAACCAATGCATTTGGAACTTTCCAGGGTGTTGCAAATTGTTTTTTTCATAGACCAAAACTAAGTCTCCCATCTAGAACTTATTTTTCTTAATGTGTCTGTCATGCCATGCCTTTTCATGTTCTTTCTGCACTTGCTAATAAAATCCTGTGACAAAACAATCTTCCTCGAGTTCCATTAACTTTGCAAGTTTCTTCTCTACTATGCTAGAGTCTTTGAGCTCTATCAACATAACAATGAAAGTATTTGACACAATGAACTCCATAGGCATAATTTCTTCCTGACCATATATTGAACGTAATGGTGTCTATCCTATAATCTTTTTGCATGTGGTTATATATGCCCATAGTACTGCAGGAATCCTCAAATCCTAGTCATCTCTATTTACATTGCAAATCTTTGTCAGTGCATGATATAATATCTTGTAGAATGCTTCCATTATTCATTCACTTGAGGATGATAAGGTGTGTTCTTCTTGTGGTGAATATGAAACTCCTATGTCAAAGAAGCAATCGTTTTATTCAAGAAATGTGTTCCTCGATCGCTCATAAGGATTCTCATACATACAAACCTTGTAACAACATTCTCAAAAATAAATCATGTAATATTCTCCATGTTGAAATATTTAACAAGTTTTTCTATAGAACATATGGTCAAATAGTGTGTTGTAGTGATTATATATCTCACTCCTAACCTTTTTGTAGGTGGGTTGATCAATCCAACAAAATCTATTTCCCATTTATCAAAACGTTGTAATGTACCTTGTGGTACTAAATGCATATCATCTCTTCTTGATGGCTTTCCAACTCTCTGATATACATCAAAGGTATGACATAACTCCTTATCATCCTTGTGAAGGGTGGGCCACCAAAGTCCCACGTGAAAAATATTTTGAGTCGTAGCTTTCCCTGCATAGTGACCTCGTGCAACTCCCTCATGGGCCTATGATAATATCATAGGTATTTCATGCTCCAATAAACATCGTTGAAGAATACCATTTGTGCCTAACTTATACATGTTATATGTTATAATATGTTAATATACTTCCTTTACTATCAATTGTTTCTTTTGCGTAGTTGTAAATTTGGGTGTGGCTACTCATGTGTTAAAAACTTGGACAATATCTATGAAGTAGTAATCGACCATTTTTAGTAAAAAAAAGTGTGCATATGGTATATTGTCATCCAAATTCCCTGCATATTCTCCTGTTAGTATGCGCGACAAATTATTAGGTCCTAAATTCAGTTTCCCTGGTTTCAAAATCACTTCAAATTCATCCTTCTGAAATATTAATAGCCATTTGATTATATTCCGCCCAACACTATCTTGTTGACTAAGTATCTCAATGTCAAATTATTTTCATACATTGTAAAATGTGATCTTATCAGATAGTGTCTAAACTTTTGTAGTGCATACACCAGTTTCATTCCTTCATACTTTGTAGTAGTGTAATTCTACTCAGTAGTTGACAAATTTATGATGGAAAATACAATGGGGTGATCCAACCCTCCATCCCCTGGCTGATCTATAATTGCACCTAACACTATAGAGGATGCATATACATCGACATGGAATTCCTTCTTCCAATCTGTGAATACTAGAATCGATGCAGTAACCAATTTCTTCTTCAAAGTATCCAAACTTTGTTGACATTCCTCATTCCATTTATAGTTAACCTCTTTCTTCATCAATTTATCCAATGGGGTTGTGATATATGTGTATCCCATAATGAAATTTATATAGTACTCTGTATAACCCAATGTTTCTCGCAATTTTTTCACTAATGTAGGGGGTGGAAAATCAACAATCACAAAAATTTTCATAGGTTCAACCAACAATCCTTGTTTGATTACTACGTGACCCAACAAGATTCCAAGAAATGTGCAGAAAATGTACTTATTCAAGTTCATATAAATTTGGAACTATCTACATATATCCACCATTAAGCAAAGAGTTTCAACATGGTCTTTCAACAAACTGAATATTTTCCAATCGTCAAGATAGACTTCTATGAACTTATGAATAAACTCTTTAAATGATTCTACAACCACTCGGGAGAGTATTGTTGGTGCATTTTCAATCCAAAAGACATGATTGTATATTGATGTCATCCCCATTATGCAACAAATGTTTTCTTATGTATGTCTTCTTATGCGATCGTAATATGGTTATATATAGATAATCCATCAGTAAATGAGTAAGCTTCTTGTTCTCCTACATTCTCCAACACTTCATCTATAAATGGTGTAGGAAATGGGTCATGTGAGAATTAATCATTCAACTTCTTGACATCCACGCAAATTCTAATTCCACCTCTTTTCTTATCCAGAATAGCCATAGGAATGATCCACTTTGAGTCTGCAACAAGTTCAATAATTCCATCTTCCAGCATCTTATCTATATCTTATTTCACTTTCTACTTATATATCGGGTTCAATCTATATGATATTTACTTTACTATCTTCAATCCGGATTCGAAGTAATATTCATCTTTTTTATCTCCCCAACAATCTCTTTCAGCTATGAGAATGTAGTCAGAAAGAGGTCTTGGTATTCATGTTGTAAGTCATCAATCTTCTCGAAACTTTCTTGATTCCAATAATATCCAATATTTGCAAAGTTAGGATTATCCTCTATACCAATATTCACTTAGTGTGTTCTCAAAGATTTGCATACTCAAACGACTCCAATTTGGGACCCTCTACCTCATGTTGTACTTTTGTTTTCGGTATTTTCAAATTCCTCGGGTCTTCATCGTCCTAGTCTTCTTCAACAACATTATAGCATTCCAAGACCTCTTGAACAATCATATAATATCTATGTATCCTAACCAATTTTGTTGGTATCTTCGAATCTTCTAGTGTAAATATCTTGGTGTTGATAATCTACAAAGTTGTGTCTAACAAAGGGGTATCATTTTCAAAATTGAAAGTTACCTTAAAGTTGCACGTTAATTCTTCCCAATATGTTGTCCCTCTATGCACTTCTAGTTCTAAGTACCATTTATTCATGATCATATCCGAGCTGTTTATAAACAAATGCATCCATTCTTGCTTAGGTATTGAGATCCATGTTGCAGTGCATTGTGTAATGTGATTGATACGAAAACTCAACCCAATATAATTCTACACAATATCTTCTATTCCAAATTTTACCTGTAGCATCCTTCTACACTATTTCCAATTCTCTATTCCATCCTTATGAACATCCCACCATCTTGCCAGAGCCCATTTAAGCACAATGTCTAAAGMTAGAAATCTTTGTTGATATAGTATCTATAATTTAAATTATGTTACAAAATGATCGACATTTATTAGTCCATCATACTTCGAGGGATCACACACATCATCTCCAATCTATCACAATGCATAGGAAATACAAGCACATATCCTTGTAGATACCTCATGTAGTCTATGTTTCYAATGTTCCATGGATTCTTGTGAATATGATGTGCAATAATTGATACTTAACCAACTGAGTACACCTTCAGCCGTATGATTAATATAATAATCCATCCATGTAGTCATACTATAAAGGTTATCAAGTTCTTTTCCCTTTGTTGGTTCCAAATATCTCCATCCTTCTGTGGGATCCAATGGTGAAACAACTTTCAAGCCTTCTACTTCAAATATCATTTGTCTCTTCTTGAGATCAATAATAGTCTGGTTATCAAAATCCCAATCGATTCAAAGAAAATCTAGATAAGGTTTTCTACCAACCATTATCTCGATTACTTTAAAATTGACTATGTTCCACACCCAATCAATGTTAACATTGACCCTTGTCAGTCTTCCAATTGTTGGGGCACATGATCAACTACATACTTAGTGACATACTCATTTTGTTTTGTTTTTCATACTATTTAGGAGGACTGTTATTTATAACATGTCTACTTATAGCAGGTCTATTTTTAGATGGTGGATTCCTATATGTAATACAATTGAAAAATACCATGGGTTTCCAAAACCATGGACTCATAAACTGACATTAGGAAAATTCCAATATTTTAGCTACCATTACGCCAATTCCTATTTTTTAGCCACCATTAGGCAATTTCCTATTTTTTAGGAGATAATTCTTATTTCCTTAATTCTAGGAGATGATTTTTATTTCCTTAATTATAGGATATATTTCCTATCTCATGGCTATAGAGCACTTTAGTAAGAATATTATCCTCCTAGGGAAATGTGCATTACCCATATAACACTTGGATTTAACTCACTTCACTTATTTAATGACTTTCCATAATTAGCAAATTCTCACTCAGTTAGGACTTTAGTTCAATTCTTGGACTCTAGTCTTATTATAGGAGATTTTTTCTATTATGGAATGCATGTTGAATTCATGTAGAGTTCTCACTAAGTTTTCACCTATATTTTTTACCTTTTTTATTATTAGCAACTTTTGACTTTAGTTGATTGTTGCTATTAGGAGAAGTTAAATTTTTACTTGAGAATGCACCTAGAAATCCCAACCTATTGCACATTACTCCTCATGTGGAGATTCCTATATATTTTACTCATTATGAAGGATTAATACATTATGATTGGAGTTGTTTTCTTAGTCTCTTATATGTGAAGATTGATTCTAGTTTTCTCTCTCCTCTCTCTCTTTTGCATTAGCTAGTGTAGTACTTCCTTCTCAAAATTAGGTCTTGGATTGTGATTTAATACTACATGGTATCAGATCCATTATTGTGGGGGATTATTCACTTTCATTGTAGTTTTATAGATCATATCGGACATACCATAGAGAAATATGGATCAACCATCTTCTGTAATGATATTTACACCCTTCAACTACTTTGAGTGGAAGCCCAAGATAGAGGTTCTACTTCGAAGCAAGGGTTTCTATAAGATCACCATGGGGACTAAGGTCGAGCCTACTTCAGGAATAGAGAAATCAAAATAATTCAACATAATGGATGAATCCTATGATATATCATGCTTGATCATCTCTCCATATCTCCTCTTTCATGTCGATACTTTCAATACCCCTAACGATGTTTGGACAAAGTTGAAGGATTTGCTAGGAAAGCATGATAACATAAGAGGTCATTAGCTAGAGAATGATCTACATGAATCGAATACAAGAGATTTAGATACCCTATAGGACTAATTATATAATTTTAAAACTTTTCTTTATTATGTTAAGGCTTATGGAATTGATAAGAAAGATGAACAATTAATCTTTTCAATTCTAACAAAACTGGGACCAAAGTATTATGTCTACACTTCTCCTTTTCATACTACCAGGTTAGCTATGGTGTCTACATGGAAGATTACATCCCTATATGATTTCATGGATTCACTTATACATGAGAAAACAAATATCATCCAAACATAGGAACTTAATAATTACAAGCCCCATACCCTTACAACTCAAGGAAGTTCAAAGAGGAATAAACATAAGAACAAGGGTAAGAAGGACCAAGAGAAAAAGAAGGAAGGTAAACAAACTTGCATAGATGATAGTTCAATTTCTGAGGAATAAAAAGGAAAGAAGGAGAATAAAAAGTGTTCATATTGTAACAGGGGGTTCCATCCTAAGATTTTTTGCATGAAAAATACCATAGATATCATGGAACAAACACTTGAGAAACATCACCTCAAGGATTGTATTCCATATAATGCAAAGAAAAATCCATCATAAAAAAGAGGTAATGGTCATGCATTACTTGCTATTTCATCTTCTTCTAATGCTTGGGTGCTTGATTCAAGGGTTATCCATCTTATGGCCTCATTGGATAGACTTTTCTCATACTTGGAGACTTGTTCAAGACCACCTATATTCATGGGAGATGTTTCTCTTACAGAGGTTTGTGGTAGGTGTAGAGTGGATCTAGACCATGGATGCTTTCAGGTTGTACTTCATGTTCCAAATATTTCAATGAATCTTCTCTCCATCTATCAAAACACTTATTCATGTTCAGGGAATATGGTGGATTTCATTCTAGAATCAATTATTATTTATGATTTTTCATATGGTTCAAAAACGTTTGTTGGTGTCAATTAATCACCATTACAAGTTATACGCATTATCTCACTTCACTCATAATTCTGATTATGTATCTCTTTTAACAAATGCTAATGAAGATTCCAGGTTTTTGCAAGAGAGGTTTGGGCATATGAATTTTAAATATTTATATCATGTTAGTAAGGGTGGAATGGTAGATGGATTACCCCACATTCAATACATAGAAGGAGTTTTCCAAGGATGGATACTAGGGAAACATATTGAGGAGAAGTTCAAAACAGGTAAAGCATGGAGGGAATCATCACTTATAGAGTTGGTTCATAGTGATATTAAAGGTCCTTTCCCACACCCATTGATCAATAAATATAAGTATGTTCTTACTTTCATCGATGATTTTTCAATATATACATGGGTCTACTTTCTCAAATTAAACCCTGCGGTCTTTGAGTGTCTTAAAGATTTCAAGCATCTAGTTGAGAAAAAAACAAGGAAAATAATTAGGAATCTTTGTGCAGACAATTTAGGAGAGCATGTGAATGAGGATGTTGATCATCGTTGTTTAGAATCAAGTATATATTTGCAACACACAGTTCCATATACTTCATAGAAGAATGGGGTAGCAGAGAGAAAGAACGAGACATTGAAAGAGGTGGCCAATTGTATGTTGCAGGATAGAGCACTACCTCCAAAGTTATGGGATGAAGATATAAAATTTGCAGCCTAACTTCATAATATATTTTCTCATAAATTATTCAATGGAGTTACTTAATATGAGGCTTGTAGTGGGAAGAAATCGGAAGTCACTCACTTCATAATTTTTGGTTCCCATGCATGGGATAGGATTCCTTTCGATAGGAGGAAATTTATGGAAGCTTAGAGTAAGGAGTGTATTTTTTATGGAAATACAGAGGGAGTGAATGGATATAGGATTTTATATTCTACTTCATATGCACTATTCATTCAAAGGAGTTCTAAGTTAGAAGAAGGTCCTTCATAAGTACTTCCAAAGTAGTCCACACCTCCATCTCCACAGCCACTAGTTGTGGAACTTTTTGAGATTTATTCTGATCTGATTTCTGATCAGATATATGAATTTAATATATCTTATATCTATGATCAGGAGAAATAATTTTCAATTCCATATCATCGACCATGATGGGCACAATAAACTCTTCAGGTAGTAAGTGACTAGTGGGTGATCCTATAGATCCATGGAGAAACATATCTCATTTTGTGGATCCTCCACAAGATTTTACTACCATGGATATATAAATACCTACTTATTCTTATATGGTACTTGGATCAGATCCTCATTCTTATAAAGAGGCTAAAGGAAACCCCCATTGGGAGGAAGCCATAAAAGAGGAGTGCAATTCCCCGATAGAGAACAACACATGGGGCTTGGTTCTTCTACCTTCCAATAGGAAGCTTGTTAGATGTAAGTGGATTTTTAAGACAATGAGGGATTTTGATGGATACATTAAAAATTATAAGGCTCGATTAATAGATAAACGTTTCTCACAGGTACAAGCCATTGAGTATGATACTTTTTCATTGGTTTCCAATAGTGATTCCATTCAGTTATCTCTAGTTATTGCATCAAAGATAAAGTGGGATGTACACCATATGGATGTTGTTAGCACCATTTTTTTGTAGTTAGAGTCAAAGGTTTGTCCAAAAAAATTCAGATTTGTGTCTTGATCTTTATAAAAATAAAACATTTCTTGAGTAAGTTAGGGTTGGTGTGTCAAAGTTTATGAAGTCAGTGACCAATTAAAGAATGGTTTGAAATGTCGAGTAAGGAGTTTGGACATAAATTGGTAAAAAGGTGTAAGGTTCGTCATGTTTAAATTGTAAGGGTCTACCTTCCTAAGTATCGAGTCATGTAAAAAAAGTGGAATTTAGGTACCAAGGTTGATTCAAGTAGTTAGGATAAAATTCATGTCAAAATATATTATGGGTCATCATTACCTAATCATGAAGTAATAAGGTAAAAAATCATAGCACTCCATATCATTTGTAATATTTCACACTTCAAAGAAGTACCCGTTGCATGATTTCACTGCGCAAATATTTAACCTGCTTTCAAACTTCTCATCACTATGGATTTTTCATCCCTTTCCAAAATTTCATTCCTTATCCGTTCAAGAATAAATATTAGTCGCCCTTCATGTTTTCCATTACTATCAAAATTTGTGTGTCGTCCATAGTTTTTCTAGCAAGCTATAAAGCCCTTCACTACATAAATACTATTTACTACCAGTCACTACATAAATATGCTATTTTGATTTTGTTGCGTATCCTCCATCGCTTTTAGTCATTTTTCAAGAGTTTTCCTTGGAGCCCATTTCAAATTAGGTTATGGTACAAGTTTTTTTTTCTCACAATCAGCCCTCTTTCTTCTGAGCTAAATTATTATTACCTATTGTTGCACCAATATTTTCAATGTGCCAAGTTTTCCATTACTGTTTGTTGTTGTACCGAGATTTTCGTTGCGCCAAGCTTCCCATTGTTGTTTGTTGTTGTGCTAAGTTTTCTGTTGTGTCGCATTTTCTTCCACTGATTTGTTTTCCACACAAATTTTCATGTCTTTAATTTTTCTTGTGCATTGTGCAAAGGTTGCCTTTCTTATTCGCTGCCCAGAGAGGTTATTACAATCTATTGTTGCGCACCTGGAATTGACATATATCAATATCATGGAAACTTCTCAAAGTAAAATAAAGAATGCAAGAAGCAGCAAGGTTGTGAGGTTTGAACCACAAGATTTAAAGCTAATAAATTCTGAACCGATGATCAGAGTCTCCTTCGAACAATCTAGATGCATACATTTTTGTGAAAATACCCAAGGATATAATGCACAACTAACTAAGCAATTCGTCCTCAATTTTACTGGTGTCAGTGAAACTATTGCAGGGATCACTTTCCAAGTGATAGAGGAAGCTATGCCAGTTGCAATGGAGATCCCTATGTAGGGATAAAAATGGTTAAAAGGTATTCCATTAGATACTTCATGTTATATTGACTTCATCAAGCCTGGATATCGAAATTCAAAAAGTGAAGATGACATTCCTAGCGATTATCTCCTGGAACCTTTTGAGAAATTTTTAAAGATAATAAGGAAGTACTTCACCTGTGAGGGAAGATTAGACAAGGTCCATCCATACCACATCACCCTACTAATGCATTTCATAGGGAGAAATCCCTTAAAATTACCTTTCTTCTTATGTCGAACCCTGGGAAATATGGAAGACAATGTTCAAGCCAAACCTGACGAGCTAGAGAACAACTTATTTCATTTCTACTTGATTAAGATGTTGGTGGTTGAGGATCTTGGAAATTTAAACAGGGATTACAATTCCTTTCTGATTTCGATAAACATTCCTAGATATCCTAAAGGAGATATTTCTTTATCTGTAGAGAAATCAACGCTTCATAGTTCAGAGGTGAGAGTAGAAGATGTTTTTAAAAGAAGAAAAGGAAAATAAATGGAATACGCACCACTGAGTTAGAAAACATCCCAGAAGAGAAGAAATATAATATTTATTGATGAAACTGAGGAGATCCAAGCTCCCAGTAAACCATGCAACAAGTCCTCTAATAGGAAATTTCTATACCCACAATTCAGCCAGGGGTTGTTGAATGTGAAAACCAGGGAATTGATGAAAATCAAGTGGATTTAGGAGAGTGTAACGTTCCTCAACAACAACACCACCACTAAGAAATGCTACCCAAATACCTTTCCTTCCATAGACAAGATCTGATACCAATATGTAGCATCCCCGACCACCAACAGGCCGGGAAACGCCACTGCGGAACATACATATATATAACATGCATTTCTAATGAATTTTAAAACAAATAACACAGAATTATTGTTACCATATAGACTCATATGGAATCAAAATTAATTCCTACATGCAACAGAACACATGATAACATCTCAAGAATCACATAAATGCATAACATACATAATTAAGCATGTAAATGATACTTATCTTTTAACCAGATTAAAACCACCAACTGCATGCGGACCTTCCACGAACCTCCCAGCCTTAGACCACACTGCTCATCACTCTCAGCAGTAGGTCATGCCTGAGCTGGGACTAAACTCCATCGGGCAAGGGATTCCTAGGATAGGAAAGGTCAATAGGAAAGTCACACAGTTTAAGAGGAAGGATTCTCTCCCAAGAGCCGCTTATGCCCATTTCTCACACACTCTCATTCCCCACATGCATGTCCCACCCTAGGAGTATACACCTTCACTTCCACACAGTCCATCGAGTGCTCCACCTACCTTACCTTGGGCTTCAACAACAATCCGGACATGAATTATTAGAGTTCTTTAGCAGCTACGGGACTCCCTCCAGGATAAATCACCTCCTCAACACACTCTCTCACCTGGAAAGAGTTTCCCATAGGATTGACAACATGCTTTGTCAATCCACAACTACCTCTCTCACTTGGAGAGAGTGTTTTTGAAAGTCCTGGCAACCTACTTCTTCGACCACTTCAACTCAATTCCAACCGGACTGACAACCTGCTTCATGAATCCATAACTATATCTCTCACCTAGATAGAGCATTGCTCATAGGCCCGACAACCTGCTTCTTCAACCACTTCAACTTAGTTCAAGCCGCATGAGGGAAACCACAATAGGATCAACACTCAGTTGACACAAGGGTGACAAAAGCAACAAAAAATGGGCATGGGCATCGAAACTGGAAACAACCAAATGCTAAGACACAACATGGATCAGGCGATTACCAAGGCATCGGGTTCCACATGAGACACAAATCATCCCATGGGTTACTTGTTTCAGGGTGCATGAAAAGAAAATGTAGAGGCTGATGATGGAGGCCAAACAAGTTCATTCGGAGGATGGAAGAATGGGAAGCAAACCCCCCCAACGAGCTGAACCTCCAGCTTTAATTGCATGTGCTCAGGTCGACACCTGTCTTCCCAAAGCTGCATGCACTCCAGTTTGCATTCATTTCACATTTTCCCTGGAACTTAGGATAAAAACATATCCTTTTTTAAACAACCTTTGGAATAATAATGATAAATTATTATTCTCTTGGACTTAATCCCTTAGGCTTAGCCCCTCTTTCCAACCTATCAGCCCCATCTCCCTTACCCATCCTAGTGGATCTTAGTCCCCCGTAACTCTTCTTTGTGGTCGGCCTACACACAACGAAGTTTTTATATTAATAATATGAATATTTACATGTACAAAACAGGCTCTTGGCCTTTAACACCTAGGCTCTCCGACCTACTAACACATAATTGTACCATCTTATAATTGCTTGGTTGACCATCCTACAAATAATGTTTACAATTCATAATACAATTTGGGCTCATCCTTGGGGTATTACAATCCCCTCCCCTTATTTTTTTCACTTTCCTTAGTGCATCGTTTTACACAACATCAACAAGATTTTTCAAAATCTTCAAAAAGATGCAGGTATTTATCCCAAATAAAATCTTCATGCTACCATGTCGTTTCCTCAGGAATGTAACAGATCCACTGGACCTTTACAACTTCTATGGCTTGATTCCAGAGTTTTTTTCTCTTTTGGTCCAATATGCGCACCAGATTCACTTGGAAGACGCCTTCTTGCTCCACCCGAATCATATTCTAATTAATAACATGATTAACATTAGGTATATATTTCTTAGGCAATGAAACATGGATGTAGGATATGTAATTGTTCCAAACCTTTCTAGGATTTCGAATGGCCCACAAAATATGGCTTCCAACTTGGAACAGTTTCCCAACTTCATGGAATTTTTGTTGGCTTTCACTTTCAAGAAAACATGATCACCCACTTTGAACTCTTTGTGGGTTATGTTTTTATCCGCATAACGTTTCTACCTATCTTGGGTAGCCTTTAAATTCTTCTTAAACTTCAACATTTTCTCTTCCATTTCCTTGAGCAACTCTAGCCCAACTATTGCTCTATCCGCTGGGTTGTCCTAGCTTCATAGGGTGTTGCACTTCCTACCATAAAGTACTTCAAATGGGATCATCTTCAGTGATGCTTGATACCCATTGTTGTAGGAAAATTATACCAAGTTTAGGTAGTCTTCCCATTTATATGGTTTGTCGATCACATACATCCTTAGCATGTGCTCTATCACTTGGTTCACCCTTTCTGTTTTCCCATGAGACTCAGGATGATAGGTTGTGCTAAAGTTTAGATTCATTTTGAATCCTTTGAATAACCTCTTCCAAAACTTTGAGGTAAATTGTGTGTCTCTTTTAGACACAATTGTCTTGGGAATACCGTGCAATCATGCTACTTCCATGATATAGATATCAACAACATTGGTTTCCTTGTGAGTAGTATTCAATGGAATAAAATGGGCAGCTTTGGTAAGCTTATTAACCACCACCATGATGGAATCATGTTGCTTATTTGTTATGGGTAATACTGTGATGAAATCCATTTTCACCACTTGCCACTTCCACTCAGGAATGGACAATGGCTATAGAAACCCCATTGGGTGCCTATGATCAACCTTGACCTTCTGACACTCCATACATCTGGCGATGTATTCTGCAATTTCCTTCTTCATACCTGGCCAAAAGTAATGGCTCTTAACTGCTTCCACTATTTTCTGATATCCAGGGTGCCCAACATAAGGCACATTATGCATTTCCTTCAAGATCATAATTCTTAATTCCTGGGAATTAGGTACATATTTTTTTTTTTTTGTACAGGAGTGTTCCATCAGCTTCCAATTTATAATCTTCCACTTTCTATAGCATCTTGCCTTGTTGTAGCTTTTCTACCAATTTCATGTACTGCAAATTTGCATTTGCAGTTTAAAAAATTATGCCTTTAATATCATCTTGATACATGCTAATGGTTGTAGCATGTATTTCATGCACTCTTCTGCTGAGTGCATCAGCCACTTTGTTCTCCTTTCCTTTGATATGCTTGATATCAAAATCATACTCACAAAGGAATTTCAACCATCGACTCTTCCTAGCACTCAAGGTTGGCTGATAAAAAAAATACTCAAGACCATTATGGTCTATCCTCAATTCAAAACTCTTTCCCATGAGGTAATGTCTCCATTTTTTAGAGCGTGTACAATGGCCGACAGCTCCAAATCATGAGTGGCATAGTTCTTTTTGTGTTATTTCAATTTTCTAGATTCATAACATATTACAAACCCATTTTGGCCAAGCACTCCCCCTAGTCCTTCTTTGCATGCATCCGTAAACACTATGAAATCTTCATTTGGATCTGCAATCCTCAAGATTGGAGCACTAGTTAAAAAATAGTTCAATTGTTGGAAGCTTTGCTCACAATATTTTGTCCATTGAAATTTCGTCTCCTTCCTTTGCAAGGAAGTGATGGGGTGAACTATCTTTGAGAACCCTGCAATGAACCTTTTGTAATAGCTAGCTAGACCCATAAAGGATCTGAATTTTGTCACATTCTTCGTCGTTGACCATTCTCTAATGGCTTCTATCTTCTCAGGATCCATGGCTATCCCCTCTTTTGAAATGATATGTCCCAAATAATGGATATGCTTTTGATAGAATGAGCACTTTCTCAATTTGGCATATAGTTGGTGCTCTCTTAGCACTTGAAACACCATCCTTAGATGTTGTTCATGCTCTTCATCCAACTTGGAATACACCAGGATGTCATCCAAAAAGACTATGACAAACGTTTCTACATATTCTCTAAATACACATTCATTAGGCACATGAAAACAGTGGGTGCATTTGATAACCCAAATGGCACCATTGTGAATTCATAATGACCATACCTTGTTTTGAAGGCAGTCTTGCTTATTTCTTCATCCTTTATCATTACTTTGTGGTATCCTAACCTGAGATCTATTTTTCAAGATATCTTGGCATCCTTCAACTGATCAAAGAGATCATTGATCCTTGGCAAGGGATACTTGTTCTTAATAGTCACTTTGTTCAACTATCTGAAATCAATGAACAATATCAATGACCCATATTTCTTCTTCACGAATAAGACTAGGGCACCTTGAGGTGACACACTTGGGTGTATATGCTTGTTCTTCAGAAGTTCTTAAAGTTTCAATTGTAGTTCTTTTAGCTTTAGTGTCCTCATTCTTTAAGGAGCTTTTGACACTGGAGCTGCTCCAGGCATCACGTTTATAGAAAAATCAATATTTATCTTCAGAGGTAGTCCAGGTACCTCCTAGAATACATTGTCAAAATCTTTTAATACTACATGGTATTCAATATTTGACACCTTATCCTTAGGTGCTTCATCCATATAAGCTGCAATTATTTGGAATCCTTTCCTATATCACTTCTTCAGTTGCATTGCTGATATTTCTATGATAGCAACTGTTCTAGGAATTCCTTGGACTGTTCTCTGATTTCCTTCCTAATCCAGGCAAGTGAATGCCTTGTTACGATAGTCTAAGATGGCATGGTGTTGTTCCAACCAATCCATCCCAATTAAATAGTCATAGGAACCTAAATGTAATATGTTCAATCTATCCCTTGTGCTCAGTCCATTCATGTCCACTATACATGACTTAACTAACTCGGTAACTTTTATTTTGGTTTCTATAGCCAACTGCAATAACCAAGATTTTACATGCTTGTTTCTTGGCAATTGAAAACTTTCCACCATATTTGGATCTATATAACTATGACTAGCCCCTGAGTCAATTAAAATAGTAAAGGCATGGTTATTGATGATACTTTCAACTTCAATCATGTGTGATTAAAAATCAACTTGCTTGTTGTCTAGGGCTACATAGATCCTTGATATTATACTACCCATGTCTTCCACTGTTTCTTCTTGTTGAACATTGTGGACAAATCTCACTTTGTCATTTCTATGGGGGCAATCTCTGTACCTATGATTTCCTTTACAACCCTAACATTCCATAAGTGGTTTTCTTGGCATTTTCCCACCTACTTCGACCTTCCTAGGCTCTCTAAAAGATGGCAGTCCTTGAGGACTATTTCTGAAAAAGGATGGCTTAGTTCCCTTCTTCCTCTGATCCATCTTGAATTTCTTCTTGTCTTCCCAAGCTTTTCATAAAGTGGGATTTTCACTTTGCTGCTCATATAAGCATTTTGATCTCCATATAGTTTCTTTCATAGTCTTAGGATCATCATACTAGATCTTGTCACCAATGGAAGATAGTAGTCCACTCAGATACCTCTGAATTTTGACAATATCATCTTTGATGAAAGGGACATACTTCAGCAATTCCAAAAACCTTCATTCATATTCATCAATGGTCATGCTACCCAACTTGAGTTCAAAGAACTCTTTCATCTTTATGTCATAGTATCTCTTATTCAAGTATTTATTTTTGAAATAATTATTGAATTCCTTCCAAGTAACATTTTTCTCCTTAATGTGCTACACCTGCATAAGTTGATCCCACCACATGGATGTCTTTCCTTTCAATTGATACATTGCAATTCTTCCTTCTACATGAGAGGAATAATTCTGCAGTTGGAAATATTTCCTCATGCTAAGAAGCCATGTCTCAAAATCTAGGAGGCTTAATCTTTTTCATCTCACCCTTCAGTTCATCCACTCTAGATCTCCTATGCTTCCTGGTGGGAGATGGGCTTGAATGACTATGTTCCCTCCTCTTGGAGTGTCCTTGGGAGTGATGATGGTGTCTACCAACACTCCTTGATTTCTTATTCTCATTAGGGGACCTGTGACTTCCTGATTTACTAGAGTCACTCTCCTTATCCAGTTTCCTTTCTATCATTTCCAGGCTCCGCATCAACTTTATGTTGCATTCTCCCTGTTGATCCATAGCTCTCATGAGATTTTTGTTATCTTCTCGGTGAGTCTGGACATATTTCTGCAATATTTCAATGATTTTCATCATGTTTCCTTATATATATATTCTCCATGCCCATTGGATTTCGATCCTTCAACTCCCAAATGGACATCCATTCCTCCTGATTAATTCTATGCATTGGAAGAATTTTGTTCCTTCATTTTCTACACCCTGTGGAAATTTGGTTCGTTTCTAACAATCATTGACTCTACAAACACAACGTGCAATCAACCGAAATTTGTCAGGCCATCAATCCTTAACAAATTTCATAGTATACATAAACCAATCTGATTCAAGAAAACGTTCAGATTTCATTCTCTGTGATTCTCGATCAGTCAAGAATCCCCGCAGATCCTTTCTTTCTCAGTTCCTCTTTGTTCTACAACAATTCTTCGGGCACTAGCCTCTTTCTCTTATCCCCCAACCCATGCAACTACGAGATGTGGCCAAGCACTAGATCGATAGGCACTTACTCAGGACCTCAAGCCTCCAGCTTCAGAAGTTTTTAAAGCACATCTCAACTATCTCTCGGAGTTCTGGATTGATGAACTCATGGAGTAGGGAGGATCGACAATTCACGACTACCCAACATCTAATGACTGACACCCACTATGGAACTTCAGGCATCTAAGCTCTGGGACTTTGGAGCTTCAGAGCTTCAGAACTTCAGGATTCAGAAGTTTGTGCATCAACGCACCCCACTTTTCCCAAACCGTTAATCTCCGAACACTTCCATGTCACGTTTAGTGACATCATTACGTCTCGTCAATTGTGTGTTATGAAACTTTTGAAATTTCTTCCTGTCATTTCCTTATGTAACATTCTTCTAGACTGTCAAGTCTTCGGACTCCACAACTTGTGCCACGTGTTCACTGGGACCATCAGGGCCCCACCTTCCATACTTGAGAGGAGGTCCACATGGTGAAACATCAGAAATGGACACGTGACCCACTCAGACAGGTGACACATGTCACACTCCCAATGAAATTTAAATATTTGGCAGGTCCGAAACCCACTGATGTGTGGCACATCCCATGTGTCCACATCATTCCCAATGACATCATCATGCCTCATTACTCCATAATTTCAGACTTTGGAAGTTTCTACACCTGCTCCCTTCCAGTCTGTTGAGCTCCAACTTTGTCATATTTTTTGCCATACAAATACAGTTATCATTACGCCTTCTCCCCGCATTTTTTCACTAAAATATCCCTAGTTACACCATAAACCTCCATTATCTCTTGTTATTCATCCTATGTGGTTAATACATAATTTTCCATATTTTTAGTGATTAAAAGGATGATTATACAATAGTTTTTTCGATGATGGTTTAATCCTATGTTTCTATGTCCAAGCAGCATGTTCTATTTTTCTCAAGTTTCGATATATGCATTGTCCATGTTCTGGTACCTGTATTGTTCCTATTCTGGTACCCACATTGCAAGTCATATGGTAGAGTCAATTGGTACCTGCACAGTCATATGGTACCTACACATTCATCCAATACTCATGCTCCATGTCATCTGGTACCCACACTCCATGTCATCTGGTACCCACACTCCATGTCATCCAGTACTTAGTTCATCCGGTACCAATACTGCACTCATCCAATACTCTAAGTCATCCAGTACTCACACTCCATGTCATCTGTTACTCACACTCCATATCATTTGGTAATCGCAATTCAACACATCCAGTACTAGAATGTTCCAAAAACCATCCGGTACCAGAATGCTCTAGGTCATCTGGTACCAGCATCAACAACAATCTAGTACTAGAAATAATTCAAAATTTTGGAAAGCTTCTAGAGGAAAATCAGGTACATAGTTTTTGTCCATAGCCGTGTTTACATGGACACGTGAGGAAGAATTCACCCAGATCACACATGTGGAACTCCAACTCAGGGGGAATGATTCTGCAAAAATTAGCAAAAATCTCAAACTGCCAACTTGCACCTCGATTTTTGTGCATATGGAATTAGATCTAGAAATTATATGAAATGGGTTTTGTCTAGAATATGGAAAATTGAGTAACAAGCAAGCAGAGCTTCAAAATTAGATTTGGTTTGGAATATATGGGTGGGGACCTAACTCGAATCTACCTAAATTGCAATAAAACCCAGATTTTTGAGGATTTTATCTAAAAAATGTAATATTTGAAATCTGAGCTTTGGGATTTGGTCCCATCCACTCCTCAATGACTATTCATGTATCAATAAGCCTCATAGGGATATGAGAAATCCAATTATCATTATGGGAATTCTTTTGTAATGGATGTTAAGGTGTCATCATGACAATGTCAAGATTGTAAGAGACTTGTAATTTTTTGAGTTTGATGGAATAAAGAATTGGTGTTTTGTGCATTCAAGGGGTCTGACATCTTTTTGGAAGAAAATTACCTATTGGGTAGGGCCCCTCAACTTGGTAAGAATGCTTCCCTTTGTATCTTAACTAGTTAGCATTTCATTTATGTATTTTTCTTTTATTGTTCAATTTTTTTAAAGGTTAGAATTTCATTTACAGTTCAGAATGTGTGGTTTGAATCCTAATTTTAGGTTTTCAATTGTTATGTTAATTAGAAGTCATATTGTAAACCTCCCAATTGAATACATTATCACATTGATATTTGAATTTATTTAGCATTCTCTCCTATCACATTTGCGTGCTTATATTTCTGTGTATTCTTCATATGCTCTATTTTTAGGCTGAATAGACTATGGACAGACCCTCATTGTATTTATCTCCTTCATCATTGATTTTCCATCCAATTTTTGCATCAAATCTACCATTCAATTCACCCATCAGTTTCTTACTGTCCAAAACATCATAAAATAGAGTATGTTAACATATTCTTGTTTGCATTCATTTATAAAAGAAAATACAAAAACAAAGTTTTCTTATTCGCAACATATACTTAACTTTTCTCTTCCATATTTTCTCTTTTTCCTTCAACACGATTTTCCCATTGATTGCAGATTTAATCATGCAATATAATTAGTCATTGCAAGAGAAAATCGACCCCTCTCTCTACCTCATTCTCTACGCGTGGAATGAATGCCCAATCACACTGCAATTACATTTCATGACAGAGAATTGTCCTCTCTCTTTATCTACTCATTCCTTGATTGATGAATGCACATTAAATTACACAACTTTATTGATTGTTCACATAAGGAACTTGCCTTTCTCTTAACTTATTTAACACATTAATTTTTTTTTAATTGACTGCACTTTAAATATAGATCTTTCGTCAATTGTAGAAGTTCATATTCTTCTCAATTACTCTTTGATTCTTCTGTTTTACATTGAAGCTCTTAGTCTGCAAAGAGTACCTATTCTTCTTTTCCTCTTTTGATTTCATATATGACTAACCATTTTTTATAAGCATTATGTTTTTAGCTTCTTTTACAGAGTTGATATTTCTTTCCATTGCATAAACATTCCATTTATTTCCAATTTGTATTTCTACATTGTCATTCTTTCCCATTCCTTTTCATTTCTTTCCATGCTTGCTCATTGTGACTGATGCACTTGAATGTGGAAATATCTCAATTTTAGATTGCATATAGTGTTTGATTCCAGTTTGATTGATTGCTTTTAAATTCTTCTTGCTTCTTCCTATAGTTGGAGTGGTTTTCTTTGTGTGTTTAGGTTCGGTTCTTGCATTCACATTTCATTTCATTCACATAGTTTGAAATAAGTTTTATTTTCTATTTTTTTGATTTCCTTTCGTTAGTTCGCTTTCATTGTGATTTGACTTTCCCATTAGTTTATTTCTTGTCATTTGAATTCATTTCCATTTGATTGTTTCTTTTATTGCATTTAAGTGTGGATCCACTATAGGAAATAATCATTGAAGGACGTAAGACTTGAGTAAGCTACTCATGATTAATCACACGAACATCACCCCGAGTGCTTGAAAGAATATGATCTAAGACTTTATATCACTAAGTATTCCTATGTCCTAGTGATGAATCCTTAGTGTTAATTTGTTGCAGTGTGGGTTTGAAGATTGTTTTGTCGACTTTAGATTAGGCTAGACTAGGCTTTAATCATGTGTTTCATGTGCCTTCTCCTTGAATCTTACGAGCCTCGGTTGATAATTAAATGTGGGAATTAAGAGTGCATATATTTAGCCCAACATTTTGGCGTCGTTGCCGGGGAGGTGCTAAAGGGATTAGACCATAGGTAGGTTTCTTTTATTTCTCCAAAATCTTGAATGTTCCTTTCATGCAAGTGTGTTTCTTTTCATGCAAGCATGTTTATCTCCATGCAAGTGTGGTGTGATTTTAAGGATGACCTAAGGGTGGAGAGAAGATAGTAAGACATGAGGGAAGAGCTCACACATCCACTTTAGTGGGGTTACTCCAAAGTTAGGTTGTCGTCTTCCTTTCAGTAGTTAGAAATTGTATTTTATTATCATTAGCCATTTTTTTATAATATGCGAAGAGAAGCTAACTTGTGTGAACAGATAACTTGGTGATAGCAGGGTCCTAGTAGCACAGTGGCGCTTCAAGTATATAATTGGTTTTCTTACATTATTATTTTAGTTTGCTTCTTTTTATTTCTTTAGGGTTTTTAAAAAGATTTTGGGCATTGTAAGAACCCCCCTCTACACAAATCCATGTGTGAAACAAGACCCATCAACCAACAACAAGAACTCAAAGATGATCAAAAGTTTAACAGAACTCTCTCAAATCCTAGCAACAGTTGGGATCTCTGCCTCTGAGGAAGAGCAAATCTTGACAATAGTCAAGAACCTATTTGCCTCTCCTAAAGTGATAGAAGAAGAATAGTTCCATGAGCTACATCCACAAGATGATCTAAAATCCTTTTTTAATCACTCTTTCCAACCTATAAGAGATACTAAAGAATCATGAACCACATTCGATGGAGAGCCACCATTAGAACCTGAGATCGAGGAGTTATTGACATGCATATCGCCAGATCCAGTATGCATCTAGGAGACAAACCATATGAAAGAAGATGATCTATGTGGCATGATAGAGGGAGACATGCAGAGTGGTCTAAATGAGGAAGTGAACCAAGAACATAAAGATAACATTGAACATTGGTTCCAGACAACAACAAGATTGAATCACCACTCTCTTCTTCAAAAAATATTCACATCCTCATCAAAGAATCTGGTTCTTTGTATTCTGGTATACATTAAATATTATCTTTCAAAACTGAGTATGAATGTATATCTACACCTGTTACGCACATGGTTACATTGGAAATATTCTTACACGTGAAATTTAATTTCTTGTTCTTAGAGAGGATAGAGTAAAAGTTGCATGTTAGTTAACTTAGTTCTAAATAAATGCAACACATTTTCATGTTTCTTTTCAAATAAATGAAATGAGATGAAGATAATATTGGTGATCTAACATCAAAAGCCAAAACAACTTAAGATATTTCTTCTTATTATTACATACAAATTTCTGACTATTAATAATAACAATTGCTCATAAGCCTAATCTTTAAAATATTATGGGGATTTACAAAATATTTAAGGTCTTCATAATGATACCCATAGGTAACTTGTACATCCTAGTTTCATATCACAACTTGTTATTCAAGCGTTCTTATCAAATAGTAGCAGGAGAATGAATGAAACTTCTACTTGTGAGGGAACACAATCTTATATGGAGAAGATGAACTTGGGGACTAGAGGCACCTTTAGGTCATTCTCTCATGGCCTCATCCACCACACATTAAGTAAGTTTTACCATGATATGTCTTTCGACTAATCTTGATACATAAGTCTATTTTTCATACGAACAATCTTTTATGGGCAATCTATAAAATATCTTCAAACCCAATACCATCCCATCCTATCAAAAGGTTTTCAAAGATTCTTCCCCGTTCACCCATGCGAAAGCAATCTATAAATTTTATCTTAAGGGTAAATATTGGGACAAGAGCCTTTGATGTAAAATGGGTGTAAGAGGCTTCTTATAATATGAAAGAATGTTCTCGTTTTACCATTGACAATATCACTATTGTCACCTAACCATAGGTTGAAGCCACCCTCTGAGCACCTTGACCTTGACAAAGAGAAGAATCCTGGTAGAAATCCAATAGGCAAGCAAGGCTAATGCACCAAGCAAGAAGTAACAAAAGCTAATCAGAGAGTCCAACCCAAAACTGGCACAGCACCTTCCCCAGGACTTGTGCACAAAACTGTTAGACTGCAGTGCGTAGAAGTGGCTTTCCGCGATTCTAAGAAGTGTGTCAAATGAGAGACCGACGCCTTGTATTTATAGTATTTCTGGCAGACTTGCCTAGGCCAAATTCTCATTCTGGGTACTAATTAATTCATATTAATTATCTTTCTTCAGCCGACATCTCATCTAGGGTTAATTTCATTTCTTTTCTTTCTTCCAGAACATTCTCAACATGTCAAAGGTCACAATAGAGGTTCATACCTCCGGAAGTTACCATAATATCAACACTCCCTCCTAGCTAGGGAGGTATAACTGATAATGGTCTTGAGCACAAACAAACCATTCAAATGGTAGTATCATGAGCATCGTCATTATTATCCAATTGGATAAACTCCATGACAATGGGTACAATACCAATTGATAGAACGTGACTATGTTTATCCATGGTAGTACATAACTACTCAAATAGTGACACATAGTCACAAACAGTGGAACATATCCACCACAATAGCATATCTCTACTGTCTGGAGATAGGCAGTCTCCATAACAATCATCTGATATCAACCTACACAGAAACTATTGTTATGATATAAACTGAATCATCCATGCCATTCTTTCACTCACATCTGTGAGATATGAAAGAGTATCTACCCTCAGAGTAGAACATCAATAATGGGCTATCTTGACTATTCTTCTCAAGAAAGGAAGAATGATTGTTTATGATTTATGAGCCTAGACCATTCGTCACCCTGGGCCATTCCTCCGACACTAAACAAAGTGTAACATGGAGAGAATGAATCTGACCTAAGAATGTATTTCCCTGATTTCTGAACCTAGACCATTCCCCACCCTGGGGCATTCCTCTGGCACTAAACAAAGTGCAGCCTGGAGAGAATGAATCTTCCCTAAGGAATGACTATCCAAACCATTTCCCATGTTAACTAGAAAGGGAAATGTTGTCACGCACCAAACTCCAAAACAAACCATTCCTCATGTTAACCACAATGAGAAATCATTGTCCAATGAGGCGGGCCAGTCTTCTTGAGTAACCCTCAAGAAGAGAGACTTCCCTAGGCCACTTCCCATGCTAACCACAATGGGAAGTCGATGTGTATGGTACATCAGAAATTTGGACCATTTTCCGCACTGGAAAATGTTTTCCCATCAGAAATCTCAATCCACTTTCCGAACTGGAAAGAATCTTCCCAAGATGGACTATTTTTCAATCTTGAAAATGAATGTCCTCAATTTAATAATATGTCAGTGCTCCCTCCCAACCTGGAGAGTCATTTCTTCCCTTTCAACTAAGGGAGTTATTTCCACGATCCCCATCTTGTTTCAGAAATATGCAAACTTTATTCTGGACAAAGGCTTTGTCAGGATATATGTTGCATGCTCATCTGTGGGGATATACTGGATATTTACTTCTCCTTCCTGGACTTTATCTCGAATAAAGTAGTATTTGATTGCAATATGTTTCGAACTTTCATGAAACACTCGGTGTTTTGATAGTCTTATACAACTCTGATTGTCACAATGAATTATGGTCAAATCTGGAACCTGATCAAATAAATCGGAGATTAGCTTCCTCAGCCATATTGCTTCTATGCATGCTTCACATGCTATGATATATTCTTCTTTCGTTGTACTGAGTGCGATATAATTATGTTTCCTACTGCCCCAAGATATCATAGCGGAGCCCAAGATGAAACACATTCCTGAAGTACTCTTCATGTCTTCTGCACTTCCTGCCCAATCTGAATCTGTGAATCAATGAAGTTGTATATCACTGGATGCAGTAGACCTTAATCCATAGTTTATTGTCCCATGAATATATCTTAAGACATTCTTTACAGCTATCCAATGCTCATGCCTAGGTTCCACCTGGAACTGGGTTAGTGTATTCACGACAAAGCAAATGTTTGGTCGAGTATTTACCAAATACATCAATGACCCAATTAATTGTCGATATAGTGATGGATCTACTAGATCAGAATCTGGATCTTTTACTTTTCTTATATCTTTAGTCATAATATTTTCCATGGATTTGCAATCCATCATTCCAAACTTCTGAAGAATATTTATTGCATGCTTTCCTTATCCAAGGAACAAGGAATACTTCACCACGCTTCTACCATACTTCTAGTCCCAAGTAATAATGCATGAGACCTAGATCTTTCATATCAAATTCAGAAGCTAGTTCC
Source organism: Picea mariana (assembly GCA_032191745.1). Taxonomy (NCBI): domain Eukaryota; kingdom Viridiplantae; phylum Streptophyta; class Pinopsida; order Pinales; family Pinaceae; genus Picea; species Picea mariana. Next base: position 101,691 of record JASDQU010736163.1, read on the forward strand.
TTTTTTCACTGGATTATGAGAGACTCTTCACCTGTTATGAATAGATCGTCAACATATAGTAGTAGAATTACAGGTGCATTGTCCACGACTTTGTAGTAAAGGTTTGGATCTACATGACTTTTGGAGAAACCAAGTCTCGTTAGATAGCTATCCATTCTGGCATACCAAGACCTTGGAGCTTTCTTGAGTCCATATAAATCTTTCTTTAATATGCACATGTGAGTGTCATTTTAATGTACTTCAAACCCTTGAGGTTGTTCAATATATACTTCTTCTTCGATTGCTCCATTTAAGAAAGTTGTCTTTACATCCATCTGACGTAAGTTCCATCACATGGAAGTGGAAAGAGATATGATAGCTCTAATGGAAGTATATCTAGCAACTGGAGCAAAAGTTTCATCATAATCTTCTCCCTCTTTCTGGGAGAACCCTCTAGCTACAAACCTTGCTTTATATTTATCCACGCTTCCATTTGCTGCATGTTTTATCTTATATACCCATTTTGAAGTTACCACTGATTTTTCTTTAGGTCTAGGTACAATTTCCCATACATCATTTTTCATAATAGATTGGTGTTCTTTCATCATAGCTTCTTTCCATTGTTTCTTTTGAACTGCTTCTTCAAATGTGGTAGGTTTTTCATCTAGAAGCTTCGTCATATATGTTTCATAACTTGAGAACCTTTTAGGCTTCTTACTTTTTCTGAATGTTCCTTCTGGAACCTTGAGTCTTTCTGCATCTTCTAAGGTAGCTTCAAGCCAAGATGGTCATTTCTTGGTCTTAGGTACAGTGTCTGAATCAATGGTCTCACATGGTTTCATAGGATTATTAGGTTGTTCCTTTTCATCATTTTGGTTTTCTGTGCTTTCTTCAATAGGTTCTTCATTCTATTTTTCTTCTATAGTTTCTTCTATGGATTTATTGAAAGCCATATTTTCATTGAATGTCACATCTCTACTTACTTCTATCTTATGTTTTTTTGGAATAGAGATTCTATAAGCCTTGGATGAATCGCTATATCCCACGAATATCCCCTTCTTTCTTGAGATTTCTAGTTTATTCCTTTTGTCCTTGGGAATGTGAGAGTAAACAGGACATCCAAATATTCTTAGGTTTTCCACATTAGGTTTCTTACCTGAGAAGTCTTCTTCTCGAGTCATGTCCTTCAATATGCGATGAGGACTTCTATTTTTCATATATATTGTTTTCATGGCTGCTTCTCCCCATAAGAACATGGATAAACCTTGATCATTTAGTAGTTCTTTTATTGTTTCTTCGATATATTTTTTCTTTCTTTCTGCTACACCATTTTGTTGAGGATTATGAGGAACAATCAGCTCCCTCCTAATCCCTATCGATTTGTAGAATGCAATGAATTCCTTTGAGGTGTATTTTCCTCCATTACCTATTCTTAATGTCTTGATCTTCTTGTTTGTGAGGTTCCCTATCTCTGCTTTGAATTCTTGAAACTTGCTAAATACTTCGTATTTTGTCTTCAGTCAATATAACTTAGTATTTCTTGAATAATCATCTTTGGAGATTTCTTAGTAAAGATATCCTCCTAGAGATTTGACTAGCATCACACCGCAAACATCTGAGTGTATCAGATACAGAATCTCCTTAGATCTGTTGTTGCTGCTTGGGAATGGTTTCTTGATATTCTTCCCAAGAGCACATCCTTTGAAAATTCCTTCATGTGTGGAGTGCAATTTTGGTATTCCCTCAACCATCCTTTTGAGAAAAGGTAATTCTTGATAATTAATATGAGCATACCTTCTATGCCAAAGTTCATTGGGATTGACTTCGTCATGTACGAGGGCTTGTTTGTTTTGTTATAGTAGTCTATATAGATTTTCTTCACGACTTCTAATAACCCTAGCATTCTCTATGCTAGAGTCTTTATTCCAAGATAACACCTTTCCATATGCGTAATCTATTATGTTTCCTTTGTCTTCAAGACAAGATATTGATACATGATTCTTTTCTAAACCAAGTACATATAAAACATTTCTTAAATGAACATTGTTACCTATTTTCAACTTGATGGAGGCTTGTCCAAATCCTTCGACTGGCTAAGTGATTTTGTCTCCAAGATCTACCTTATACGATGTCTTCTTCTCATTTAGATTTGAGAGTCTGGATTGATCTCCCATCATGTTCTTAGAATCTCCACTATCGATTATCCACATGTCATCTTCAATCATTCCAGTGAGTGTTGAGTAGTGTAGAAGACTGATATTTTCACTCATGTCTTTGGTTGACTGGTAGTTGGTCATGCCTTGATCCAAAACTTCAACTCTAACATTTATGTCTTATGAGAGAGCCAAAAGGTGCATTGAAATAGGGCACATTTGAATATCTTCTCCTTGAGTGAGATGCTCCATCACAATGTGTCAGATCTGGGATTTAGGGTTTCTGCAACTGCTCTTGCTAGTAGCTCTAGTAGTAGTGTTTTGGAAGCTACTCCTGCTAGTAACCCTAGTGGCAGTTCCTCAGTGAGCTCAGTATCCTAATGGCTATGCTTCCTTCCAGAGGTTAGAATAAATGAAGGAGGTGTGGGCCCATAAACTGTTAGAATATGAAAGAATGTGCTCGTTTTACCATTGACAATATCACTATTGTCACCAAACCATAGGCCGAAGCCACCCTTCGAGCACCTTGACCTTGACAGACAAAATAATCCTAGTAGAAATCCAATAGCCAAGCAAGGCTATTGCACCAAGCAAGAAGTAACCAAAGTTGATTAGAGAGTCCAACCCAAAACTAGCGCAACACCTTCCCTAGGAGTTGTGCAAAAAACTGCTAGACTGCAATGCGCAGAAGTGGATTTTTGTGATTCTGATAAGTGTTTCAAATGAGAGACTGCCACCCTGTATTTATAGTATTCCTGGCATACTTTCCTGGTCCGAATTCTCATTATGGGTACTAATTAATTCATATTAATTATCTTTCTTCAGCCGACATCTCATCTAGGGTTACTTTCATTTCTTTTCTTTCTTCTAGAACATTCTCATCATGTCAAAGGTCATAATAGAGGTTCATACCTCTAGAAGCTACCATAATATCAACAAGGCTAACCCATCGGGATACTAAACAAGTCTGTTGGCAACAAGTATCGGCCTGTGGTATAACTAGGAAAACCCATCAGGGTACTGAACAGGCTCATGGGCAATGGGGCATTCTTCCTGGGAAGGATATTTCTTAGATGTCAAAATTACCACATCGAAGTATTGAATAGGCTTGCTGGCATTGGGTTCTAATTTTCATGTCTTTCATTATGCCTAATCTATATTTGTCTGTATGAACAATATACTTGTGTAAATCGTTAAGAAGAAGCATGCATGGTTGAATAAAAGGATAATGAACCTCATCTAATTGCCATTTCAGAATGTTTGTAAGATGGTATTAAGACCCTATCATTCATACCTAGGATATCATTTTCTTAGAGGTGGGACCCATAAGTGTAGGAGTCTAATAAACTCAAATGCTAACTTTATCAATATCACTTGAATGACATAGATTCTTTGAGAAATTAAACATGGATGACTAGTTTCCTATCGGTTTCTCATTTATTAAAGACCACGTATCTCATCATGTTCTCTTGTTTAAGGATAAGAGGAAAATTCCCCCATCATAATTTACACGGTTTCTTGAGCATACAACTGTTAATGATTGATGAAATTGTATGTAATAAGTAATTTAGAAATTTCCTTTATGCTTGTAATATTTTAAAATAAATTTAATTTCCAAATTTACAAGCATGAATAAAGTTTGATTTTTGGTTGTTTCTTTAAGCATGACATAAATGTATATTTCTTCTCTCATAATAATAGTATTGGCTTAGGTTCTTTTAGATTTTTCTGTTCTGATACTGCTGGTACAAAAACCAGTAGGTTCCTGTACCAACAATACCAATATTTAAATCTTTTTTGAGGGTAGTTTTTGCAGGATATTTTCAGCATCTCTCAGCTCTGGCATGCTTCATTTCTCTCCTTTAGTCAACATGCACCGATTCCACATAGTCCACTTTCATCTTGCAAAAATTTCGTGTGCTAATGAGAGTTTGCATGAGGACATGCAAACCAGCGGGTTTGGGGGTGAGAGACAGAGACATAAGGAATCTCAGAAGATCAACATTCATCAACTCTCTCCTAGATATCCATCATCTCTCAGCCTTGTTTCGCTTCGTCTTCATATTTCAACAGTCTACATCATGATTTTGCAGACATTTTGTCATGTTCTGCATAGTTTACACTTCAACATGCATTAGAATTGAAAGCAACAGTAACTTGAGGTAAAACTGGTACAAATCTTTTTAATTTACTAAAAACTTGGAAAACATGATGCATAACCACTATTACCCACTCCACACTCCACTATGCCTTATCACAACTACTCTGTAAACCCTCCATCTTCACTCCACTTGTCATAATGAACAATATACTTTGATTATAAGACCAAGTAATGAAAAGGAAATATGTGGTATACAAATACAAAGCAACATCTATAGTGTCTTCTCTTTGTACATCATAAAGCATTCTTAAGCTATCTCAAAGAGGATGAAGTCATTGTTTCCTATCCAAGAAAAGAACTGCAAAGTAAATATTGGTCTTAAAATTGATGTCCAAGTTCATACAACCACCATATGAAAACCATTCACTATCACTCTGATACCTCATCCACTGCTTGTCCTCCATTTTTATGATAATTTTGTTTCTATGTTTGAAATCAATCTGTGGCAGTTTCCAAAGTGTCATTCCACAAGAACTAACACCTACACAAAAGAAACAATGTCATATAAATCTATAAGTAGAGTATCATAAGTTCTTCACCTTGTTTGCATGAGGACATGAAAATCCTTGGGTTTGGGGGTGTGTTGAGCTCCAGTTTTGTCATATTTTTCACCATACAAATAAAATTATCATTACACCTTCTCCCCGCATTTTTTCACTAATATATCCCTAATTACACCATAAACCTCCATTACCTCTTGTTATTCATCCTATGTGGTTAATACACAATTTTCCATAGTTTTAGTGATTAAAAGGATGATTATAGAATAGTTTTGTCGATGATGGTTTAATCCTATGTTTCTATGTCCAAGAAGCATGTTTTGTATTTCTCAGGGTCCGATATATGCATTTTCCATATTTTGGTACCTGTACTATTCCTGTTCCGATACCCGCAATGCAGGTCATCCGGTACTGCAAGTCATCCGGTACCAGAAGTTTCTACAGTCAAACGGTACCTGCACATTCATTCGGTACCTACACATTCATCTGATACCCCTGCTCCATGTCATCTAGTACCCACACTATATGTCATCCAGTACTCAGTTCSTCCGGTACCAATACTGCGCTCATCTGGTACTCCAAGTCATCCGGTACCAAAAGGTTCTACAAGTCATCTAGTACTCACACACCATGTCATCTACTACTCACACTCCATATCATCTRGTACTCGCAATTCAACACATCCAGTACTAGAATTTTCTAGAAACCATCTGATACCAGAATGCTCTAGGTCATCCGGTACCAGCATCAACAACAATCTGGTACTAGAAATAATTCGAAATTTTGGAAAGATTCTAAAGGAAAATCATGTACATGGGTTTTTTCCATAGCCATGATTCCATGCGGAAAAGTGAGGCCGAATTCACCCAGATCACACGCGTGGACCTCCATCTCAGGAGGAATGATTCTGCAAAAATTAGCAAAAATCTCAAACTGCCAACTTGCACCTCGATTTCCATGCATATGGAATCAGATATAGAAATTCTACGAAATGGGTTTTGTCTAGAATATGGAAAATTGAGTAACATGCAAGAAATTTTTCAAAATTAGAATTGGTTTGGAAGATATGGTTGGGGGACTAACTCGAATCTATCTAAATTGCAATAAAATCCAAATTTTTGAAGATTTTATCTAAAAATTTAATATTTTAAATCTGAGCATTAGAATTTGGTCCCATCCACTCCTCAATGATTATTCATGTATAAATAAGCCTCATACGGATATGAGAAATCCAATTATCATTATGGTAATTCTTTTGTAATGGATGTTAAGGTGTCATCATGACAATGTCAAGATTGTAAGAGACTTGTAATTTTCTGAGTTTGATGGAATAAAGAATTGTTGCTTTGTGCATTCAAGGGGACTGACATATTTTTGGTAGCAAATTACCTATTGGGTAGGGCCCCTCAACTTGGTAAGAATGTTTCCCTTTGTATCTTAACTAGTTAGCATTTCATTTATGTATTTTTCTTTTATTTTTCAATTTGTTTAAAGGTTAGAATTTCATTTAAAGTTTGGAGTGTGTGATTTGAATCCTAATTTTAGTTTTGTAATTGTTATGTTAATTAGAAGTCATATTGTAAACCTCCCAATTGAATACATTATCACATTGTGATTTGAATTTATTTAGCATTCACTCGTATCACATTTGCGTGCTTATACTTCTGTGTATTCTTCATATGCTCTATTTTTAGGCTGAATAGACTATGGACAGTCCCTCATTGCATTTATCTCCTTCATCATTGATTTTCCATCCAATTTGTGCATCAAATCTACCATTCAATTCACCCATTAGTTTCTTGCTGTCCAAAACATCATAAAATAGAGTATGTTAACATATTCTTGTTTTCATTCATTTATAAAAGAAAACACAAAAACAAAGGTGTCTTATTCACTGCATATACTTAAATTTTCTCTTCCATATTTTTTCTTTTTCCTTCAACAAGATTTGTCCATTGATTGCAGATTTAATCATGCAATATAATTAGTCATTGCAAGAGCATATCGACCCTTCTCTTTACCTTATTCTCTATGCATGGAATCAATGCCCAATCACACTACAATTACATTTCATGACAGAGAATTGTCCTCTCTCTTTCTCTACTCATTCCTTGATTGATGAATGCACATTAAATTACACAACTTTATTGATTGTTCACACAAGGAACTTGCCTTGCTCTCAATTTATTCAACACATTAACCTTTGTTTAATTGACTGTTCTTTAAATATAGATCTTTCGTCAATTGCAGAAGTTCATATTCTTCTCAATTACTCTTTGATTCTTGTGTTTTACATTGAAGCTCTCAGTCTGCAAAGAGTAACTATTGTTCTTTTCCTCTTTTGATTTCATATATGACTAACCATTTTTTATAATAATTTTGTTTTTAGCTTCTTTTACAGAGTTGATATTTCTTTCCATTGCATAAACATTCCATTTATTTCCAATTTGTATTTCTGCATTATCATTCTTTCCCATTCCTTTTCATTTTTTTCCATGCTTGCTCATTGTGACTGATGCACTTGATTGTGGAAATATCTCGATTTCAGATTGCATATAGTGTTTGATTCTAGTTTGATTGATTGCTTTTAAATTCAACTTGCCTTTTCCTATAGTTTGAGTGGTTTTCTTTGTGTGTTTTAGGTTCGGTTCTTGCATTCACATTTCATTTCATTCACATATTTTGAAATAAGTTTTATTTTCTATTTGTTTGATTTCCTTTCGTTAGTTTTCTTTCATTGTGATTTGGATTTCCCATTAGTTTAGTTCTTGTCATTTGAATTCATTTCCGTTTGATTTTTTCTTTTATTGCATTTAAGTCTGGATCCACTATAGGAAATAATCATTGAAGGACAGAAGACTTGAGTAAGCTACTCATGATTAATCACACAAACATCATCCCAAGTCCCTAAAAGACTGTGATCTAAGCTTTTATAGCACTAAGTATTCCTACATCCCAATGATGAATCCTTAGTGTTAATTTTTTGCAGTGTGGGTTTAAAGATCATTTTGCTGACTTTAGATTAGGCTAGACAAGGCTTTAATCCTGCGTTTCCTGCAACTGCACCTTGAAGCTTACGAGCCCTGGTTGATAATTAGATGTGGGAATTAATAGTGCATATATTTAGCCCAACATAATCTCCCAAATTATGAATTTTCAGACTTCTTTACCCTTCAGGTCCACATAGTAAAACTATCACCAACTAAGGTGGTGGCACATGGCATGTCTAAGAAGTTCCATGTCACCCCTGGTGATGTCATCCTGCCCCACCACGTATTCTCTTTTTCTTCAAAGCTTCGGGCTTCATAAGTTTGTGCACCAACACACCCCACTTCTCCTGAATTCCAAAGTTATGATTTGTCGTGAGATCAACGAATCACAAACACTTGTGCATAGATTCAACAACTCGGATCTTGTTAAGAACCAAATATCAATATAGCATAGAAAAACCTCAGAATAAGTACTCAACTCCTTGAAAAAGAGAGAATTTCAGGTAATAAGCCTCTTCGAGGGGGAAACCTCCTTTTAACCCACATAAATGTTCAAGTACAAGATGATTCCAAATGAAAATGTCTCCTTGGTATATATAGGAGACTAGGAGGTATAATTACAACTAATGAAATAAATCCGACATAAATAAAATAACATTACTAATGTAATATGCCCCAATTAAGGGGTAATGAGCGAATATTAGGGCTTAACATGCCCCTCCCTTGAGACAAGTGTTGTCCGCAATGCTTGAGTAACTGTTATCGGACAAATCGGTAGGTGCAGACACTAACAGATCTCCCTAGATCCACCTGGATCTAGAAAAAGAAAGGACAGGACACGACTCTTTCCCTAAGTTGTAATCATTGAATCTACTAATGGGAAGAAATAAGTAACATACCTTTATATCGCTTCCTTAGGTCTCTGTTGTTCCCACTTCGCTCCGGTGATCTCGTGAAGTCAAATCCAAGACAACACAAACCAACCAAAGTGAAGATAGTAAAGTATATTCAATGTCAACCTATGCATATGATCAAGGAATTACACAATAAAGTAAGAGTGACTTTATGGGAAAGGGACATGTCGTTGTATCATATTAATTGAAAGTAGAAGATACAACCTAATCTCCTTGATGTTGCCAGCTTCCTTTCAGTGACCCTTGGTTCCAACACACACACTTTCTCTGTACTTGCATGAAGAAGATCTAAAACCTCTTGATAGACCAAATATAGCCTTCAAGCTTCTATCCAAATAGGGTTCTTCACACAATTCTTTCACCAATTCTTCATTCAATCTTTCTTAACCCTTTCCATGAGAAACCTTTCAATATATAGAAAAAGAATAGATGGGATCTCTGTCACTTACAATAATCTTTGGGCTACCATGTATCTTTTGAACTATATCCATGAATGTGGTGGAAACTGTACTAGCTTTGAAGGGATGAGAGAGTGCACAAAAGTGTGAGTAATTGGTTAGCCTATCAACAATCACCATGATGACACTCTTTCCTTTAGACTTCGGTAACCCTGTGATGAAATACATGGAAACCTTTTCCCAGTGCTGACTTGGGATGGCTAATGGTTGTAAAAGACCTAGGTTCTTAATTATTTCCACCTTATTTTGTTGGAAAACCAAACATTCTACCACAAACCTTTGAACATCAGTTTTAAGGCCATCCCAAAAAAAATCCTTCTTGATTCTATGGTAGGTTTTAAAAAATCTTGAGTGCCCTCCTACTAGAGAGGTGTGCAATTCCAATAGTACCTTTTGTTTGATTTGGGAGTTCTTACATAAATATAAGCGATATTTGTACCATAGTGAATCATTTTTCCATGTAAATGTATCTGATGCACTGGAATCCTGCTGCAAGCTTTGAATGTGATTCCACACTTTTTTGTCATTCTTCCATTCATCCCTTATTTCTATTATCCAATTAGGTTGGATGATCGAGATAGCATAGAGAAAGGCCTCAACATATTCATCCTTTCTTGAGAGTGCATCTGCCACAACATTTTGCTTCCCCTTTTTATAGACATTTCAAAATCATAACCCAATATCTTGGTTACCCATTTTTGTTGTTCTTCTAAATATAGTCTTTGTTCCAAGAAGTATTTAAGACAATCATGATCTGTTTTGACCTTGAAGTGCCTACCTATTAGGTGAGGATGCCATTTCTTCAATGCATGTAGTATTTCCATCATTTCCTTCTCATAAATGGGTTTGTTTAAGTCCTTTCCCTTGAGTGGTCAACTTTCAAAAGTCAGGGGCCTTCCTTCTTTCATTAAGACAACACCAATTCCATTTCCTGAGGCATCACATTCCACAATAAAGGTTTTTGTGAAGTATGGAGTGGTCAAGACAGGAGATTTTCACATCACCTCTTTAAGTTGTTCAAAATATTTAGTTGCCTCTGGAGTCCATGAAAATGCATCCTTCTTAGTTAGTGTCATTAAAGGTGTTGCTATTCTTCCATAGTTCCTAACAAACTTGTGGTAGTAACCCGTCAAACCCAAAAATACTCTAAGATTCTTCAATGTTTTGGGAATCAGCCAGTCCATCATGGCCTTAATCTTGTTAGGTTCTACCTTGACACCTTCATGATATACAATATGACCCAAATACTCTACCTCCTTCACTCCAAAGAAACATTTGTATGGTTTAGCATATAGTTTTTTCTCCTTTAGTAGTTGTATCACCTTGTTAACATGTCGCACATGATCCTCCCAAGACTTGCTATA
>JASDQU010736163.1:153827-213204 GCA_032191745.1 Picea mariana
CACATCCATAGGATCATGAACCCTCCATTTCATCCACCATCAGTTTTCCCATCTGCGAACCTATCTTCGTCTCACCTACCTCATACAGAAACTCGTCAATGGGCCCCCCACCCTTCATCAGTTTTCCAAGAAGTTTTTGCCCTCCCTGGGGCACTCATTTCACACTGGGGCACTCGTTTCTGTATTTGTACATTTTTCCAAAATTATTCATTATTTATTGTACAAACACCTTTATTTCCAGTCATTCCAGTTTATTTTGTCGTCACCGTTGGCGACTTGCTGTCTCTTTTAGCCACACGCAACCCATGTCACCCTTGGTTGGAGCCTTACTTATCATCTACCCTCGCCGACATCGTCCATATCTTCAAAGTACTCCACAGGTCACTTACCTCTACCCTCTGAATTTGTTCACATTGTCTCACCTCTGGCACAACTCATCCTCAGTCTTGGCATCCCCCTGACACTCGACCTTGTCACACGGTTGCGGCCATTGTTTATTTCATATATCCTCCAACCAAGGGCACTCTTGAGTCTTCCCACTTCTTGACTTCGTCCATGTATCTCTGCCACTTCTTCACCTCAGTAGATTCCACGAAGCCCTTTTCTTCTGGGAGTCGCGTCCCCCTTTTGTCGACAACAGCCAAATTTTCCAGAAGGGCGACAGTATCTTGATTCTCATTTTCCATTCAATGAGAGATCTCGGATGGCACAGGGGGAAACACCATTGCTCCCTGATGTCGTTGACCCCCATAACATTCGACGCCAACACTTTCTCATGTTGCGGTGGGTCTTACTTTGCGACTATTGAAGTTTTTATTATCAGTTGCCGAAGACCTCTGAACTTGGTAGGGCCACCAATGCCCACATCACCATCGTTGTTCACTTCCGCGACCATTACCGCTGGTTCAGAGTATGTTCCTTTGCAAAAGTGTCTTCTACCTTTATCATTCCGCCCCTGAGGGCGCTGCAGTTGTCTACATCAACACTTCAGACATTTTTTTTTCTTCAGAGTTACATCACACGAGCATGGGGCATGCCCGCCTCGTTTGTACACACTTGTATATTGATACGCACCTTATGGAAGGTTGGGTTCTACCGGTTCCTTTCTTCTCCAAAGGATTTCTCTNTAAAGAAACATTGATGGATTTCGGCTATACGTTTTGCTCCTAACCTCATCCATCAGGGGGCATCTGTTATCACTGAAATTTCGTCTGCACATGGCGACAAGAACTTCGCATCATCAAAATAAGACTGGAGTCATTCATGGCACATGATTAATTTCACGGCATTGCAAAAGGGTCAAAAACTATACAAAATGACCAAAAAATTGAAGGGCGCTTTACATAACCCGGGTGCACGCGCATATGCGCGTAACAATAACGTACAATGCATGCTTCAGCGCACGATGCACGGCTGTTGGGCGAAAAATCCACGCGCCTGCTAAACGACGCATTTATTGAAATTGGTCGGCCTACCAACCACTAATGGATCGGCTCCCAAGTCAATTTGACAGCAAATCCGAGCTCAATCCTCATGGTGGGCTGGTCAAAGACCTAATTGAGCCCTAAAGAGCCCCTTTTCACATTCTAAAGAGGTTGCATAATAACCCAATGCTGGGCTATAAAAAGCCATGAATAACCACCATTTTCTCAAAGAATTCTATGCATTGTTATGTTGCTAAGATTGCTAGGGACCCATTCTTTGGCAATAGACATAATCAACACCATTTCATAGGGCTTTCCACCTCTCACTAGAGTGGATAAGATTGGAGTTCTTTCACCCACATTCTTCATCTTTTCATTGTAAGGAGAGCAATCAGTTGAGGGCCTCAAGAGCCTTCCATTGGAGAGGGAAGGGACCCAAGTCCTCTTTCTCCATTGTATCTTTGGATTTCATCAATAATATCAGCTTATACATTGGTGATATCGGTCCATTTGTATTTGTTTTTCATTTCTTTTATATTCTCATAGTTTCATTTGGTTTTTGTTTAATTCTTGTTTATAACTTTGTAGTTTCTTTTTCTAACCTTTCCTTTTGCAGCTGTCATGCCTAGCAGAGCCCAACTGGGCATGTAAGTACTCTCAATTTGCTCATCAAGTGACGAATAGAGTGCAAACAGCCATTCAAGTAACTTCCTAACTGGAAGATTCTTTACTTTGTCTCTGATTAGTAACATATGATGCAACCGTTATAGTAGATCGGTTACATCCTTCAGCTTTCCTCATAATTATGAGGTTAGGATAAAGCTGAGCGGCTTCAAAACATGAAGGAAATACAACTCCATGTATTCCTTCACAGGATCATAGGCCAAGTGGAAAAATACAAAAAATTTATAACAGGAAGCATGCTCTGTCACATACCTTCTCACACATGGCTGAATATCTCTAGTAGGCACAGGTGGATGAGAGGTTGATGCAGGTTGAATGACCTCAGACGATGGCTGCTCACTTACAGGCTCTGGATAGGATATAAATTTCCCCTTTTGCTACTCCTTTTCTTCTTTGTCTGCTCTGAAAACATCTGCTAGCTAAGAGCAAGAAGTATCTTCATGTGTATCCAAGGATGGCTCTTTATCTGTATCATGCTGCTTTTGGTAGGAGATTTCGCTTTCATAAGAAGATTTGAATCCTATTCTTTCTTCTTATGAATACTCTTCAAGGGTAGGTGAGCACATAACTCTTTTATCTTGCAAAGATAAAAAAGCAATATCTTGATTCTTTTCTTCAACCATTTCTTCTTTTAAATATGAGACAACAGGTGCACTAGGGGCAGAAAATAATGCATCCATAGTTACGCCATCATCAACACTATCATCAATCATATCTTGAAGGACTTCTTCTTGGGAAATAGAGAGAGAAAAATTTTCATCTGTATTTGCAAAATACTCACTTTCATCCTTGCTTTCTCTCTCAATCAGATCTTCACCGAACTCATCACACGAGGAACACTCTATCGTCTGCATAATGTGGAGTGCAAACCTCTTACAATAGTCATCAAAAATAAGATGAGCCAGGTAAGTCTTCCCGTAATACAAATTAAAAGCATCGAGAAAATCCTTCAAAGAATGGATACTAGCAGTAGGGAGAGATAGAAACCATCCAAGAGCATTTTCTTCTAAAGAAAACCTGAACATATTGATCCAGAAATCCTTGTGAAAGAAGCCATGTTCGAGCATGCATACATGAAATTTTAATTATTTCTCACCAGGATGGTCAAGCTTGCTTCCTCTATATCTTGGAAGATAATCATCCCATTCATTTATAGCCAGCACTAGATGTGGATAACCAGATATGGTTGAGAAATTGAAAGGGGAAAATTTTTGAGCCAAGGTAGCTGAGAGATGTGGCTCCTCCTTTTCTCCTTCATGGCTCTCCCTAGGATCAGTTTCACAATCACTATAAACAGGAACCATGGAAGATCTTTGCTCTTCGTCATCTTCACTGGGATATCCATCAAAAGTTGTTTGTTCTTGGTCAGTATCCGACATCACTTCTTCATCATAAGTAGGGATTCCAAGAACATTTGTTTCCAGGACCGAAATATCCTTTGCATTTTCTTCATAAGAGTGGCGAGAAAAATCTACCTTTAATTCCTCTATACTTGTATAAATTGATTGTATAAGCTCCATCAGCTTCTTCGGGGGATGTCCCTCATCCTCACATATTTCACAAGAACAAAATATGTCCTAAACATCATCTCTATACTCCTCACAACAGTTATGACAGATTAACTCAAAGGAATAATACTTTTGACAGTGGCTATTGAATGCTGGATGAAATTACCTTAGGGAGGAAATACTAGCAGGGGGTAAGGAATGATACCATTCATGAGCATCCCCTACTAACAAGAACATGAACATTTTTAATAATACATCCTCATTATGTATCTCCCACTAATGCATGGGTTCATGAAACTCACAGAGATGTTGATAAGGGTTGTCCTCTTTACGCTCTCTAAATATGGGAAAATAATTGCCCCATTCATCCATAGTAGGGACAACATTAGGAAAACTAGAAACAATAGAAAAATCAAAAGGAGAAAACCTTCAAGCCATGATTTTTTTCATTTTGAACCAGTGGAGTTGCCAAGTGATTCTTTAATCATGGAGTCGCAAGGTGAAAGATATGTAGTAAGAGTGTGTCTGGTCTTTGTTCACTATTAGCATTGGAAGTCACTCCTAGATTGCGTTAGGAGTAGATCCCAACGCCCATTAGTTTATGTCACGAATAATTTTAATGGGGTGATCGGATGGATAGAGGCCCAAGAAGATATTGCTCTAACTAAGAAAACTGGGCCTGGTATGCAACAATAGAAGAGGTATTGATATAACTTCAGTTAGTGGGTTGATTATAAATGAGAAAATGGAAGACTTGGTAAGGGGAATGAGCAAGACATCTTTGGGCATCAAGCCTTTCAACAGCTTGAAGAGGAAACACTCAGAACACAAGATCGTCTTTGTTCAAAGTTTCAGGGAACTGAAAGGTGACTTGGCTGGATCTTCCAATTCCAACTCATTCAACGTTGAGAAAATACAAGAACTGATTAGAAACAATGCAACTATTACAGTGATCCAACATACATCATCCTATAACGATGCAACTTGACTGGATCCTCCAATTCTGAGCGGTTCTAACACAGTGTAAACAGAGAGATGGAAAGAATCTAACATTCATAAGGCAAGAAGTCTCAAGTGTCAATACATAACCAGAGCAACTAATGCTTCATCAAAACTTTACAGTCGGGAGCCTAGCTCAACCATCGATGCTTACAAAAATACAAAACTGAGTACATATACTCCTCCCCTTTTTCCCAGCAGACGCATCTCAGGACTTTCAAGGTGTGGTGTCTCCTAAGTCAAATCTAGCCTGAACTCCTTTGTCAGACGTCACCTTAACTTTGCATGGCCTTTGCAGGGGAGGTAGCTGAAACATTAAAGGCTAAAATAGCATGTGCAGACTCCTCTGGTCAGACAAGAACTCAACATGGCTTATTAGGAGAAAATTAGCATACAGGACCATCTCGGGCAGACTACCTATCGGAACCTACATGCTTTGCATTTAATGAGTGAGTCAAGGTTTCAACTACCTCCATCCACCTTCATTTATTTTTAGCAAGGACCAAGATCAGGGTCGAGCTGAACTGGTCTCTGGAGAACGCGGTGATCCCTCCTGCAGCTAAACCCGACACTTGAACCCTTTTCATAGCTCCTTCTATCACCCCAAGTTACCACGGGCTGTGACCCTGTGCCTATCTTCAAAGGCGCTTTCAATATTTTGGTATTTCGGGATTTGGGGATCTTAAATGCAGTGGAAGGAGGAGACCCTATGTTCTCCCGAAGTCCCGATAGTCGAAATGGCTTGATCGCGTGCCACCTGTCCCATTGGCTGGATGGCTTAGATAATCTCTTGATCAACGGTCCTGGTTCTTTTTGGCATTTTGGGCTTCAGGGATCTGAAATGCAGTGGAAGGAGGAGACCCTCTATTCTCCTGAAGTCCCGATAGCTGAAATGGCTTGATCGCACGCCACGCATCCCACTGGATGGACAGCCTAGATCACTTCTTAAATGTGGGACCACCTCTGGCCTGGACCTTTTCGACATTTTGGGCTTTGGGATTCTGAAATGCAGTGGAAGGAGGAGACCCTCTATTCTCCCGAAGTCCCGATAGCCAAAATGGCTTGATCGCACGCCACGCATCCCATTGGATGGACAACCTAGATCACTTCTTAAATGTGGGACCAGCTCTGGCCTAGACCTTTTTGGCATTTCAGGCTTCGAGATTTTGAAATGCAGTGGAAGGAGGAGACCCTCTATTCTCCCGAAGTCCCAATAGCCGAAATGGCTTGATCGCACACCATGCATCCCACTGGATGGATGACCTAGATCACTTCTTAAATTTGGGACCACCTTTGGCTTAGACCTTTTCGGCATTTTGGGCTTTGGGATTCTGAAATGTAGTGGAAGGAGGAGACCCTCTATTCTCTCGAAGTCCCGATAGCTGAAATGGCTTGATCGCTTTGTGAGTTTGGCCATAGGAGATGAGCTCAGGTGCTTGACCCCGTGCAACTTCTGCGACCCAAACTTACCCGATGGCTATCGATCTTCCCCCTCTGTGGATCCTCACCATTGAAAGACAAAGTGCTCGCTCGGTTGATTTTAGGCCCGAAATAGGCTCGTTCTGTGGGCTATGCTCGATGCTCATGGATGCATCCTTTGAATAAAACAAACTCGACCTGTTTTCAAACCCCACTTCTATACATTTACACTAGGGGCCCGAAACCAGAAGAAAACACCATATTGCAAGAATTTTCACTAACATTCATCATCAAAGACTAGATATGATCGTTGTGTTCTCCCAACAGCTACCATGTGTAGCCAAAGGAAGCCACACTGAAACAGTGGAGTCACCTCAATGGAGTCACTAGGTGCAAGTGCAATATTCAAAGGTTTTGATGTTTGATGCACCTTTAGAATCAAAATTTCATTGTCATTCTACCCAAGGAAAATATTCAATTCGTCCTCGAAAACAACACCAAAAATGTTAGCACCATAAGTCATGTTGACGGGCGAAATTGACCATACGTCAACTGAGAGAGTGGAACCGGTCGATGGTTTTCTAATAACCCAAGCCGTTTGGAATGAACCACCCTGATGGGTTTAGCGGCTCCATTAGCCGATCTAAGGTTCTAAGAAAACCAAAGAATAAACTAATCTAAACTAACTAATCTAACTAAAACTAAACTAACTAAACTAACTAAAACTAAATAAACAAACTAACTAAAAACAAATAAAACAAACTAATACACTAATCTAATTAAAACTAACTACTAACAAACTAACTAATCTACTATTTACAAACTACTAACTAATTAAATGTCTAACTACTAATTGCAATACAACTTATTCACAAAATGTACAATATTAACAAAATACAGATTTAAATAAAACCTGAAAAACTCATTTGCTTTTCTACCCTAAGACAGTGAAAGATATTTTTTGTCGATTTTATGATTTTATGAAAAAGAGATAAAAATTACTAAAATTAAACAATCTAATATACTAACTACATATATATAACTAAAATACTAACAAATATTCTAAACAAATAAACAACAAACAGACCTGGAAACGCTCCAAATTTGCCCTATGTATGATGACTTCGAAGCTGGTCGGAGGAAGGAAACTCGCATCAGATAATCCATAAGCTTCTCGTAAACGATAGCTGCAATGCTCTTTGATTTGGTGTACATGACAAACAAGACATAAAAAATCATAACAATTATATGATTTATAAATCTCTGCAATAAGGGAAACCTGTTATACAAAAACTTATACTTAATAATTCAACTTATGAAGAAGAGAAATCTGTCATTCACAAACTGAATCAAGTAATTGCTATGTTTTTTATATACTGGAAGAAATCAGATATGGATTATATTGATTAATTATATCATTTGCAAAAGACTAAGATAGCTAAAGTAGTCATTAACCAAATGCAAATTGATACACATAAACATGAAACAAAATATTGATATTATGAAAAGCTAAAGCTGTAGCAGAACATCAATTTCTGTCCCAGTATGTATTAAAATTCCATATCCTTGTTCTCCCTTGAATGAGGATGATCTTATTACAAAAAATAATGAGTATTTATAATTTTTTCCACAGGGTAAAACCTCCCTCTGGAAGTTATCAAACTGTTTACATAATCTGGGAAGATATTCCCAAAATCAACTAAACTAAGAAACTAAAATGAAACCAAAATATTTCAAATATCCTCTAAATTGTCCATCAAATCCCATAAAATTCAAATTCACCTGAAAAGGACACAAATGAACGAATTAGAAAGATCTTTTATTAACAAAACAATAAAAAATTGATTCTACAGACTTAGCTACAGAATCACCTGATTCTGTAGCTAGTCTAAAATAAGATACAGAATCAGGACTGAAATTAAATCAAATCTTTTAAGAATTTCCATTGAATTTACATCCAACAATCATTTGAAAATGAATCATGAATTGAAAACGATATTCTATTATGAACTCAAAAAGGATCCACATCATTAACCGAGTACAGAGATAGCAATACTCTGTTTCGTTTACAGTCATAAATCGAGTAAATGAAATCATATGAAACATAATCGTAATTGTTTCCCAACAAATCGAATCCATATGTTATAATATAATTTTTATATCCAATTAAAAATAGAACAAATCGAAAATACATCGTTACACTTGTGAATCGGAAAAGATTATCACGATAACAGTATAACAAGCGATTTAGGCTGTGAACAAATCCAAACAATAACAAAATCATAACAGGATTATTCAAACAAGGTTTGTTATATATTTCGATCGTTGATCATTGCATCGTAAGAAAACAGGATAAATTAATTTTGATCACAATCATTTCGATCAAACGAATCGTGTCAGGGTTTGACCGATTCATTACACAAATTTAAAACACAGAGCATCAATTATAACATGAACTCGACTCACAGGACAGACTTACCAAATTAGAACAAAAGCGAATCGATTAGCTAAGAGTTTCACATAACTGTTATGATTCGAATTCATTTCCAATTCGGGCGCGGATGTTATTTGAGCATACTGTTTTCATCAAAGAGACGAAGTCATTTTCCTTAACTTGGAAACAGTCAAAGATAGAACATGATATGACACATCATCGTAACAAATAACTTCCCGAAAACATTTACCAGTCATAGCATATCAATGATAGTGAAATCGAATCTGAGAAAAATCGTAACAATTAAACTCAATCAAATCATTTTCCAACCATAGCATATGGATCAAATCCGAACATGATTATGTTCTAAACTGGATACGAAAATTTTCCTTTTCAAATCGGATACAAACCAATTCATTTGGGGGAAAACTATTAATTTTGTCACCTTAACGAGGCAAGCCAATCAATCAAATTCAAGCAAAGATCACTCAAATCTAATCAAAATCTATTGATCTCTATACTGGGAATAATCAAATCATAAATTGAATCTAAATTTGTTTTTATTCAAAGAAAAGCTATATACAGAATGCACACGATTATAACAGAGTGATTCAAGATAGAACCATTTAAAAACTGAATTGAAACCATTATTACAATCCTAGATTATTTACAAATCAAAATGATATCAAAACCATACCTGTGTAGCGACGAGGCTGCTCAATTATGCCAATTCCACGTTTTTAAACAGGATGGATCCGGTTGTTCTTTGTTTCTTATCCACTGCTTGGAGCTTGGCCTTTTGACTAGTCAGGACTGCAATCTGATCTTCCAAAGATTGAATCTTTGATTGGAGTATCGGAACATCGATATAATATCGCTCTAACCATGAACGTCATTGGTCACAAGGTGACTGTGTAGGTTTAGACAGAGCAGGCAAGGGTTTGGGAAAATGACTGAGGGTTTCACAAGGCAAATTAATGCCTGGGTAGTTAGGGTTGTCCTTTAGGCAGGGAGGTAGGTTTGATACAAAATCATATGAGGGTTCGACACACAAACCTTGGGAATAGGGGTATTCGCTGGCCAAGAAATGCTCAACTTCCGAATCAGAGTCCTCACTCAAGACGATAGGGTTTGGCTCGACAGGGAGTTTTGGCTTGTTCCTTTCCATCTTGAAATCAAATGTGCATTCTTTTTCCCTTTGGTGTTTGCAGCAAGGTTTGCCTTGAGATTTTTGCTCATAGGCTTTACAATGGCCCCTGCACTCTTAGCTACAGTGTCAGGTAAGTTGATAGGAGGGTTGACTGAGGGTTTAGGCAGTAGGAGGTGTAAGGGTAGAGGCGATTCAGCCTTAGTCTCGGTTACCACAGGTTTATCAACCTGTATAGGGTCGATGTCCTCAAAGCCATTACGGGTAATGAAAGCCTTCCAAGTATCACCAAGCAAACTTAACTGATAAACAACGATGAGCTTAATAAGCCCATGGTGAAACAGGCTGTTGTCAGCCTTGTGCCTCTTAAACCTCTTAGACATTTTGAACAAGCTACGATGCAAATAATAGAGCATATTGAGAGAGTATCCCATAAAAACCATAATCAAACGCAGGTGGTAGAGGAATACTAACCCGTATCGACCTTCGCAGGTCACAAACTGCTTAATTATCATTAAAGTGTCGTGCCAACGTGGTTTGAGTGCAGAGATTGGCAAACCTCTGTCACAAGAGGTGACTTTGTGTGAGAGGAACAACAATGCCCATGAAACTTCCTCAACCTTACAATTCTTGAACCAACGCTGTCCAGAGGTGGGTAACCCCGTGGCTGAGATGATAAACTGTTCATCAATTTCTAACTGCATATCTTCGACCTTCGCTCGACAGCCATTGAAGGTCATGGAAAACTGTTGAGCTACGCAAAGGTTAAAACCCTCAAAACATTTCACGAAGGTAAGCCATCCACTGTCTGCCAAATCTTGGTGGGCATTGTCAAACATCAACAGGGATTGACTGCCATTGGGTTCAACTTGCACGACTGGGGCCATGGAGCCAAATTCATGGTAAGGGAAGGGTTCAAATTCACCAACACACACTGGAGCGGAGCTACCTGAACCAACAACAACGAACGAGCCAAAAGGGGTAAGCATTAATGCAAGCATGCGAAGGTGGTGGAGTTATTCACCGCCATGCAAAACAATTATGGTCAAAGTACAACCGCCGATATAGCTATTCAATTCATAATAGTGGATCATCCATTAAGTCATGTGTACAACTAATGAAATCCAAGGTGTATACCAATACGCGCCAACACTATTCCATGGTGTTCAAACATCCGATATATAATTCAAAACCCAAAACCAACTATGCGCTAATGCATTAATCAAAAGTTTAATCAAAGTGCCAAACGGAATTCATATAGTCGACTAGCCAAATTTATGAAAAGATTATCATAAGGATTATATATGTATAAAACATTTAATCAAAAACCCCTATGCATTTTTATAGAATCAATGATCAAGCAAGTCATAAAAAACGTAAATCCAAATGCTCAATGCCTTCAAACTCAATAAAATCAAGTTATGCAATCAATATAAAAATGTCAAATGAGCACAGTTCGAAAGTCCTTCCATCCACATAACGATAAACAAAAGGTAAGTGCAGTAGGAATATCGATAAAAATATCATGACAGTTCAGATAGTGATCGAAATGTGACCTCGAAAGGAGAAGTTTTCACACTTACAGTCGTGAAAACTTAACGAAGACAAATGTGTAAATGTCGCAAGAAATGAAAATGTCGTCTATTTAAAAAATGCGATGAAAACTTGATGTTTGCAAGACATAGGCGTAGGTAGCTTGTGAGATTATAGAAAAAGGTGAGTTGGCTTCCAACAAGTCACCTCTGGATTGTGGCAGAGGTAAGCCCATTACCCATCAGTTTATGTGTCACAATGAACAATTTTAAAGGGGGTCGAATGGGTGTAGGCTCAGGATAATATCATTTTAACTTGGAACACTGAACCAACATGCACCCTCAAATGAGGTCTCGATTCAACTGTAGTCAGTAATTTGTAGTAAGGGTGAGAAGGAGGAAGAAATTAAGGAGAAAATGAAATGTATTCTCTGGACAACAGGTATTCTAGCAGTCTAAGGGGGAAAAACTTAGAAAACAAGATATTCTTAGATTCAGAGTCTAGGAGACTGAAAAATCTATAACCGGGCTATAATCTAACATCCATTACAACTCAGTCATAAACGTCCATGTGAATCCTTCAATCATAAATATTTAGTATTAGAGGCAATAAATCATGGAAACAGGAAGCTAACTTTCATTAAACCAAAAGTCTCAGATCGAATTACATAACCATATAACCAGCGTGATTTATAAAAACTTTACAATACGAGAGTGTAGCTTGACCATCGACCCTCACAAAATATCAAAACTACGTACATATACTAAAAAATTCACCCAGCAGAGGCGTGCTTGAGATTCTCGTCCAATTCCATATGCCTGCGTATTCTCAGTAGGACTGTGCATGCATTCTCCCCTGTGCATGCCTTCCCCTGTTAGACGCAAGCTATCCTCTACCAGTCCTTTCTGGCTTTCCATTTATGGGGTGAGACGAGGTCTCAACTTCTACCTCACTTCATTAACTTCCTTTTCTCGAGATTGAAATGTGGCTTAATGCCCACGGGGAGGCCACACACTGCTCTCGAATAGGACGCTATATAAACTTGTGATTGCGAGGTTGCTCAAAAGTGATTTGGGTTCACACCACTTTTGATCCTACAATCCACCACCTTTTTCCATGTATTACTTTTGCCAAACCACGACTTCAATTGTGGGACTACTCAAGAAAATTATCGCTCGATCATGTCACGTCCCCGTAATGGACTGTGGTCATTCATCTTGTGATCTTGGGTGAGGATTTATGATCAACAGCTCAAATCTTCCCTCTTCATATCAATGGATCAAATCTTCCCTTTTCAAATCAATGGTTGAAATCTGCTTTGGGACTTTGGGCTTCATCCTTTCTCATGGCGCTATACTTCGTGAAATTTTGAAATCACGAGTACCCAGGGGCCTTTAATATGGAATGCTCTTGGAATCTCCAGCGCTTACAAAATTCAACCTATCTGTTTGTATTTTAAGCCTGAAATGAGTTGCTCTGCATGCTATGCTCAGACGCTTCCTCTGCAGACCATGAACTTGGATGACCTACTGCCCTTGACAACTATGTGATAACACTTGGCACAAGAGGAACCTGATTCAACCAAGATGAAAGTAGGGAAGATCGCCGAAGCCATTCAAAATCTACAAGCATGGATAACAGATTTAGATCTTAAAGTACTGCCAAGCACTCTGCAAGAAGTGTGTGACCAAATGGAGGAAGCTGCCAGAAACACAGTAGAAAGAATCATGGAACTTACCTCAGAGTGTAATAAACTGAGTGACCAAAGTGCGTAGACCTATGAGCGCCTTGTAGAAGATCCGGAGTTGAGGAAACTAGAAGCACAACTCTAGGAGGTGCAGAAGAAGGCATCCACCGTGCAACCATAGATGAAGTTGCTTACTGCAGTCGAGAGGATGAAAAGATAACAGGAACAACTCACAGTCCAACAGGAGATTACTACCATCCAGAGTAGATTCATGGAGGCTACATAGAGATTACAGCCAGTGCAGGATGAATCCTGCATGATTTTTGAAGAGATTGAATGACAAGGCTCGTAGCTAGATCAAATGGTTATGACAGTCGAACAACGCCTGGAAGGGCCTATTATAGAGAAATTGATTCAGAAGTTCATTGAGTAGGAAGCTCTGGTGAAGCAACAAGTCAAGGCAGCTCGAGATAAGCTCGAGGCCTTTGAAGGTGTGTTTCCAAGATCTGAGTGACTCGGGATGAGTCACAGGTGACTTTTGGGGGGCTATTGGCCCTTGACCAAGTTTTAAGGAAATATTGGTCATGTTTGACCACTTTTGGGATTTCGACAGGCTGGTCAAAGATGGAGCACCTAGGTGCAGCTGAGATCACGAGATCTCACTCATTTTGCGGGCTTGTGGACCCAACAAAGGCTTTTAGGGTTTATGTAACAGGTTATGGGATGTCGGCCCATGGGTTTACTCATGTTTAGGCCTCTTTGTAAATGTATAAATAAGTAGCTAAGTGACGTAGTAAAGGGGATTTCTTGTCTATGTGCACCATATGTTGAAAGTAGAATCTTAGTGTAAGAAATGTAAGAGATCAATAAGGATGGATTTTCTATGTGCATAATATGTTGGCTTAGTGAAATAGGTTGAAAGTTGCTTTGTACAAACAGACTATGCAAAGTAGGGCTCTGTGCTAGTAAGGAGTTGTCTCTGTGCTTTGACCTAATTTTGGGAAGGAGGATCTGGTGCGTAGCACGTAGATCTCATGTCCCCTGTGAAGTTTGGCTATGTGGATTTATGCAAAGGAGAAGATGAATGTAAGAAGATTGAAGACTAATAAAGAAGAAGAAGAATAAGTTGGTGGAAATAGCCCCACACTGGGGTGAACCACGTATATCTTGTGTCTTGATGTGCTTTGTGTGATGCTATTTATGTGTTTATCTACTTAGTGTTGTTTCTATATTGTATGGTGAATGGATCTGATGTTGTTTCTTAGTTCTTAAAGATGAATGAATTATAGATCTGATTTAATGTTATGTTCTAAGTGATTGGATGTGCTTGATCTTTATTATTACTACACTGATCTGTAATAACGGTTTAATCTGCGATGTGAATGAGATTCAAGAAACTAATGCATATTGTTATTTAAGTGCTCTATTAAGCATTGTAATCACATATTTGTGTCCCAACTTGGTTGTAGACACCTCAGTCCTACAACCCCCCTGCCTCTACCTTAGGTGAGACTTCATCTGCTTAGCAAGTGTTTCCGAAAGGGTCGGTAGTTAGGGTTTTGTTGGTGCATTGTTGAAGTGTTGAACCCTGGGTCTGCCCCTATGCTAAAAATCCCTCTCTAGATTGAAAAGGATAGTTTCCATTCTTAAAGTTGGTTTGTAGGTTACCTTTGTAGACTATTTCTCCAACCCAACAATTTACTCAGCGTTAACATTTTTGCGTCGTTGTTGGGGAACGAAATTGAAAATTTTTCCTGGGAAGAACGACTAAAAGCTTATATTTGATTCTCGAGGGTAACAACGAATCAAACACTTTATTGGATGAATTTTTCTTACCCTGGTGACTTCATTTAATAAGATCAATAGCATAGTTTTATCTTTTGAGAAAATAAGAAATCATGGCTCCTAAGAGAATTTACACTAGAAGGAATCTTGATCCAGAACCTATAGCATCTATGTCTGATCCTGAGAAACTCTTGCATAAAAGAAAAAGAAAATACAGTTCAATCATTTTCTTTCCTGGACATAAATCTATACTTACCCAAAGACGGTTTAAAAAGTATTGATGACCTTGACTTTGATTTAAAATTTGAGTAAACCATCTTTGGATCTAGATTATAATATAAATTGAATGAAATATTTTTTGATGAGAAGAAATTCGAGCGTTTGATTCCCACTGTCCCAATTCAGAGTACTCCTATTCAGATTGTCCCTGCTCAAACTGTTTAGATAGCCCAAAATCCTCCTAGAGTCATGGCATAGATTTGATCCTCTTTCCTTTCCTGCACAATTGCATGATTTACTCCAAAATTATAATCAAAGAATAATATCATTTGATGTTGAGGAAAATACATCATCACAATGACACTTGGATTTGTTCAATGATTTTGTCGATCTAGAGGAAGCATATTATGAGGATGTAGAACTCAAGTTGTTCGCACAAAGTCTTTCAGGAGAAGCTAGAAAATGGTTTAAATCTCTTCCCGCAGTGAGTATCCCCAATTTTGTAGCTTTTGAAACACTTTTTCTTGCAAGGTGGGGTGAAAAAAAGAAACCTCTTCAGTTTCTAACTCAATACAATAATATAAAAAGATCACTAAATTAAACAGTACAAGATTTTTCAACCAGATTTATGAAAGTCTATAATTCAATTCCTATAGAAGTTAAACCTCCTCTTGGAGCTTCTCAACTTCGATATGTTGATTCTTTTGAAAATGACTTTTCCTTGTTGTTAAGAGAAAGACGATCCAATACAATAAATGATATGATAAGTGGTGAAATTGAAGTAGAGGTAAATTTGATGGCATCAGGGAAGATCAAACATAATCCAGACAGAGATGTGAAGAATGTCCAAGGAAAAGCACAACCCTCAACTTCTCAATCATCAGATGAGAATTTTGATTTGATGATGAATACTATTGAAATACTCATGGAAAGAATGTCCTTGGAAAGTAAGCCTACTACTAGGGATCAAATTGATTTTTAGCCCATAAATCAAAATTTTAGAAGAGCTCCAATTCCTCAGATCAGGTAAAGAGATCATAGAAATCAAGGTGATCAACAAATAAAACCTCCTTTCCAAAAAAACTATACAAATGAATATTTTGATCAAACAATGGAAGACAATATGCATTGTTGTGACGATACATAAACAAATGTGTTCTTAACTAAAGAAGAACATGCTCAATTTATGGATGCAAATTACAATTTTATGAAGGATCATGATGATATGCTGTCATTGGAAATAGAATATTTTAAGAAAGGATAATGCAATTCTATTATGCATCTCCAGAAGAAGCATAATCTTAGAAGTAAAAAGGTGCCTACAAATCTTCCTAAGGAAAATCCTACAAGGGAACTTCATATAAATACACCTTATTCAAGCCAACCAAAGAAACATAATTCAGTCAAGGATGTAATGGATAAAGGAAGATCCAAACAAGAACCCCCAAATAAAATACCTAAGGCAAGAAAGGAATTAATCATCAAAGAGGTAGAAAAGGCTCCATCTCCTTTCAATTTTTAAAGTGAAATGGCTAAAATAAAAATTTATGTTCCATTTAATGAGCTGATTAAGAATGGAAAATATAGAAATCATATCATTAAAATGATAAAAATGGATGAAGCCCCTGATACCTTGAATGTACAATATGATCACCCTATGACCCTGCTATCTTGTTTGTCCCACGTGTGGAGGAGAGTGGTGATGTGGATGATGTTCCTCTTTTCTATGTCAGTCTTAAAATTCATGACATGACTATACATAATGCCATGTTAGATTCAGGAGAATCATATAATATGATTCCCAAGGTGGTCATGAATGAGTTGGGACTAGATATTATAAGACCTTATAAGGATGTTTTATCTTTTGACTCAAGGAAGGTGAAATGCTTGGGCTTAATTAGAGACTTGGTTGTATCAGTGTCTCAAATTCCATCAAAAAATATGATCATGGATGTAGTGGTTTTTGACATGCCTCTTAAATTTGGCATGCTTTTATCTAGATCTTGGGATGCAAAGTTGAAAGGAACTTTGCAAATGGATATGTCATATCCTACTATCCCTTTTTTTGGCCAATAAAAGAGGTTGTATAGAGAAGTACTTCTCAAGTACACGGTGAGTAGAAAAAATCAACCAAATAATCATCCCATTTACTCTGTTTATACTGAGTTTGGTTCCTCTATTTTCTATAATGACTTGAGTTTTGAAGAGGGGGAACCAACAACTGTCATGGATATCAAAGACAAAATTGATCATCAAACAGAGGAAATTATAAATCAACAAAACAGTGCAGAATATGAAATGTGGAATATGAGCTTTGATGGAGCTGCTAGCAGGGAAGGAGCAGGAGATGGTGTGTGGATTAATCCTCCCAACATAGGTACAAAACTCTTTTATTACAATATTTGTTTTGATTGTACTAATAATATGGATGAATATGAGGCATTGATTTTGAGACTGAAGACTTCAAAAGAATTAGGTGTTAGGAGGATAGTTTTACATGGAGATTTAGAGCTTGGTATCAACCAGGTAAAGGGTATATATCAGTCCAAGCATACTAGATTGAGAGAATATAGGAATTTAGTTCTTGATCGTCTTGAAATGTTTTCGTAATACAATTTGTCAGTGATTCCTCGGGGGAAAAATCAAATTGTAGAAGCTTTAGCCACTTCATCTTTGGTTTTCAAAATTCCAATTTTCAGTAATAAAAGGTATGAAATTGAAGTTAAGCATAGGGCGTCAGTATCTAATAACATTAAATGTTGGGAAATATTATAATATGAACAATGGGTGGAAATATTCCTTCAGATGAGTGATGAATGTTCTAATTTAAATATTGATGATGAGTGTTGTTGTGAAGAGAATGGATATGCGGATGTGTTCAACAATGATGACCTTTTCCAGAATCAGATTGCTGGAAGAGATACAGTGTAGCTCAAAAATAACATTATTCCCAAAGGCTTGGTCCCATTGGAAAATATTTTTGACAACAACGATGCATCCATAAATCCTAAAATCACTGCAAATGATGAGGATATAGAAGGTTGCAACATTGGGAATCAGGGGGGTTCCAAGGTCATCAAACTATAAAAAACACTTAGTTCAGAAATTAAACAGAGGTATACCAGTCTTATGAAGGATTTACCTGATGTATTTGTATGGAGTTATGAATGTTTAAAGGTTTGTGATACTAAGGTAATTCGACATGTAATTCCCATCAAGGATGATCATAAACCCTTAAAGAAAAAGTTTAGAAGAATAAATCCTCTGTTGTTTCCATTGATTGAAAAGGAGGTAAGGAAACTATTTGATGCCAAAATTATTGTGTCCTTAAGATTTTCTAAATGGGTGGCTAACCTAGTGCATGGGAGGAAGAAAAGCGATGAGATAATATTATGTGTATATTTTCATAAGCTAAACAGGGTGTCTCTCAAAGACAATCATCCGCTCCCTAATATGGATTAAATCATGTAAAAGGTGGTGGGATCTCAGAATATATCAATGCTTGATGGTTTCTTTGGTTACAACCAAATTATTCTACATATGGATGACCAAGGAAGGACAACTTTTACAACACCTTGGGGCACTTTCATGTATGAAAACATTCATTTTGGGCTTATGAATGTTGGATAGACTTTCCAAAGGGCCATGAACATATCCTTTTCCGATGAAAAAGATAAGTTTATTGTTATTTACTTAGATGATCTCACTGTATTTTCAGATTCCGATGATCAACATCTCAAACATCTAAGAAGGGTTTTCCAAAAATGTAGAAATCTTGACATCTCATTGAATCCGAAAAAGTCAAACATTGGAATGAAATAAGGAAAACTATTTGGACACATAATTTCGAAGGAATGGATTAAAATAGACCCCAGCAGAGTGGAAGCAATTCCGAATATTGACACTCCTAGGAGAAAGAAAGAGGTACAGTATTTCTTAGCAAAAGTGAATTGTTTGAGAAGGTTTATTCCTAACTTGGTTGAGATCATAAATTATATCAAAAATATGCTTAGGAAAGGAAATGAAATAAAATGGAATCCTAAAGCTAGGATGTCTTTTGAATATATTAAAGTGGTGTTGACCAAATCTCCATTGTTAGCTAGCCCATATTTTGCAAAATATTTTATCTTGTTTTCTTTTGCTTCAAAACATACCATTGTTGGTTTTTTGTTGAAAAAATAGGATCAGAACTTTGAAAGACCTATATCTTATTATAATAGGACTTTGAGAGACTCCCCACTAAGCTATGACATCATGGAAAAACATGCATGTGCCTTGGTGAAAGCCCTTAAGGAAAGCCCTTAAGGAATTTAGAACTTATATCTTGCATTCACATGTTATTGATTATGTGCCTAGCAATTATGTAAAATATGATTTGACTTAGCCTGATCCCGAAGGGAGAAGGGGAAAATGGATAGAAGTAATGTTGGAGTTTGACCTCGAGATAAAACCTACAAATCTAATTAAGGTTCAAGGGCTTGCAAATTTGATGGCACGGTGTAACATACCCAGGCACCCATAGGCTAGGCTATGACACTAAAACAGGTTGCAACACACCAAAACACCCACACATGAGGCACGCTACAACCCAGAGACTTATTTTTATGATCTTATCTCGATATAAAAGGATTGTTCACGAATGTTAGAGGAATGAAAACCACATGCATAAGACAGTATGCATGCTACAGTGTAAAGAAGAAAAAAACATTTCATGCGCAACAAATAACTAGTAGAAAGGCACATTAAAAACACATATATCAGAGATAATTAAATACACAACAGAATAACATTATACAGAAAACACATACAGCACTTATATTTGCAAGTAAATGTTCACCAATTAGTTGCAGACCAAGGACGTTCCACCCAACCATAGACACTACTATTCATTTACTCTCAACAATAGGTCACCCCCGATCCAAGGATATGAATCCACAAGGATGGGTCCTAGGCCAAGTCTAAAAGCACACTAGTTGGCTAATTAGCTCTCAAGTTTCCCAACCTCACAACAAATCCTAATTTCCATCTCTCTTCCCCCCTCAACTTGCATAACCCTAAGAAATATTGAACACCTTTCTCTGCCATGCAGTTCTTGAGGCTGTTCCATTTCTCTCCAGGGCTCCAATGCTATTGGTCAGGAAATATGCCTAATGGAAACTCCAAGGAATCTCAGTTGTGGACATTTCCATCCGATTTGACATCAGTCTCATAACTAACAAGCCTCTCATCACTCAAGCTATCACATGCCTTTCAAAACTCATAGAAATACAAGTACACCATATCTCTTCTACCCAGCTTGCACAAACCAAGAGAATGGATCTCCTTCTCTGCCACACCGTCCCTCAGGTTGTCCATCTCCTTCCAAGCCTCTAGTGATTTTGGTTAAGAATATCCCTGCTGAGACTCTCAGCACTTGCAGCTATGTTTAGTTCTATCCGAACTGCCATCAAGCTCATGCAAACAAGCATCCAATCCCTCTTGGAATGATCAATAATTATTACATTCATTCATCAATGGCTCTCCTCTTCCTTCCATTGATTTCCATGCTCATACGAAGAGCATACAAACTAGAAACAATGAGTGAAGAGGAAAGAAGAATAAGGAAACAAAATGAACTAGGGGAAGAAGATGAAGAAGACAAAGAATAATAATTCCCCCCACTTCACCCCAAGCCACCCTCATGCAGCCATTTGTATCCATGCTCAGACCAAGAGCACACGAATTCATCCCAAGTGAAGGAAGAGGAAAGAAGAACTAAGGGAGAAGAAGCGTTTCGGGGAAAAAGAAGTGAATCCAAGCAACCCCCAAAGAATATTTAAATCACATGAAGACAAGAGACACATGGCTACCCTCCCAAGAAGCTCATGTAACCCCTTTTATTCATAATATCAATTATGGGTAAAATAAAATAATAATAAAAGACTTAGCCCCTCAAGCCTCTTGTCTCGTGGAATCATAGCCCACTATATATTTTTTTCTTGTCGATCTTCCAGCTAGTGGTTTTTTTTATTAATGTATATGAAGTATTACATCTCCCAGGAACTATGGCCCCTTTTCAACTTTATCGACTCACCATCCTAATTCATATTTACATAATACATTATAGTTTATAAGGGTTAGAACTAGGATGTTACATCCCCCTCCCCTTATTTTGGCACTGTCCTCAGTGCACAACACCATTCCAATGTTATTAACATTACAACTCCAAGCCCTCTAGCCTTAATCCACGTAGGCAATCGAGCCCAATCTTATATACATAGGAACTCTGGCTTAAAATTAAACATGTACACATAGGCATTCTGACCCAAAACATGTATAATGATCTTCATAATTTATATTTCTGGAAATAGTTCCAACCAACAAGCTCTCCTTCCCTCTCATCCCTACACAAACCAAATAAATGAACCCCTTTCTCTGCCATGTAGTCCCTCAGGTTGTTCCACTTCTCTCCAGGGATTCAGTGCACTCATCTCGGAACTTTTAGAGTTTTGGCTTCCATAACTCAAGTTGCAATAAGTCCATTGGAATTTATTCATTCTATGCCCTTGTCATTCAGTTGCTCCAACATCACCTTGTTTTCTCTCATAGTCTGGTAATTTTCTAGATCTTCATCATTCATCATTTTCTTATCTATGCAGTTCATGGATCTGCATCCATATGGTTGTCTCATTAACTTGTCTCATTGTTTTCCTTTGACCTACTCATTGTGTGCATGACGCCAATCAAGAGATATCAAAGTCTCCTCTTCCTTGTGGTCACTCACCTTGTAGGCCCAGGCTTAGGCATCCCCCTCTCTGCTATATAGTCCCTCAGGCAATCCATCTTTCTTGACCAAGTCTTTCTTGCACAAGAATATTTCTAGAGACTTTATCGAGTCTTACAACCGAGGAGACTCTCTGGCATGTGTTACCACAACACAACATATTATAGGGTGATCATGGCTTACCTCAGGGTCCTTATGTTCCAACAATAGCCTTTTCCATGCTTTGCAGCTTCCATATCCAATATATCACTTGTATTATACACATACAGTCATCATGAGGTATCATTATAACCATTTCCAATCATAAATGTCAAATATGTTTTATACAGGAAAACAAAATTTTCCAAGCATGAGATTTGTACTCATAATGGTTGGCTCTACAACTATAGATATCAGTCTTCCTTATGGGATTACATCCATGCCATATCCAAGACCATTCTACATGAAATTTCTTCAATTTTCATTCAACCAAAACATTTTGTCAGTAATTATCAAATCATAATTCCCAAAACTGTTTTATATAGGAAAAATAAAACTTCTAGACATGAGCTTATGCTCATAACAATTGTCTCTTACAACAATAGGCATTGGTCTTCTTTATGGTCTTACAACACTACCATATCCAAGACCCTTTCCTCCTACAATTTCAACATTCCTTGGCCAAACAAAATGTCAATATCTCATGTACAAGATATGTATATTCATGACAATGATTCAAAAAAAAATCACAAAGTGCTCTTAGAATTGTTTACAACTACAATTCAATTACTTATATTAATCCAACTATCAATTGGAATGAACTCATCATTACATACACATGTATTATCAGTCACAAAGATTTTCATAATACAACAATTTATTACTAATTAAAATAACAATCAATGTGCTAATGCCCATAGCTACATCTACACAATTCATCCATGCATTGAATACATAATACCACATAACTATGTCATGCATTCTACCACAATGTGTTGGAAGGTCTAGCCAACGAATCAACACATCATCCACGCACTTCCTACTACTTGCCTAACTATTTGATTACCTTCCTTTTCCACCCAAACACAACATCAAGAATATAATCCTTAAGTTCTCTTCAATATTGGAAAAGAGGTTGCAATCCAAACATCAAATATACAATAAATACCATTCAGCACTCACATAATGCTATATCCATTCCATATCCAACTGTATTATGGTCTCACACATGAATATCTATATGGATACACATTGTTATAGAAGGAGTGTATCTCGTGACTTGACATGGTTATGATACCTTAACCAAACATAACATAATATGCAACTGACATTTTATCTAAATGCATTCTAGAAAAAAAAAAATTACATACTCTAGGCCTTCGGCCATTACATATCATATTGGAAAAGAGGTTGCAATACAAACATCAAATATACAATAAGTACCATTTAGCACTCACATAGCACTATATCCCTTCCATATCCAACTATATTATGGTCTCACACATGAATATCTCTATGGATACACATTGTTATAGAAGGAGTGTATCTCCTGACTTGACATGGTTATGATACCTTAACCAAATATAACATAATATCCAACTGGCATTTTATCTAAATGCATTCTAGAATAAAATAAAATTACATACTCTAGGCCTTCGGCCATTACATATCAATTTAAATACCGAAAATTAACTAAGGGAATTCTTACCTCAATTCCCTTCAACATGTATGCATAAAAAAAACTAGATGCATACCTACTTGTTGTTGTCTGACCAAATGATATTTGTAGAAGCTCACAGAATTCCTCCTTCATCATTTTGATCACCATTCCTACCACCCTCATGGGCCTTCACCTAGATGGAAATCACAAGCAACAACAACATCCACATCCACATCTTTAACCCTGCTATATTAGTTTTCATGAATACATAATCCATCATTAGTCATACTCAATCATTATCTCATAATAATAGACTATTCTAATTTCACAAGAATGTTATATGCATATCCAAGCATGTACAGATGAAAAATTACACATCAATATGCACCAAGCATTCACTGTCAATATTCCTACTAATTAATATACAATTTAACTTCATTGTATGCCTTATGCACTCTAGTGCATTTTTGTTTCAATTCACTTATTTATTTATCTATTTCTGTTCTAGTTGGTTGTCCTTGAACTCCTTAAGATCCTTGATTCTTTGTGTACTCCCATTCTTCTCATATCCACTATGGTTCCGTGGTTCTAAACACTTTTCCAACCATGTTCCACTTGGCCATTGTTTCCCACTTAGTATCATTCCCCAATGGAAGTCCATTTTCATTCGGTGCCACTTTTCAAGTGAGAGAGCATTCCAATTTATTTGCATTGGCATCCTGCTTTGAATGTGAACTCTGATATCAGAAGTGGATTTATTTCATACTTAATCTTTTCGACTGTCTACACATTTATACCTTCAAGGATATGGATCCTTACTTTTCCTTTCTATGCACATTCATGACATTATTCACCTGCTAGCTTCAGGTCCCATGTGAGGATTCTTTCTTTTGTAGTACCTCATCCAACTTCTGTAAGCAATGTCATGCCTCCTTGAACCTAACACATGATCCTATTCTTGAATTGATCTGGTTATACCTCTAATCCTGACAAACCTACAAGTAGTGATCTGGTTAGAATTATACATGTCATACAAAAATTGTCAATTAAATTTACAAGTACCTTTTCTATTTAATTCATGAAGACAAATTATATCAATATTCATTTTATAACATATCCATGTTATTTTCCTCTAAATCCTTTGAAGTTTTCCAACAACTGTACTCTTTCCCCAATTAGATATCAAAGATGAAAGTTAGGACTCCCTGAAAAACCACTTTTAGCCCCCCTTAGCTGATATAGAAAATCAAGAACTGCAAAGGTTCTTCCTTCAAATCAAGTTCCATGTGACCACGACTTGAAACTACAGGCTTAATGTAACACCCTAGGTTTTGAACCCCCATTTTAAATAATGTATTGTTACAATGTTGAGAGGCCAGAGTGCCCAAAACATTTATAAAAGGCCAGTGTGCCCAAGACATGTAATGTTTTTCTTGTTATTAATAATAAGTACATGGCTGGATTCTAGATGGACAGGGACTAGAGTTATAGGGGGCTATGATTCTATAAGAGAGGGGGCTTGAGGGGATAAGTGTTTATTCATATTCTAATTACCCTTTTTTCTAGTGGAGGGGATCAATTATGTGAGCTTCTTGGGGAAGGACAGGAGGTTCTTGATTCTCTCTGAAATTACTTAAACCTGCCTCTGTTCTAATGGGGGGGTTGGTCGTTGGCTCCTTTCCTCCTTAATTTTTTCATTTGCACCATTCTATCCCTCACGCACTTTCATGCATGCACCTCCATGCACCCACTTACCCATTCATTGATCCATCCATCGACTGCATCTTGGCTAGGGAAAGGGAACCGAACTGTCAAAGAATTAGCCACAGAATAGTTGGTTGTCGTGGTCAATGGAGTGATCCAGCCGGGACTTGAGGCCCACATGTATAAGATGATTTGGCCTGTGTCCAATGTTTCCCACAGCTGTGAGTCTTGAGAGTTTTGGCATCTCGATTCTAGACCAATTGCACTAGAGCCCGAATTAAGGAGAAGGATTTCTTGAGGGACTGCGTGACAGAGAAGGGTGGAGGTTCATTCTATCAGGTGGTGCAAGCTCCATAGAAGAGATATGGGTACTTGGATTGCTGTGAGAGATGGGAAGCCTATGAGAGCTTGGGTGTTGACAGGTTTGGGAATCCGGGTAACACTCTAGAACTGTCCTTATGGATTCATAGCCTTGGCTAGGGGGTGACGCTTTTGTTCATATTTGGAATAGTAGTGTCTACAGTTGGGTGGAACGTCCTTGGTCTGCATCCAGTTGGTGTCATCTTTCATAAAGATAAGTGCTCTCTGTTATGGTATAATTTACTTGTATATGAATGTATTTCCGTTTTGTATATTTAGTTATCGTTTAACTGAATCTTTAGACTATGCATGCTTGCTAGATTTTTCTCTGCATGTCGTTAAAGTCTTTTATTTTATGCATCCTTAAATTTTTAAAGGTATCTGTAAGAGAAATAAGTCCAATGGTGGGCTTGAAGGTAGCATGCCCTGACCTGTGGGTGGTTGGGTATGTTACAATTTGGTATCAGAGCTTCTGGTTGAAACACTAGGCCGATATGGGTCAGATCTAATGGTCAGAGTCTTAGGGTCAAGATCGAATCCCGACCATGGAGTTGAAAAGCTCAGAAGGAATGGGATTGCAGAATCTATGCTGGAGATAAAACGTCAGAGACCCATGTAAGGGGTTCTAAGTATAGTGACCATCCCCTTTGAATTTGAGAGTGATCACCAATGTAGGATCATGAGAGATCTGAGATCATTGGATCAGAGGATAGGTGAAAATGGGTTGTTCGATGAAAAGGAAGAAAGGGTTAAGGTCACAACCGTCGTATCCCATGGGAGAGTGAGATCAATGGACAAGAGGCATTGAGAGCAACTAATTTTCATGAGAGATAATTGTTATAGGTGAATCCTCCTGTGGACAACCAGATTCCCTCTTGGTATCTAGACCCCTAAAACCAAGACAGAAAGGGTGCTATCATTGGTCACTAACATCCTTTTAGAACTAATTAAGCTAATGAATAAAGAAGAAGAAGAAAATTGTACATTTTTAAATGGCATTTGTTCTCGCAAAGTCCAAGTTGAGCCTCAATCCCAAGCTCCTCGATAGGTCCTATAGAACAAACAAAGATACAACAAGATTCCTATTCTACTGATATTAGCTCAAATACAGATCTATCTATTGAAGACAAGTTCAAGTGGAACAAACATAAACTTGAAAGAAACAGGTCAGGCATGTATGTATATTAATGAGAACAAATGAAGAGTACTTACAATCCTCTGATGGAGGTGTAGTATCTTCTTCCAGCTCTCCTTGTCCAACCCCTTTTCTCAAGTAATATACATTGATTATGCTTCAATGGAATCTCACTTATGGGATCATAAGTTTGGTGTAATTCTTAATCTCCATATATGCTTTCACCATGAAGAGGCCTCCTTATATAGGTTTGGAGAGACCTAACCACTTGAGATATTTTTGGGATAAGTTGAGTATTCTTGTCCTTCAGTTGTGAATCTCCCCTAAGATCATGCCTTGAACTCAGATTCAAATCCAACCACCTTCATATATTGAGGGGATTCTTCCCTGATTTCCTCCAACAGGCCAAATTTCACCCAAAGAAGGCCAGCGCTCCCTCAAAAGGGACATATATCATTGGAACTCTCCTCTAGAAGAGGGTACAGAGTGCCAATTATCCTTGATAGTATGTAGGGGAGCGCTCCCTTCCAAATTTGAATTTTGAGTGGCTTTCTCAGTGGCAAAAGGCTTGTACTATTTGTCAATTGATTTCTCTTCTTCAAAACTAGTCTTTGAGGTGTCTTAAGTGTCTTTACAATGTCGTTAGAGAGACGATATAGACAAGATAATGTTTGTGACACTTGCAACCAATATGCGAAACTTGTGATATTTGCAACGATGACACTAGCCATCATTGCAATGAGTGATTTTGATGTGTAACAGATTGTCCCCCAAAGTGAGAAGTCAGAATATGATGATGATTGAAGTACTTTGTAGAATTTTTCGAGCAAGGGTATGGAAGTAGAGAGGTTGGAAAAAGCTTCTCACAACCATCAAATAAATATTATGATATTTTTCAAACCCAAGGCAGACATACCTATGCTTGAGTGATAAACACTTTTTAGGTATGGCCGCCATAAAATACACTACAGATCCATAATTATATTGATAAAAGGTATAGCCAATGAAGATACAATGTGGATCTATACTCCTATGACCTGAAATGATCGTAGCCACAAAGAATACATAGTGGATCTATGATATGACAAGACATAGCCACAACCAATACAAAGTGGATCTATGTGACAGTATATGTGTCATAGTTCAAAATAACTCCTTCACAACCTGGGCAAAGTATATATAAGAGTGATAACTCAAACCAAGGTCTTCTTACCGATCCTGATGTAGTACGAATCTAACCATGTGAATAGATTTACTAATGTTGAACATGGTAGAAACCACTTGATTACCGGTCAATGAGGTAAACTGTTAACAAGTAAGAGGGAGATCACCATTGATGTCAATGATTCCAAACGTACTCTAGTACATTCCATTGAATTTGAATGAATGAGATGAATTCAAACATCCATGGAATCACCCAATCAGGGGTCAATGATGTAAACCCACTGTCGGACATGAGGAGGCATGCCATTGAGGCATGTAGGTCCCAAGTTACTAACTAGTTTCTAAGTATAGTTCCTAGATAATGTGCTGAAGTCAAAAGGAATAGACTCACCGCAGGAGGGCCTTGATGTATCCCCCATCAATGACACGAAACTGACAGAGATATGTAATTGGTAAATCAAATGAACATGGACTGACACAGGTATTGAAATAGAATATTTGTGATGGTTGACTCTCGAGGTAGATACTTCCATTGAACATTGAGGCATGACAGCAGAAAATTGACAGGGACCAAAACTTGATAATACAATGGATACTGTGACTTACGTCGGGTGACCCAAAGGAGTAAAGAATCTCAAAGGATTGGTTTAGTGCAGAGGTTCAACATATTGAAATGTGTGCAAAGATAAAATGTCGTGTTCAAGGGCGATTGTAAGGGTTACTGGTAATGTTCTCAAAAACTCCTTGGCTTGCTTCCTTCAATTTTTCCCCAATCCACATAGACGAGTACCTCTTTTTAATTTAACGAGATCGACGAGGGTAAAACATGCTTGGTATGACTCACCTTTGGTAAGTCCCTCTTCCTTTGTTTAGTGAACTGGAAGAAGTAAGGGTTCGGTCCCGTATGGGCCCTTCAATGTATGATTTTTTAACGAGTCCAAAGAAGGTAAACTCAGTGGTTTTTCATATTTAGAGAGTTTGAAAACAACTTAAAGACGACTCCAATGTTATCATTTTTTGTAATGTTAGTCTTGCAAGATTTTCACAATATTTTAACGAGTGGGAAAGGAAGAAATATCATTTGAAAGATGTCCTTTCAAACCTTTTAACGAGTGGGAAAGGAAGAAATATCATTTGACAATATTTTCACGTTTAGAGAGTCTGAAAAGAGTTTCAAGAAGACTCCAAGGGGTTCCTTTTTCATATAACCTTGCGAGCACAGAAAAGAGATAAAAGGTTGCTCGGTTACATTCTCATGTTTTTGTGAGCACGAGAAGGAACAAAGACTGTGCTTGGTATGCCCCCATCTTGAAAATCTAGTGGATTAACTCCAGAATGATCATCAAAGGCTAGAGACATGCCCCCCAAGATTCAATTCATTCACTGACTTTGAGGTTGTCACCAATTTCTGTACTATATGGAGAAAATGTATAAGGGTGGATGAAATGAAGGTTCAAATATGAGACCTAATGAAAGACTCGACTTGACATCTACAAGATCTAGTGAAATAATCGACTTGATAGGACATGTGACTATTTCATTTTTTAACGATCTTGACATAGGAAAAGAACTATGCTCAAGGCTCCGAGTTCAATTCCCAAATTTCTGTTTCATTTTTTAACGAGATTTTTACAGAGAGAATAACTATGCTCACAACCTTTGTTTCATTTTTTAATGAGCTTTCCACAGAGAAGAGAAACTGTACTCGTAGCCTCTATTTCATTTTTTAACGAGCTTTCCATAGAGAAGTGAAAAACTATGCTCATGGCCTCTGTTTCATTTTTTAACGAGCTTGACACAGAGAAGAAAAACTATGTTCATGACTTCTTCTTGATCATGGCTTCGAAGAGGATAATTCTCTGGAAGGACACCATGTCAAGGGACAAAACTCGGTCATGGCTTCCAAGAGATCTTCATTGGATGGAAGAATAATTCTCTGGAAGGAACACATGTTGAGGTCTGCGACAGGGGTAAGAATATTAGGCTCCAATATACCTACCAAAGAGATCACCATGTTAACTATCAGATCTAAGTGATTTGAAGTTGAAGTCATGGGAGATAACGCCACATAATTGACCTATGGCAGGGGTGATACCAACTGCATATAAGACCCATTTAGGGAGGTCATTGGGTTGATGGTCAAGTCAGGGCCAACAAACGAAAGTTGATCCATAGTCACCATTCGTCCATTGTGCGGAAAAGATATCACATGGAAAAAAGAGGACACAATAACTTTCATGGCATAGACATAATCTCTCCCAAGGAGTAAATCGAAATCCAAGGGGTCTTGGACTACCATAACATCAATAAAGACACTTTCTGCTCCCAAAGTTACCGGAAACTAAGGAAGGTTCCCTAAAGGATGATTGGTTCTTCTGTTGAAATAGAATAGAGTTTGGGTAACTGGCACAAGCTTAGGATAACCCAAAGCTTTCCAAGAAATAAAGGACAAAATACTAACGGACGAACCTTCATCTATCAGTGCATGAGGAACGTCCCGACCACAAAATTTCACTGTAATATTGAAAGGCATTTGAGAGGGAAGATGAGGTCCAGTTAGCACACCCCAATAAAAAAGGATGGCCTCATTACTTGGAAGATTTTTTGCAGGAGAAGGAGGAAAGCACCTTGGCATGGTAGATCCTGTTTCAATGAGAAAAATGTGGGCAAAATCGGGTTTACTCTCTAGTGGGAGAGTAGGTGTTACACATTATTTTGGTCATTCTCGTGATGTCTCTACAGTTATGTGTTCAGGCTCTCATAAGGACCTTTTTACTAAGAAAAGTGATTGTTGTCTTCTTCTACAAAACATATTTTTAATATGAGTTCACAGGCTGCATATATTACAGGGTGTGAAAACCCTGGTTCTCACAGGCTGCTCTATACTTGGATTGCAAGGGGTTCGCAATGTGCTCAATAAGAAGGGTGCTAACCTACATCAAAACTTAAAAGGAAGAAGAAGTTATGAAGGTTATAGAAGGGGATCTTCTAGAAAATGAGTTGGAATTCGCATGGTTGGCATCCTACTGACTTCTCGGATTTATTGGGATCATCCTCATCCCTTTAACCATCTCTGTTTCTCCTATATAATGAAAGGTTTCTCAAGGAAGAGGTTAAGAAAGATATAATAGAGAATTGATGAAAGAATAGGTTCAGAATTGTGTGAGGAATCCTGTTTGAATTGGTGATTGAGGCCTCCTATTGTCCATCAAGCCATAGTGGATCTTCTTCATGCAAGTTTGAAGCAAGTGTGTGTGTTGGAGAAAAGGACCACCGAAAGGAAGCTTGCAACATCAAGGCAATTTGGTTGTATCTTCTACTTTCATCTAATATAATACAGTGGCATGTCCCTTTCCCATAAAATCACTTTTATTTTTTTACATGACTCCTTGATCACATGTTTAGGTCTTCATTGAATGTATTATTGTTGCATTCACCTTGGTTGATTTGTGCCATTGTAGATATGAT
Source organism: Picea mariana (assembly GCA_032191745.1). Lineage (NCBI taxonomy): Eukaryota > Viridiplantae > Streptophyta > Pinopsida > Pinales > Pinaceae > Picea > Picea mariana. The sequence goes on from JASDQU010736163.1 coordinate 184,900, forward strand.
GTCACAAGGCTACCAAAGTGAAGTGGGGACAACAAAGACATAAGGAAGCAATATCTAAAGGTATGTCACTTATTCCTTCTTCAATGACAAATTCAATGATTGTAACTTAGGGAAAGTGTCATGTCTTGTCCTATTTTTTTCTAGATCTAGGTGGATCTAGGGAGATCTGTTAGTGTCCGCATATACTGATTTATTCTATAACAAAATTGGTGACTCAACTGGGGATACGACTCATTTTGTGGTTTTGTTGTTGGCCATTTTCTCTTAGCCTACTCTTTTTCATTTCCAACCTATCTCTGAGTCTGTGGGAGATCCATATAGATTCTCTAGACCTAGAAGTTCACTCAAAATTTTTGTCCTTTTTCCAAATTTTCCTTGATTACAAATAGTCCCACACTATACCTCTCTATAGCCTTTGAAAACTATTGATTTTCACACCCTACTGTTACGTCCAGTGCGACCTTCTTGCACTCTGCCAGTGTCTAGACTGCGAGAATTCCTAATTTTCACACTGCACTCCACTACTAGGCTGTGAACTCATTTGTAAATTTTTTGGATTAGGTCTTCTTATCTTTTTTGATGCCCAGATTTGTTAGTTTACCTGGGAAGAGATTCTTTTGCCAATGTTTGACTGTTTCTTGTTTTCAAATCTTGTGGTTGATTGGTTTTCGGAGATCAGAAACTCTTCTTAATAATTTTTTCCTAGTTTTTACTTCTTCACCTTTTATCAATAAGGGTATAACCTCTGATTCTGAGATCTGAGTGCTTGTTTGATCAAAAATTCTTTGATTGGATTAAAAGTTGGGATTGATTGTTTTTTTGGATTGCTTGCTGCCTGGAAAGTTCTTTGTCCATGTGCATTTGGTGAACTACTTTCTTGTCATTTTTATTTTTATCTACGTTGAAAGTTTGATTTGGTTGTTTGCTGGGTGTATCAATTTTTGTTGATCACTTGAGATTTCTTCCCTACATCCCTATTTTGGTTTGTGAAAGAAAAATTTAAATCATTTGTTATTGTTGAGTAATCATTCATAAGAATGTTTTTGCATTCAATTTTTTTTTTTTTTTTACAAAAGGATAAAGAAGAGAAAATTGAGAAACTTCATTTTTATGGTTGTTTGAAATTGTGTTCAAGAAAAAGCAAAGTACTTTTCATAGCTTATAGTTCCAGAAAAGACACCTTCTCCCTACTGTAGATAGAATTCATTGAACGCAAAAATGCATCCTTCATCTCTATTTGCATCTTATTGGGTCAAGGTCCCAACAACATTGATTTCATTTCCATCTTCCTCTTGTGTAAACAACAACCTCTAAAACACAACACAATCTAAAATTTATTAGTAACTTTTATTTTCTAGAAACTCTTCTCACCAACATTAGCTAGGCTAGTGCTTTGGAATAGGTTGTAAGGCACACTCTCCAAAGCATAAAACACACTGTAGTATCTTGTGATAGGGAGTGTTGAAATCCATTTGCAACATTTTTTCCTAGGAATCCCTTCTCACACAAGGGTCAAACCTGAGGTCGCATTAAGACTGCCAGAGTTACTCACCCTGCTTTGTTGGTCTTGGTGTAGATATTGCACATATTATGGGGGTCGCTTGAAGGTATACCCACAATTATGAGTGGAATCCTCTCGAGTTGATTTCGGGCTAGATACCCTGCCTTTGCACGTGGATCAGACTGTCGACTGTTCCCCCAGACATCATTGTTGTTTTTGGTAGCCTTAGTGGCCTATCTTCTTAGCAATTGTTAACACATTGTGATTGTAGAGGGGCAAGTCTCTACGGTACCTAGAATCTACATTGGCCAAACTCACTCGGGCTCCTTGGAGGGTATACCCACGATTATGTGTGGGAGCTTGCACCAAGGTGTAAGTCCATTAATCAGGTCATCCACGTAACTTTTCCACCCGCTCTATCCTATCCCCTTCTTGTCTCGACTTCACGACATTGGATTTCATCACCAACTAGTGACTTTGGAATGAAAAGGTTTGTTTTCATGGTTTGAACTCTAGATTTTATTAGTGACTTTTGTTGTTCTCCATAGTTGGCCATAGAATTTATTTCATAAGATTTTAGCTTGATCACCATTGAACCTCCACATTGCTCACAGAGAATGAAAGGACTACCCCCAGAAGATTTGGAAGGTTCTCAACCCTTGCCTACCAACTCAATGGAGGGCTCTCCTCAACAGAGTGAATTCCAAGACCTTGCCACTCCACGAGTGGAAAGAACTGACTTTTTAGAACAATTCTGAATTAGAAATTCTCTAGAGGGATTGCGACTTCCTCCTAATTCTGTGAGATGTATTGTTCAAGTGAATTCATCCGGACAAATTGTTGTTGAGACTTCTGGATTACAAATTGGACCTTCATAGGCCCTGAAGGTCAGGATCCTTTTTGGACTACTGGAATTTTTAGACGGGATATCGTTGGCTCACGAGAAGGCGTTGATATCACTGTCACACCTAAGCTTCCCAAAACATATGATACAGACGTGATACCTTTTACTGCCGCCTATTATTTCCCTGGTTCAAATGCTTAGCTAGCCAACCATATCTTGACTATCCCCCTTCAAGTGGTCCATTATACAATGGTCCCAGATACTACGAATATTCACACTGGGAATACGGTGGCTAGCTAATCTCCCATTGGCACACCTAGACCTACCCTGTCCCTTCCCCCTGGATATAATCTGTTAAATGCTTCTATCCATGTTCCTACTCAAGGTCCATACAGAGTTTCTAGAGTCTTTCCCCCTCCTAAACACCATGTTTTTTCCGGTTTTATTTCGACACTCCCTCCAATCCCCTTCGGAGGCTCCTATCCACCTTTTCTTGGTGGAGCTGGCCCTAGTGCCATCACTCAGTCTTTCACACCTACTTATCAAATTCTTGTTGGAGGAAAACCCCCACCTGGAGGTCAAACCCACACTAGAACATTACCCTCATATGGCGGTCAAATCCCATTTGGGATGCAACCCCCAGTTGAAGGACAACCCCCACCTATCCCACCCTCTAGACAAAACATACCTATGACCTAGACCCAATATTGGAACTATCTTACCCAAGGTAATCCCCAATTGACTAGGGGGAAACAACCTCCAACTAGCTCTTTCATACCCCCTCATACAAGCCAGCCATACCTAGTTCCACCTAATCCCATATGGGGTTCAAACATCCCTAACTAGTACAACCCTATGGGCCACATGTCTACAACCCAACAACCGAATCTGCCCATATATTCTCATTATATGAAAACTGCTTACGGTCCTACTAGTATACCTACAGGACTTCCTCCCCAAAGTCACCAGTACCCTCATGTGAATAGACAATTAGCCTTTCTTTCCACTCTATACCTCCCTAATTTATCTAGGATCTTGAACGACCCTATCCTTCATTCTCCCCATTGGCCCGTTATACCATCCAATTTACCATCCGACATTCCCAAGTTCAATGGTAAACCAGAAGAAGATCCAAACAACCACATTATGAATTTTCACCTTTGGTGTTCATCCAAATCTTTGATAGATGACTCCATTAGGTTAAGACTCTTCCAACGAACCCTTACTAGTTCAGCTACAAAGTGGTATATAGAATTACCACGAGGATTCTTCACTGACTTTAATACCCTTTCCATGGATTTTCTCACCCATTACCAACTACCCATCCGCTATGAAACGAAAACCGAGATATTAAGTTCCTTCAAGAAAAATAAGGCCACTCATATTTCCGATCACATCCATGAGTGGAGACGAAGACGACGTTTGATCAAACTCGATATTCCCAATCAATTATTGGCAGAATGGTTCACTAAATCATTCGTGAATAAAATCTCCCGTGATATTTCCATGGCTAGCATTGTCACTGAAGAGCATAAGATTAGTCATGCTCAGTACCTTGATCTCATTTATTCACAAATGGGTACTCTATACGACTCACTCCCTGATGCTTCTCATCCTTCTACCACAACTACCTCAACAACCCTAGCAGCCTCTCATGTTGCTAACAATGTGATTGGCACTTTCTGTGCTGACGTCAAATCTACATCAGCCTCTCAAACCAATACCAAATTTTATGCTTCTAATGTACATAATGCTCCATCTCCCACTCCTTCCACCGAAAAAAATTCTGAGGTGAACTCTATTCAATCCACCCCCGCCGGTAAAAATAAATCCAAAAAAGGAAAGGGTAGGAATAAGGAGGATAAAAATAACCCCAATATAAAAAAAAAAAAAAAAACACAACTTGCTGACGAGAAGGATAAGGGTAAACCGAAATATCCGTGTCTTATATGTGGCGATGATCACTACATGAAATATTGTCCAAGATGAGCTGAAGTCACTAAATTCCTTCAAGGGGCCCCGAATCCTCTTACACCTGTCGTCTTGTCCCAACCTTTCCCTTCTCAACAATAAGCCCAATTGGTCATTCATGACCAACCTTCTCCTTCTAATACTTCATACGTCTTAATGTGCACAGGTGATTCAAATAAGAACGAGATTGGTATCACCACTCGGGCCAAAGATTATTCTCCCTCCAAGGAGAAAGTTGATGATACACCACCTCCATTAGTACAACCAACTCCCTCGACTTCAGATCGACCACCTTGGCACTCTTTAGAGGAAGAGTGGGATTGACCGATGATATAATTGAAACAACCACTTTGGCACTCGTTAGAGGAAGAGTGGGATTGACCAATGATGTAATCTAAGAAACCACTTTGGCACTCGTCAAAGGAGGAGTGTGATTGACCGATGAAGTCATTGGAGAAACCACTTTGGCACTCGTCAAAGGAGGAGTGGGATTGACCGATGAATTCACCAGAGCAACCACTTTGGCACTCGTAAGAGGAAGAGTGGGATTGACCGATGAAGTCACCAGAGAAACCACTTTGGCACTCTTCGAATGAAGGGTGGGACTAACTGAGGAAGGAACTAGATCATTCACTTTAGCACCAGTCAGACAAGGAGTGGGATTGACCGATGAAGTCACCAGAGAAACCACTTTGGAACTCGTCAAAGGAGGAGTGGGATTAACTGATGAAGTCACCAGAGAAACCACTTTGGCACTCGTCAGAAGAAGAGTGGGATTGACCAATGAAGTCACTGAAGAAACCACTTTGGCACTCTTCAGATGAAGGGTTGGGCTGGCTGAGGAAGGAACTCGATCAGTCACTTTAGCACCCGTCAGAGGAGGAGTGGGATTGACCGATGAAGTAACCAGAGAAACCATTTTGACACTTCTCAAAGGAGGAGTGGGATCGAACGATGGTAGATTCGGGTCGACCACTTTGACACTCTTTGATTGAAGGGTGGGACTGACCAATGGTGGGACTGGATCAGTCACTTGGGTTTCACTTTCCAGATGAAAAGTGGGGCTGATCGATGACAGAGTAGGATCATCTACTTTGGTGAGTGGTTCAATCGAGGATGAAACTAGATTGACCACTTGATCAACTGGATTGACCTGGGATGGAACCGGATTGACCAGTCCATCAACTAACGATGGGTTGGGAGAAAGATTACGATAACCTTTTGGAAGTTGAAGTTTTTCCAAAAGAGAAGAATCCTCGTCCATGTGAGGACAAAGGTGAGAATAATGATCACCTTTTCATAAATACAAGGGAATTTGACAGTTTTCTTCTTCTTACCAACCTCAACGTCACTAGGTGATGGAGTATCACTGGCATGACCAGCAGGGACCGATGATGTGGAGGACCATACTTCTAAGACCTTGGGAATACTGGGGAAATCCCTCAGAAAGTGGTCACCCTTACAAAGACTGTAAGGGAATTTGGGTTTCAGATTCTTCATTTTAACCTTATCTACCTTATCAACACTCCTAGTACTATTAACAGTAGTTGGTTTCTTAGATCCAACATTTGATGTAGTTAGAGTGTTGGTCCATTTCTGGTTCTTCTTCTTCTTTTTTCATTTCTTCTTCCTCTTATCAATCTGTCTACTCGATTGAGATCTTTCACTAGGCAAAGAAGGAGAAATAGAATGATACCTGATGGGTGAAGAAAGAGAAAGGTCGATATGAGGTTGATGTGTGGGCGGTGTGCTTACATCTGAAGCACCTTCATTCGATATCACCAGAGTGGAAAACACCCATACTGGTAACCCAATTGTGAGACCTGGAAGGCTCAAAGTAGCGATGTAAGGAGGACCAATGTTTCCATAAGAAGGAAAAACAAAGGGTTCCCCTGGAAAAGGGGTTCCTTCATTGCTCATCCAGAGAACTGATGCCATAAAAATAAAGCTCCAACCAATATTCTACTAGGGAGAACAAACAACACATGCTAAAGATCTAGTAAGCAAGAAAGAAAACAAAACTTTCTCACAATGAGCACACTAGTTGGTGATGAAATCCAACATCGTGGGAACAAAGTAAGAAGGGGTTGAGATAGAGCGGGTGGAAAATTTACGTTGATGACCTGCTTAATGGACTTACACACTAGTGCAAGCTCCCACACATAATCATGGGTATACCTTCCAAGGAGCTCGAGTGATTCTGGCCAATGTCGATTCCAGGTATCATGAAGACTTTCCCCTCCATAGTCATCTTGTGTAAATACCCTAAAGAAATAGTCCACTAAGTTTACCAACTACTGGTGAAATAGTCGACTGTCCAATCCACGCGTAAGGGTAGGGTATCTAGCCCAAAATTAACTTGAAAGGCTTCCACTCATCATTGTGGGTATACCTTCAAGCGACCCCCATAATACGCACATTCTCTACACAAAAACTGACAAATCAGGGTGAGTAACTCTGTCAGTCTCAATGTGACCTCATGATTGACCCTTGTGTGAGAAGGGCTTCCCAGGACAAAATATAGCAATTGGATTTCACCGCTCCCTAACACAAGATTCTATGTTTGTTTTCATCTTTGGAAAGTTATCTTTCACACCTATTCCAAATCCCTACAACTAATCTAATGTAGGTTTGCTACCAGAAAATGTAAAAATGTCTAATCAATTTTAGTTTAGCACTTGATTTTTAAATTTGTTGTTACTCAACAGGAAAATGGTGTGGACAATATGGTGTTTTGACCAACTCAAAAGTTATGCAAAGAGATGAAGATGTAATCTTTTCATTTCGATGAAAACTGTGCTACGAGAAGGAGAAAGCATTCGTCATTTCAGATGTACAATGTCCCAAAATGTCCAAAAACATGCAATTCCGCTACTTTAAATGGCAAGCATTCAAGGAAGACAATAAAATGCGAAGAAGAATCGAAGAAAAGATAGGGATAATAGAGAAACCACTCAAAACTAATTACTTAGGAAAATGACCTCAAAGATCAAATCGAATGGTGCATAGACCTTTGAATTTTCTCACAAAATCTTCCACTCAGTCAGATAAATGAGAAGAAAACAATGACTTGACTCTAAATCAACAAATACAAAGAGTGACTTCAAGGAAAGGAAAGGAAAAATTCAAAATTCCAAACAAAAGTTGAACAATTCTTAGAAAGTAGAGTGTTGAAGGCCAAATCAAGGATGTACTGATATGATAAGACTCTAAGCAAGTGCCAAAAGAAAAAATTGAACTTCAGAGAATGAAAATCTAGAGGATTTTGCACAGAAAAGGGGCAATGCTCTGGTGTACAGGGCACCAGAGCGTTCCAAATCTCTGTGTAAGACCAGTAGGGAGTGACAGTGCTTTGGTAACAAGGGTAGGGGGGCACTAGCCTCTAAAAAATTTAGAAAAAATGCCCAGAAAGCCAAAAAAATCAAGGAAACTCAGTCAATCAACTTGAAGGTGAAGAAATCAAGAGCCAATCAATCAGATCTAAGAATCAAAGACAATATGGAGAAGTTCAAGAAGTGGGCAAAGGGCCAAAACACAATCTAGGAAAGGAAACAAAAATCAGAGCTCCTCCCCAGTGGAGTCGCCAATTTTTGTTACAGGTGAATCCTCCTACGGACAAGAGGATTCCCTCTTGGTATCTAGACCCCTAAAACCAAGGGTGCTATCATTGGTCACTGACATCCTTTTAGATTTAATTAAGCTAATGAATGAAGAGGAAGAAGAAAAGTGTACTTTTTAAAATGGCGTTTGTCCTCATAAAGTCCAAGTTAAGAGTCAATCCCAAGCTCCTCGATAGGTCCTATAGAACAAACAAAGATACAAAAAGATTCTTATTCTACTGAGATTAGCTCAAATACAAATATATCTACTAAAGACAAGTTCATGTGGAACAAACATAAACTTGAAAGAAATAGGCCAAGAATGTATGTATATTAATGAGAACAAATGAGGAGTACTTACAATCCTATGATGAAGGTGCAACAGCTTCTTCCAACTCTCCTTTTCCAACCCCTTTTCTCAAGTAATCTACACTGATTATGCTTCAAGGGCATCTCACTTATGGGATCATAAGTTGGGTGTAATTCTCAATCTCCATATATGATTTCACCATGAAAAGGCCTCCTTATATAGGTTTGGAGAGACCTAACCACTTGAGAAATCTTTGGGATAAGTTGAGGATTCCTCTCCTTCAGTTGTGGATCTCCCCTAAGATCATGCCTTGACCTCAAATTTGAATCCAACCACCTTCAAATATTGAGGGGATTCTTCCCTGATTTCCTCCAACAAACTAATGTTCTCCCAAAAAAGGTCAGTGCTCCCTCAAAAGGGACACATAGCATTGGAACGCTCCCCTAGAAGAGGGTACAAAGCGCCAGCACTCCCTGACAGTATGTAGGGGAGCGATCCCTTCCAAATTTGACTTTTGAGTGGCTTTCTCAGTGGAAAAAGGATTGTAATCCTTGTCAATTGATTTCTCTTCTTCAAGACTAGTCTTTGAGGTGACTTAAGTGTCTTTACAATGTCGTTAGAGAGATGACATAGACAAGATAATGTTTGTGACACTTGCAATACTTGCGACCAATATGCGACACTTGCGATATTTGTAACAACGACACTAGCCATCATTACAATGAGTGATTTTGATGTGTAACAATAATTTCCCGAGGCGGTCCCGCAATCCAAACCACTATTTCCCCAAGGGGTTACATGTCAGCATCAAGAGAATTGCGAGGAAAAAATCAGGTTCCTCCAAACTGTCGATACATGCCCCCGCAAATTTAAAGGCATGCATTGATGTCAGAGGTTAGAGCTCGAACATCAAAACTCCAAATAATCAAAGTAGATGGGGATCGTTGATCCATAGGAGGACATGTGTCAACCGATCTTGTGCTCTGAGTGAAAGCACTCCAGGCAAAAGTGAGTGAGGAGAAGTTGAGATTTGAAACTCCTAAAGCCCAAAGAGATGGAGACCCAAAGTAAACGTCAATTGTCGAATCATCCAAAGTAGATACTAACCGTAAATCACCAAGAGGTTACGTGTTAGCAGATTAGTAACTCCAGAGGAATCTGTTCGAGAGGTTTTCAGTTGGGATTTGAGACTCCGAAGCTCGGAGAGATGAAGAGCTGAAGTAAATATCGACCGCCTAATCATCTGACAGGATCTTAGCCATTGATCTACCAAGAGCCACACATCTCCAGATCCATGGCTTTAGGTAAAATCCAGTGGGGCCAGATAAGTTTTGAAATTTCATATTTCCGAAGTCCGAAGACCTGAAGAAATCATAGCCTTCATATTAAGGAGAACATGTGGTGCAGATCTGTGGACTTGGGTTGAAGACCCAAAGTGAATCTTATTCATCCAATCTAGGAGGAAACATGGTGATAGATTGGCCAGTTTGGGAATGCAGAGTTTGGGAGAATTGGAAGTGTTCTAGCATGGAAACTCCCGAAGTCTAGAATCCCAAAGAGTTGAAGTGATGGGGCATGATGACATCACCAAGAGGTGATGTGGACCCTGGAATTTCCTAAGTGTCATGGCTTGCAAACGTCACCTAAGATGATGTGGACACATGGAATATGTGCCACTTGTCACCTGCCTGATTGGGTCATGTGTCCACTTCCATTATTTTTCCACGTGGCAACAAATCATGCAGTCCGAAGACTGGGCACTCCAGAGATTAAATATGTGACAGGTTGCATGGGGTCAAAAGATCCCAAAGGACTGAAGGCTAGAGTACATATTGACCATTGATTCCAAAAGACACACATTGAAGGATTGTCAACTTTGGGTGAAAGCACTCCGGGAGAAAGTACAGGAGGAAGGTTTGAAACTTCCGAAGCACGAAGAGCCAAAACAATTCACTACCGCTAATCCGTGGCAGGACACCCGTCAGCATATTGTGAACTCCAGGTAAAAACATTCCGGGAAGAGGCAAGGGAGAAAAGTTGAGACTCTAGAAGCACAGAGTCCCAAACTGGAGCTCGATTGTTGATCATGAAAGAGGATGAGGACCGTTGATCTGGTCCTGGCTGAAAGTTCCGAAGTCCCGAAGCTCTGGACAAGTTATTTTTCAGCTAAGCATAGTGTCATGGTTGTGTTCATATGCATATTGAGAGCTAAGGGAAGGAGGGATAAGGGCCGAATTGGTTGTCTTCGAGACAGAAAAGTGATAAGGAAGGATTTAGCCATGGTTTCTAGCCATGGTCACCAGGGAAGGTGTTTTGAAAGAAGTGCCTATGCAAGATGAGTTCTGTGTCAGCCAAGGATAACAAGACACTGTTATTTTTAAAGAATGGGGATATGAACTCCATGAACAAAAAAAAAGAAGAATAAAGAGACCTGTAGCATGGTTTGGCAATTTTTTTTATCATATCCATAATTCTAACAAAATGGTCGCTTGCAAATTTTGCATAATTAAGGGGCTTAAGCACATCAACTCAGGATGCGTATTGAGGAAATGGAAGAAGGTGAGGGAACCTCCAATCACGATAAGGAGGTTGAAGGCCAGAATACTAAATTTGTTAATGCAGAGACCAAGTCCAATGGATGCAAGGAAAAGGAGAGAAGGAAACACTACTAGAAATGGTAAGAATCTTGAAGATGGAAGTGCAGATCTACAAAGAAGAAAATCAGATACTAATGAGAGAGAAAATTCAGATAAATGCTCGAGTGTTGCAAAGCTTAAATCAATTGCAGAGACAAATGAAAAAGGAATCAAACTCGATATAAGAGGAAGAAGGTAGGTTCCATGAAAGAAGGAATGATCATGGAAGAGTTGGTTATTCTAGAATTTCTAGTAGAGCTCATGGACAACACTCACCTCCTTACTCAGAAAGAAAGTTTTATGAATCAGAAGATCCCGTCAGTAGTCCAAAGGTGTCTCCTGTCAAACACCAAAGAAGGAAACAAGAGATAGATAGTTTTCAAGGAGATATGAGGAAGCTCAATCCACCTTTCTTCGATGGTGAAAGAGAAAGGGAAGATTATGCTGAAGCATGGTTGCTTGGGCTTAGCAAATATTTTCATCTGCATAACTATTCATCAAACCTGGAAGCTAGGATTTCCACCTACCATTTACATGGGAAAGTTGTAATGTGGTGGGACCAACTGAAGAAAGTGTAACATGTTAATGAAAGTAGGATCACTTGGAAGAAGTTCAAGAAGTACTTCCAGAAGGAGTACCTCTCAGAGAATTTCTATGACAAGAAAATGCAACAGTTCTTTGAACTTAGGTTGGGAAGCATGACTATGGCAGAGTACGAGAAGAAGTTCTTGGGATTGTTAAAGTATGTCAGGTTCATTGGTGATGAGAAAGTGAAAATAAAGAGATTCCTAAGAGGTTTGCCAACCTTTTATAAGGAAAAGGTCAAGTATGATGAGCTCAATACCTTGAATGAATCTATCAAGAAGGATAAATACCTGTATGAGCAAGGCCAGGGAAGAGAATCCCTGCAGAAATATTGGAAGGACAAGAAAAATGCGAAGTCTGATAAGAGGAGGAAAGGATTCAAACCTCCCTTCAATAGGAATGATCCTAATAGAAATAATCAAGATCAGTATGCTAAGGGGGATTTCAAGAAAGAAGATTCCTTGGGAAAAAGGCAAAGATCACCAATCCAATGTTGGGGATGCAATGAAGATCACATGTACAAGGATTTCCCACACAGAAAGAACAGAGTAAAGACTATGCACAAAATCGAAGAGGCTACAACAATCGAAGATATGGGAAGAATCTATGAATCTTTAGATGATCGACAAGAAGAGTACCAGTCAAATATGATCGAGGTGGAAGGTAAGATCATAAATCAACCTGTTTCTATTTTGATTGATTCGGGAGAAAGTTGTTGCTACATTGATCCTAAGATAGTCGATAGATTACATTTGGAGAAAAGTAAACTTGGAAAAGCAAGTTTGGTTCAGTTAACCCCTGGAACCAAAGAAGAATCCATGGTATGGTCAGAAGTTGTTCCATAAGTTTTAATGGAGTGAATACTAGTATTGATCTAAATATCATACCATTGGGGTATTATGATATTTTGATTGGAATGGATTGGCTGGACAAGCATCATGTTGTCCTAGATTGTCATAACAAGACATTTACCTATCTTGATGGAAATGGAAAATAGAGCACTGTGAAAGGAATTCCAAGACCCATCTCTAGAAGGGATATTTCAGCCTTTAGTTAAAAATATAGTTTAGGAAAGGATGTCAACTGTATGTAACTCATGTGGAAGAGCTAGATAATACAAAAGGGACAATCCTTGAATATTTCTCAGTACTACAGGAATGTGAATATGTATTCCAAGAAACACCCAGATTGCCACCAACAAGGGAGATAGATTTTTGAATTGATCTAGTGCTAGGAGCTACCTCGGTGTCAAAAACACCTTATAGATTTAGCACACCAAAGTTAAAAAAATTACAAATGTAGTTGGAGGAATTGTTGAAGAAAGGGTACATATGTCTAAGTGTTTCACCTTGGGGAACACCAATACTTTTTCTCAAAAAGAAGGATGGAACCTTGAGGTTGTGTATTGACTTCTGACAGTTGAACAAGTACACTATAAAGAACAAGTGTCCTCTACCCCGAATTGATGACCTCTTTGATCAGATAAGAGGAGAAAATATATTCTCAAAGATTGACCTAAGGGAAGGATACCATTAGGTAAGAATCAAGGAAGAAGACATTCATAACACAACCGTTCTGACCAGGTATGGGCATTATGAGTATGTAGTGGTTCCTTTTAGACTAACCAATGCACCATCTATCTTCATGTGCTTAATGAATGGCATATTCAAGAATTATTTGGATAAGTTTGTCATAATATTCATGGATGACATACTTATCTATTCTAATTTTGAAGAGGAGCATGAACATCACTTAATAATGGTGTTGCAAGTACCGAGAGAACATTAGTTGTATGCCAAACTGAGAAAGTATTATTTTTATCAAAAGCAGATCCATTACTTGGGACACATTATTTCAGAATAAGGCATAGTAGTAGATCCAAAGAATATCGAAGCCATTAGAGGATGGCCAACACCCAGAAATGTGTCAGACATAAGATCTTTTATGGGATTAGCTGGATACTACAAAAGGTTCAAAGTAGGGTTCTCTAAGATTTCTCATCCCATCACTTCTTTTCAAAATAAGGGAACTAAATTTTAATGGAAACTCAAGTGTGAAAAGAATTTTAATCTGTTGAAGGAATTACTTACTAGTGAACATGTGTTAAAGATTGCTGACCCAAATGAAAGTTGTGTGGTATGTACAAACGCATGTAAGGAAGTACTTGGGGGAGTCCTCATGCAAAATGGACATGTCATTGGATATGAGTCCATAAATCTTAAGGACATTAGAGGAACTATGCCACGCATGACTTGGAATTTGTTGCCATTGTTCATGCCTTGAGGATGTGGAGGCATTATGTCATGGGGAAGAAATTCAAATTAAGGAATGACCACATTGCCCTGAAGTATCTTTTTGAACAACCGACCTTGAATGTCAGGAAAAAACGATGGCTGGAATTTTTAAGTGAATATGACTTCGATATAAATCATATCAAGGGAAAGGAGAATAAAGTTGCCAATGAACTTAGTATAAGAGCGCATATCATGCATTCTACTATTGTCAGTATGCATCAGTTGGACTTGAAGAGAAGAATTTTAGATGGTCTTGTTACAGACCAACATTACCTACAGGTAAAGGAAAACTTACAGGAAGGAGATGTACAACAGAAAATAAAGGAGTATGAGATAAATGAAGACAGATTACTCATGCATACAAACTGAATCTATGTTCCTATTTCTGGAGAACTAAGAAATTTGGTACTGAAGTAAATTCATGATGTCCCTTATGATGGACATCTCGGTAACCAAAAAACAATTACAACAGTAAGAAGCCAGTTCTTTTGGCCGGGAATGAAGAAGGATGTTTCTTATTACATCGCTCAATGTATGGAATGTCAAAAGGTAAAGGCTAAGCATAGGCACCCAGTGGGTTTGCTGCAGCCATTGCCAATTCCAAAGAAGAAATGGGAAGTGATCACCATGGATTTCATCACAAGAATACCCAAAACAAATAAGCAACATGATTAAATCATGGTGGTGGTTGACAAATTAACAAAGTCTTCTCATTTTGTGCCTATGAAGACAATGCATACAATGGCTAATATTGCAGAAATTTTCATGAAGGAAATTGCTAGGTTGCATGGGATACCTAGGAAAATTGTCTCTGACAGAGATACAAAGTTTACCTCTGTTCTATCAGGTTTTGCATGCTGGGTAGAAGAGAACTAGGTACTTGGATTTCTATGAGAGTTGGTAAGCCTGTGAGAGCTTGGGTGCTGACTAGTTTGGGAAGCCAAGTAACACTCTGAAACCTTCCTTGTGGATTCATAGCCCTAGCTTGGGGGTGATGTTGTTGTTGAGATTTGGAACAATAGTTTCTACGGTTGGGTGGACCGTCCTTGGTCTATAGTGAGTTGGTTTCATCTTTCATAAATATAATTTCTCTCTGCTATGGTATCATTTACATGGATATGAATGCATTTTCATTGTGTATATTTAATTATCATTTAACTGAATATTTATACTATGCATGCTTTCTGGATTTTGTTGTGCATGTCGTTAAAGTCTTTTATTTTATGCATCATTAAATTTTTAAAGGTATCAGTAAGAGAAAGAAGTCCAAGGGCGAGCTTGAAGGTAGCATGCCCCGACCTATGGTTGGATGGGTATGTTACACTTAACCACCCTTTAGCACCCAAGTCTATGTTTTTCTACACAAAATCTTGCGCGAACACCAAGTTTGATGGATGGTTTACTTCTAGGCCCTTTTTACCTTAGCATGAGACCAACGCTGGGACCTATTCCTCCAGACTTCAGCCTTCATTTGTTTTTCATTTTTAACTTTTGTTTTCCCTTGAAGTTAGACTTCACTGAAGCCTTTATAACTCCACTAGAAAAAAATCAATATCGATATTTAATATTCTGCCAAATGGATGGTCCCGCCCTCATCTGGAGGCTTCAATGAGGTCAATGGATAAGACTTAATCAGGCATTGAGATGGACGATTCTCAACCAATTCGGAAATTCGGTGCTTTGGGGATCCAAGATATTTCCATTCTCAAGTTGTCCACTTCCTTGGAGTGGAAATCCTCTGAAGTATTTACCTCTACTCCCCCTACTAGATCCAATGGTCACAAGAACTCCTGGAGGGTATTAGATCAACAGATCGTGTGAATTCGCTACTCCGGGACTCTGAAACATTTCAAATCTCGAGTCACTCAACTCCCTGGAGTGATATATTTCGAAGTGCTTATTCCATCCTTCCACCGCTTGATCTAATGGGTGATAAATGTCCCAAAGGAATCCTAAATCGATGACCAGCATGCCTTTGTGACTTCGGGCTTCGACACATTTCACTTGTAGAAACTTGATGATTTGGATTATTTTTCGGCATGAAATGAGAGCGAAGATATAATAAAGAAATGCACAGAGATATCATGGATATCCAATAATATAAAATAAATGTATGATAGATGCAACCATAAACATAGAGATATAATAATACATGATTTCTATTAATGAAATAAATGTACAGAGACTATAAAAATACAGAGTGAAAGACTCGCTAGAATGGTGGTAACTTATCTTTGAGAAGAGATGTGAAGGATACTCACATTTGCAAGAAGATGATTACAATGAGGCTCTGAAGGCCTTTTTACAATAAATAGGAATGCCAAAAACCCTAGACATCCAAAAACCTAACCCTAGGAGATGAACCGATAAAAGTTATGTGGGCTCCATTTGGGTAAGTTAGTACATCAACTTCCTGGGGTCGTAACTTTTGCATACGATCTTCATTTTAGATGCATAATAGCCCTTTGTAAAGGTATCATCGAGGAGATTAGTTTTGGAGGAAATATCAAGTGAACTTATATATTTCTCCCTATGTTACCAAAAACGTCATTTAGGGCCTCAAAATGGCCTCGAAAGTTAAAAACTGCTAAAAATAGTAAATTACCAAAATTGCCAGAAAACTGTTTTGAGCCAGTTGGAAAAGGTGGGTGGCCACCGATATCCACCTAGATTAATTGAAAACACCCAGAGTACCAAGTATTTGGACTACAAGATCTACTACTGTGTGTCTTATGGAATCAACGATCGATATGTACTCCAGCCTTCGGGCCTTCGGGAGTTATCGACCCAATGCAAACTGTCACATATTTTTCCTCTGGAGTGCGCAATCTCTAGAATGCACAATATGTCACTACGTGCTGAGATACTAGAAGCAGAAACATGGCCCAATAAGGTGGGTGACATGTGTCAAGTTCTAGCTGAAATTTTAATCTTCCACAGGTTCAAAACTCACTCACACATGGAAAACATCCCATGTGTCCCCATCATCCTAGGTGACATCCATGAGCCACGTCACTTCGAAATTTCAGGCTTCAGAAGATTTTATCCTTGGATTCCTCAAATCTCCTGAACTCTAAATTTTTGAACTGCTTAACCTTTTGGGGTCCACATCACCTCTAGGTGACATCATCATGCCCCACCACTTCGGCTCTTCGGGCTTCGAAACTTCAGGCTTCGAGAGTTTCCACACTAGCACACTCCAATTCTCTCGAGCTCCAAATTCTTAAACTGATCAATCTTTCAACACATGTCCCTTTCTTGAAGATCAACGACCACGAGTGATTGTGGAGAATCAACTTTCTCACTCTTTAATTTCCTTTCCGATCTCCACAAAGTGAAGATACTCATTCATACTGGGATTGATATCCACCACTGATCAGTTGATCTAGCAAGATAAATGATGTTCAGAGATTGTTGGAAGAACCACAGTGTTAATGACATCAAGTCGTTGACATTTCGGATCCATAGCAGGATCCATCATCAGGACAAAAAATTCTGAGAAAAATAGTAAGAGAAGAGCCTTTCTTAAATAGTAATGAGGTGGGTGAAAAAACCTACAGTTGGCTGAGTGAAACCCTCATTTTTAGGAGAAATTTATCGTTGACCAGAGGTTTTAGTAAAAAATATATTAATTTGATGTTGATTAAGGGCTAAGTTAAGATTAAATTAATGAGGAAACCCTAGTATTGGGTAAGTTCATATAATAATAGTTTTGTCAATATTAAAGTTAAGTTAATTATAGGTTAAAATAAATAGGTAAACCCTAGGTTTAAGGAAGTTAGTGTTATTAATATTAATCTTAGGTTGGTTTGACTAATCAAAGCTAAATTTAAGTTCAAATTATTGAYAAKAAARTAATTTAGGGTAAAAAAAGGCTAAATTTATGGTATATGTTGTTAATCATATTACTAYTAATATAAATTATGGTTCAAAATAAGGTTRRTAAAATAGGCTAAAGTTAATGCTAAATTATTTTAAGTTCAAAWAAGCTAAATTTAGGGTTGAMTGTATGGTGAGAAAGGTTTTAATAAGGTTACGTTAGTATAATATTAAAAAGTAAGAGGCATTAATAAAGAGGGGCATTAATACTATTGATAGGTTTTAAAAACAAATTACAAGATTATACGCAGAAATCACTTAGGTTGTTATTAGGTATTAAGCTGGTTAAGGTGATGTTAGTCTAATAGTAGAGGGGTGATAGTAATAATGTTAATAAATTCAGTCAAAGGGATTATTAGGTTTAAGGTCGGTTTAGGAGATTGGGTTAAGTCAAGAAAAATAGGGTGATAATCATACTAAAACATGTTAATGTTAATAAAAAGTTGGCATTAATACTCTTAATCTGCTTGTTAATTAAAGGTTTTATTAATATCAGTGGTAGAGAATTATACGCAGGAACCACTTAGGTTAGTATTAGAATTAGTATAATTTTCCATTGGTATTATGTTGGTTAAGGTTACGTTAGTTAATAGTAAAGSTAATAGTGTTATTAAAGTAAGTCAAAGGGGTAATTAGGTTTAAGGTCGGTTTCGAAGATAAWGTTAAGTCAAAAAAGGTTTGTAAGTACTAGRGTTAAGAATGTAAGGTTTAATAATGTTTTCTTTCCCRAATGAGCGGGATCCAACTGTCACTAATCTMTAGGCCACTGTCCCTATTTAGGTTATCGGGATTTTTGATGATTTCGATAGCCTCTCTAATTCGTCTTTTAAGGAGATGGTCTTCTTTAGCTAAGATTCTGGTGTCCTCTAGGCGTATATGATGCTTAGTTTTTCTCAGACTTTTTTGTCCTGATGATGGATCCTGCTATGGATCCGAAACGTCGACGAATTGATGTCATTAACACTGTGGTTCTTCCGACAATATCTGAACATTTTTCCCACCACAGAAACCTAAATGAAAAGATAAATGATCCTGAGTGATTATGGGCTCACAACTTGCATAAACTTTATTTTTCTTCCCGATCTCTGCAATGCGAAGATGCTTGTCCGTAGTGGGATCGATATCCACCATTGATCCATCAATAGAGAAAGATCAATGATCCTAAGGGATTGCAGGATCACAACTTGTTGAAACTTTAATTTTCTCCCTGATCCCCGCAATGCCTCCCCACTGTCGATTTCTCTCCAATGAGATCCGACGATTGTGACTTAACCTTTGCTTCTCCGTCATCGGATGACCCTTTTTCACCTGCCCTTTGATCCAATGATCCCAGATCTCTCTTGATCCCATAATGGCGATAGCTCCTGAATTTGAAAGGGATGCTCATGATCCTTCAATCCCTTACAAAGGATTTCTGACATTCTAGCTTCTGCATGAACTCTGCAACGCCATTCCTCCTGAGCTTTTCAGCTTCAAGGTTGGAATTCGATCTCCACCATGATAACAGATCCGGCCCATATTGGCCCGGTGTTTCAACTAGAATCTATGATAGCAAACTGTAACATACCCAACCACCCACGAGCTGGGCTATGCCACTTAATCTGACTGCAACACACGCAACCACCAGCAGGTGAGGCATGTTGTAGTCCCAAGACTCATTTTTCTAATATTATCTCGAAATCAAAGAATTGTTCATGAATGTTAGAGGCATGAAAAACACATGCATAAGACAAGATTCATGCTATAGTGTAAATAAGCAAACAACATGCCATGCACAAAAAATAACCAACAAACATGCACATTAAAAACACATATATCACAGATAATTAAATACACAACAGAATAAAATTATACAAAGAAAACAGAGAGCACTTATCTTTGCAAGTAAACGTTCACCAAATGGTTACAGACCAAGGACGTTCCACCCAACCATAAACAATCTTTTTAATTTACTCTTGACAACAAGTCACCCCCAAGCCAGGGCTATGAATCCACAAGGATGGGTCTTAGGAAAATTCTAAACACACAACAATTAGCTAAGTAGCTCTCATCTTTCCCAACCTCACAACAAATCCTAATTTCTAGCTCTCTTTCCCCCTCAGCCTACACAACCCCAAGAAATGAACACCTTTCTCTGCCATGCAGTCCTTGAGGTTATTCCATTTCTCTCCAGGGCTCTAGTTCTATTAGTCAGGAAATATCCCTAGTGGAAAATCCAAGGACTCTCAACTTTGGACAGTTCCATCCAAACTGTCATCAGTCTCATAACTAATAGGCCTCTTAGTAATCAAGCTATCACATGCCTTTCAAAACTCATCACAATCCAAGTACACCAACTCTCTTCTACCCAGCCTACATAACCCAAGAGAATGGACCCCCTTCTTTGCCACGTAGTCCCTTAGGCTATCCATCTCCTTTCAAGGATTCATTTCTTTTGGTTAAGAATCTCCCTACTGGGACTCTCAAGACTTGTAGTTGTGGACAATTATATCTGAACTTCCATCAAGCTCATGCACATAGGCATAAATTCCCTCCTAGAATGATCAATAATTATTATATCCATTCATCAATGGATATCCTCTTCTTACCATTTGTTTCCATGCTCATCCCAAGATCATATGAACTAGAAACAATGAGTGAAGAGGATAAAATAACAAGGGAAGAAAATGAACTAGGGGAAGAAGATGAAGAATACGAAGAACAAGGATTCCCCCCACTTCACCCCAAGCCACCCTCATGCAGCCATTTTTATCCATGCTCATACCAAGAGCACATGAATTCAGCTCGAGTGAAGGAAGAGGAAAGAAGAACTCGGGGAGAAGAAGCACATTGGGGAAAATGAAGCGAACCCAAGTAGCCCCCAAGGAATGTTTAAATCACATAAAAACAAGAGCCACATGGCCTCCCTCCCAAGAAGCTCATGTAACCCCTTTTCTCCATAAAATCAATTATGGGTAAAATAAAATAATAATAAAAGACTTAGACCCTCAAGCCCCTTCTCTCATGGAATCATAGCCCAGGATATCTTTTGTCCTTGTTGGTCTTGCAGCCAATGGTGTATTTTATTAATGCATATGAATTATTAGATTTCCCAAGCACTCTGGCCCCTTTTCAACTTTATCGGCTCATCAACCTAAGTCATATTTAGATAATACATTATAGTGCATAAGGGTTAGAACTGGGATGTTACACGTAGTCCAATTGTGATGTTTTGGGAATCAATTTGATTGTTGATTTGTCAGCAAATTCAAACAAAGAAACAGTGCCACATATATCTCAAAATTTCCTTGATTCTTCTTGGTATGTTGATATTATTTATGTATTAAGAAAATTACAAGCTCCTCCTGAGTTGAGCAAAACCAAAGCTAGATTTTTGAAGTTGAAAGAAACAAATTTTTTCATTCTAGACCATTCTCTATATTGGAAAGATCCAGGTGGGATCTTGCTAAATTGTTTGTTGGCGGGAGAAATTAAAAAGGATATCAAAGAGTTTCACAAAGGTGATTGTGGGGGACATCATTATTGGAATACTATTGCGCACAAGATAATGAGGGTAGGGTTCTATTGGCCCAGTATTGTTTATGATGTATACAAGGAATTTTCCAACTGGCATGAATGGTAGATCTTTGATGGAAAAATAAAATAACACCCTCTACCTTTAAATCCTATCTCTGTCGAAGCACCATTCATGCAATGGGATCTTGATTTTATAGGGGAAATTCATCTTCCATCATCAACTTAGCATAGGTGGATACTGACAGCCACAAACTACTTCACCAAATGGATCGAAGCAATCCCCACAAGGCAAACTATTGATACTTCCATCATTCAATTTTTAGAAACAAATATTTTGTCTAGATTTGGTTGTCCTGTTAAGATCATTATTGACAATGCAGTGGCATTCAAATCCTAGAAAATGGAGAAATTTTGCAGTGACTATAATATAAACCTTGGCCATTCCATAGTGTATTACCCACGAGGTAATGGGTTGGTTAAATCATCTAACAAAATCTTGACCAGGATTATTAAGAAGCTTATGTAGGAAAATAAGAAAGCTTCGCACAAAAATCTCATCTATGCATTATGAGCTGACATAATTACCACTAAAAGGTCTGTTTCCACATCACCTTTCCATATCATATATGGTACAGAGGCAGTTTTTCCTACCTCATTAGGACTACTAGTGATGATACTGATGCAAAAACAAGAGGCTGAAAAAAATGATGCTCTAAGGAGAATAAACCATTTAATCCATGTGCAACAAATGAGAGAACAAGTCTTCAATAAATCACAACTGCACCAAGATAAAATGAAAAGGTATTTTGACACACATACTAAGGAAGATGATTTTAAGGTGAATGATTTGGTACTGACATGGGGCACAAGGAATGAAGACAAAAGGGAACATAGGAAGTTTGATCATCTTTGGCTGGGAACATTCAAGATTGTTGCATACCATGGGAACAATGCCTATTTGTTGTAGGAGCTTAATGAAGATCTTATTGGTGGGGTACATGTGAATAAAAGGTTTCTCAAACATTATCTTGTTTAAAAAAAAAATCAATCTCTTAATATCATTGTAAAATAACCATTTTATTTTCAGATGAAGCATTTCGAATCAATAATCAACAGAAAATTGAAGCCCGGAGTGAAGGACCTAATTTTATGTTGAGTTTGGTCAAAGTTGTGTCAAGAGAGTTTGTAAATAAGTTTGTTTTTTCAGTTTTGAGTTTTGATTCAAATAAATCCCAATGGTCAAGAACTTGGTCTAGTGTTCTTTGCTACCTCTCTAAGAGGATAACATCCCCATTGGAGCTAGTTGTTAGCACCATGTTTCTTGTAGTTAGAGTCAGAGGTTTGTCCAAAAAAATTCAGAGTCATGTCTTGATCTTTATAAAAATCAAAACTTTCATGAATAAGTCACGATTCGTGTGTCAAATTTTATGAGTTTAGTGACCAATTATATAATGGTTTGAAATGTCGAGTAAGGAGTTTGGCCATAAATTGGTAAAAGGGTGTAAGGTTTTTCATGTTTAAATTGTAATGGCTTACTTTCCTAAGTCTCGATTCATGTCAAAAAAGTGGAATTTAGGTACCAAGGTCGATTCAAGTGGTTAGGATAAAGGTCATGTCAAAAGATACTATGGGTCATCATTACCTAATCATGAAGTCAAATAGTAAACAATCATAACACTCCATATCATTTGTACTATTGAACACTTCAAAGAAGTACCCATTGCACAAGTTCACTGTGAAAATCTTTAACTTGCTTTCAAACTTCTCGTCACTATGGATTTTATGTCCCTTTCCATAATTTTATTCCTTATCCGTTCAACAATAGATATTGGTCACCCTTCATTTTTATCCTTCACTATCAAAATTTGTGTCTTGTCCATAGTTTTTCCATAAATCTTCGAATACCTTCAATGCGTAAATACTATTTGTTTCCAAACACTACGTAAATATGCCATTTTGATTTTGTTGCGTATCCTCCATCGCTTGCAGTCATTGTTCAATAGTTTTCCTTCGAGCCCGTTGCAAATTAACTTCTGGTATGAGTTGTTTTTTCTCATAGTCAACCTTCTTTATTCTAAGCTAAATTCTTATTACCTATTGTTGCATCGAGATTTTCATTGTGCCAAGTTTTCCATTGATGTTTGTTGTTGTGCCGATATTTTCAATGCGCCAAGTTTCCCATTGTTCTTTGTTGTTGCCCCGAGTTTTCCGCTGCGCCGAATTTTCTGCGATTGATTTTTTTTCCATGCAAAGTTTCCCGTCTCTAATTTTTCTTGTGCATTGTGCAAAGGTTACTGCTCTTATTCGATGTGCATAGAGGATATTACAATCTATGGTTTTTTCCTGAAATTAACATATACCAACATCATGGAAACTTCTCAAAGTAAAAGAAATACTGCAAGAAGCGGCAAGGTCGTGAGGTTTGAACCACAACATTTAAAGTGAATAAATGCAGACCCGATGATTAGAGTCTCCTTCAAACAAGTCGGTTTCAAACATTTATGTGAAAATATTCAAGGATATATTGCACAACTAATTAAGCAATTCTCCCTCAATTTTACTTGTGTCGGTGCAACTATTGCAGGGTTCACTTTCCAAGTGACAGAGGAAGCTATGTCAACTATGAAGAAGATCCTTTTGTAGGGATAAAAATGTTTTAAAGGTATTCCATTAGATACTTCATGTTATATTGAATTCATCAAGCCTGAATATTGAAATCAGAAAATTGGAGCTGACATTCGTAGTGAGTATCTCCTAGAACCTTTTGAGAAAATTTTGAAGATAATCAGGAAGTACTTCACCTGTGAGGGAAGATTTGATAAGGTGCATCCATACCACATCAAGCTAATGATGCATTTCATATGGAGAAATTCCTTAAACTTACCTTTATTCTTGTGTCGAAGCCTGGGAAAGATGGCAGAGAGTGTTCAAGCCAAAGATGACCAGCCAAAGAACAAATTATTGCATTTTTCCTTGATTAATATGTGGGTGGTTGAGGAGATCAGAAATTTAAAGAATGATTGGAATTCCTTCTTGATTTCGGAAAACATTTCTAGAGATCCTAAAGGATATATTTCTTTATTTGCTGAGAAATCATTGCTTCATAGTTTAGAGGTGAGAGGAGGAGATGCTATTGAAAGAAGAAAAATAAAATAAAAGGAAGACACATCACTCAGTCATCCAACATCCTAGAAGATAATCAAGCTAATATTTATTGATAAAATTGAGGAGATCCAAGATCCCAGTAAACTGCGCAACAGGTCCTCTGCGAGGAGATTTTTCATACCCATAATTCATCCAGGGCTTATTGAATGTGCAAAATAGGTAATTGATTAAAATAAAGTGGAGTTAGGTGAGGAAGATGCAAACACTAAGGAGGTGAAACAACAACTAAAGAAATATCAACATGTCATAGCCCAATTGTATCAAGAAAAAAAATAATTGAGAAGGAATTTATTAGAAATAATTCTTGAAACACTAGCATCACAGACTCAAGGAGGTCAAAGATACCCTACCTCACCAATAGGAGGAGAAATGAATATAAATTGGCTGAAAAAGCAGCTAAGAGAGGCTCAAGATGTGATCATTTAGCTCAAGGAGGAAAAAAGGATATTGAAGGAAAGAATCATGGAAAATTTCAAGGAATCCATACCATCTACTGACGATGCATGTGGATCTCTCTTTGGCACTCAATCAAAATTGAAAAGAAATGTGACTTTTTTGAGATAGATGAAGAGTTTGAAAAGACAAAATTTGTCATTGAGAAGGAAAAACAGGGCCTTACAACTACAAGTGAGTTTTTACAAGGAAGCTACATAAAAAATGAATAACCCCATTCTTTGCTTCCAACTGGATTCGCGCGTGCAACCTCAGCATGAAGATCCACCTCGCGAAATCACTGCGCAGATTTTGCAGCCAACACTTGTGCAACATAAAATAGAATTTACTTCACAAATGTGAAAATATTTTCGAGTGATACACACGATGATTCATCACAACCGTATGATTTTGATTTGCTAAAATAATTTATGATTGTAAATAACATCCTGGGTAGTTTATGATTTCCAGATCGACTTTCCTTTTTTTGGTAAATTTTGTAAAGGTTGTTATTCTATTTGAGAACAACCAGATCCATAACTCTAGGAGAAAGTAGTTCAACTCCTAGCAACAAAGTGTAGCTTTATTTTCTATATATAGGGATCATTTTGATGTAAAAAAGGGGGCACACGAAAAATAATATAAAATTTTTTATCCTTCATATAATTTCCTGAATATAAATAAATACAAATGCAGAAGTCCCAAGTTCCTAAAGAAAATGATTCTAATCGTGGTGATATGAATCTTGTACGTTTCTTTGTATGTACTTCCTGTGTACTCATATTCATTCGCACTTCTATTCTCTTTAAATTGGTAAATTTTAAAGTTCAGAATTCATCTAAATGGTTCTCTAGTCTAAACCGATCCAAATTTTGTCAATATTCTCAGCTAAGATTAGAATTCATCCGTTGTGGTGCTCTGATTCTGTTGTATGTTTCTTTTTTTATTTCACCCTATATGAATAAACTAAAAACTAAAGTTCATCGCCTTATCTAGCCTTTGTTCCTCTGAGGAGTTCTATCTACCAAGCATTGTTTTCTTTGTTTTCAAGGGTTGACTCCATAGCCTTAGAAGTACTATCTTTTGTCAGCAGACCTTGAAAAATTATCTTAAAGTTTTAAATCTAGCCATCATTTTAAAGCAACCTGTCTATCAGAGATCAAGTCTTAGAGAGAGACCTCTCTAGATTGGAAAGGCTAGTTTCCAGTCTTAAAGTTGGTTTGTAGGTTACCTTTGTAGATTGTTTCTTTATCCCAACAATTTACTCAATGTTAATAGATATGAAGAATGCATTCTTATAGAGAGATATTAATGAGGATGTGCATGTGGAGAAGCTAGAGGGATATGTTCAAGATCCATCATTAGTTTATAGGTTGAGGAAGTCATTGTACAAACTTAACAAAACACCTCAGGCATGGTATGCTAAAATGGACTCTTATCTTCTCTCTAGAGGTTTTCTTAGATGTATATCATATCTTGATCTATAGATGATGAGGAAACAATATTCAATTCTTCTGATATTTCTATATGTAGATGATTTAGCCATCATAGGGAGCTCATCCTCCTCCATTGATTCAGTGAAAACTGCTTTGCATGAAATGTTTTCTATGATATATATGGGATTGTTACAATACTTTCTTGATTTTGAAATCATCTAGACTGATTCAGGAACTAGGATGTCTCAGTCCAAGTATGTAATAGATCTACTTGATAGGTTTCATATGGAAAATTTCAAGCCATCTCCAACACCCTTTTAGTTAGGGGTTAGACTAGAGGATGTCAGTGCATCACCTTTGGTTGATTGTGCTAGATATCAACAATTGGTGGGGAGTCTTCTCTACCTTACACACTCTCTATTGGAAATATCTTATGTAGTTGGATCAGTTTCTAGGTACATGTAGGAGTCTCATGATATTCACTGGATGGAAGCAAAAAGGATTCTCAGATATTCCAAGGGGACTACCAGTCTTGGTATACACTATGCAACATGATTGTCCTTGGATCATGTTGGTTACACAGACTCATATTGGGAAGGAAGTAAAACTAATCACAATTCCACTTCAAGATATGTCCTCTAACTTGGATCATGACCTATCTGTTGGTCAAGTAATAAACAATAAAAAAATTCTTTATCATCAACAAAGGTAGAGTACAAGGGTGTAGTGAATGTTACTACTCAGGATATTTGGTTGCAACATTTTCTTACACAGTTGCGAGTTCATTTTCATCATATGATAGTTATATGGTGTGATAATCATAGTACTCTCAAGCTATGTAGAGACCCAGTTCAAAGGCAGTAGACCAAGCATGTCGAGGTTCATATGCACATTATTTGAAGACAGATTTAGGATGGAATCATTGATATGCAATTTTGTCCATCTTTAGAGCAAGTGGAAGACATATTCACAAAGCCTTTCACCGAACAATTTTTTTTCTCATTGAGGGACATTCTAAGAGTGAGGGATACATCAACTTAGTACCTAAACATGTTAGCATTATTTTCTTGTTAGTATCATGTTTTGAAGGGGGGTGTTTGTTCCCACTCGGTTTTCTCTCTTTAACATGGCTTCATATTTTCAGGACTCATCATTGTGCACACCCCGGTTGTGTTTCATGGGGGATGTTGGGGTACATGTTCAACTACATACTTAGTGACATACTCATGTTTTCCGTTTTTCCTACTATTTAGGAGGATTGTTATTTATAGGAGGTTTATTTTTAGTTGGTGGATTACTATATGTAATACCATGGGAAAATACCACGGGTTTCCAAAACCATGGGATCATAAACCACCATTAGGAAAATTCCTATTTTTAATCTACCATTAGTCCAATTCCTATTTTTCGCTACCATTAGGAAAATTTATATCTTTTAGGAGATAATTCCTTTTTCCTTATGTTAAGAACCAAATATCAATCTAGCATAGAAAAACCTCAGAAAAAGTACTAAACGCCTTGAAAAAGAGATAATTTCATATAATAAGCCTCTTCGAGGAGGCAACCTCCTTTTACCCCACTTAAATGTTCAAGTACAAGATGATTCCAAATGAAAATGTCTCCTTGGTATATATAGGAGACTAGGAGGTATAATTACAACTAATGGAATAAAGATGACATAAATAAAATAACATTACTAATGTAATATGCCCCAATTAAGGGGTAATGAGCCAATATTAGGGCTTAACATGCCCCTCCCCTTGAGACAAGTGTTTTCCGCAATGCTTGAGTAACTCTAGATGATTTTGTATAAAAGACTCATCTTCCCAAGTGAAATCTTTAGCCGGTAGTGTCCTCCATTTAATGAGATACTCTGAAATGGATTTATTCCTCAACTGGCGAATTCTTGTGTTAGTGATGGCTTTAGGCTCCAATATGATTTTTCCTTCCTAGTCAAGTTCTTGAAATATAGTTTGAACTGGGATCTTGTCGCCTATAACCTTCTTTAAGCATGAAACATGGAAAACTAGGTGTACTCGTGAAGATGTAGGCAACTCCAATTTGTATGCCATAGTACCAATCTTTTGCAACACCTTATAAGGGCCATAGTACTTTGGTGATAATTTATTATCCTTCT
>JASDQU010736163.1:213254-240920 GCA_032191745.1 Picea mariana
TCCAATTTGTATGCCATAGTACCAATCTTTTGCAACACCTTATAAGGGCCATAGTACTTTGGTGATAATTTATTATCCTTCTTGGCTTGCTTGAGGGACATCTGTTTGTATGGTTGTAGTCTTAAAAACACCCAATCCCCTACTTCAAAACTTCTTTCACTACGATGTTGATCTGATTGTTGTTTCATGCGATTCTATGCCATGGTCAGGTTGTCCTTTAAGATTTGGAGAACTTGTTGTTGATTCTTGAAGTGATCTTCCATTTCTTGAACCTTAGATTTTTCTTTTAGAGAAGAAGTAATGGAAGGAGGGCGGTATCCATAAAGTGCCATAAATGGTGTCATTTTTGTTGTAGTATGAAAGGAAGTGTTATACCACCATTCTGCCAAGGGTAACCATTTGAACCATTGTGTTTGTTTATCAGAGACAAAGCAATGAAGGTAGCCTTCCATAAATTTGTTCACTATCTCAGTTTGTCCATCAGATTGAGGATGATAGGATGAGCTATGAGCCAATTGATTACCCAAACAAGAAAATAATTCTGTCCAAAAATGTCCATTGAAGATGGGATCTCTATCACTTACAATAATGTTTGGGCTGCCATGTAGCTTTTGAACTGTCTCCATGAATGCAGTGGAAACTGTACTAGCTTTGAAGGGATGAGAGAGTGCACAAAAGCATGCATACTTGGTCAGTCTATCAACAATCACCATGATGACACTCTTTCCTTCAAACTTCGGTAACCCTGTGATGAAATCCATGGAAACCTCCTCCCAGCGCTGACTTGGGATGGCTAATGGTTGTAAAAGACCCGAGTTCTTAATTGCTTCCACCTTATTTTGTTGGAAATCCAAACATTTTTCCACAAACCTTTGAACATCAGTTTTAAGGCCATCACAAAAAAAATCCTTCTTGACTCTATGGTAGGTTTTCAAAAATCCTGAGTGCCCTCCTACTAGAAAGGTGTGCAATTACAATAGTACATTTTGTTTGAGTTGGGATTTCTTACATAAATATAAGCGATCTTTGTACCATAGTGAATCATTTTTCCATGTAAATGTATCTGATGCACTAGAATCCTGCTGCAACCTTTGAATGAGAGTCCACACTTTTTTGTCATTCTTCCATTCATCCCTTGCTTCTATTATCCAATCGAGTTGGATGATCGATATAGAAGAAAGAAAGGCATCAACATCTTCATCCTTTCTTGAGAGTGCATCTGCCACAACATTTTGCTTCCCATTTTTATAGACGATTTCAAATTTGTAACACAATATCTTGGTTACCCATTTTTGTTTTTCTTCTGAAGATAGTCTTTGTTCCAAGAAGTATTTAAGACTATCATGATCTATTTTGACCTTGAAGTGCCTACCTATTAGGTAAGGACACCATTTCTTCAATGTATGTAGTATTGCCATCATTTCCTTCTCATAAATGGGTTTTTGTAAGTCCTTTCCCTTGAGTGGTCAACTTTCAAAAGCCATGGGCCTTCCTTCTTGCATTAGGACAGAACCAATTCCATTTCCCGAGGCATCACATTCCACAATAAAGGTTTTTGTGAAGTCTGGAGTGGTCAAGACAGGAGCTTTGCACATCACCTCTTTAAGTTGTTCAAAATCTTTAGTTGCCTCTAGATTCCATGAAAATGCATCCTTCTTAGTTAGTGCCATTAAAGGTTCTTCTATTCTTCCATAGTGCTGAACAAACTTGTAGTAGTAACCTATCAAACCCAAAAATCCTCTAAGATTCTTCAATGTTTTGGGAATCGACCAGTCCATCATGGAATTAATCTTGTTAGGGTCTACCTTGACACCTTCATGAGATACAATCTGACCCAAATACTCTACCTCCTTCACTCCAATGAAAAATTTGGATAATTTGGCATATAGTTGTTGCTCCTTTAGTAGTTGTAGCACCTTGTCAACATGTCGCACATGATCCTCCCAATACTTTCTATAGATTAGTATATCATAAAAAAAAAATCACAAAATTTTTGAAGGAAGGGCTTGAAAATGGAATTCATCAACCCTTGGAATGTGGAAGGTGCATTTGTAAGGCCAAAAGGCATGACCAAAAATTCATAATGGCCTTCATGAGTTCAGAATGTTGTTTTTGGGATATCTTCTTCCTTCATTCTGATCTGATGATACCCTGAACATAGATCCAATTTTGTGAAATAGATTGCTCCATGGAGTTCATCTAACAATTCATCAATGATGGGAATGGGAACCTTATCTTTAATATTGATATTGTTGAGCTCTCTATAATCTGGACACATACGCCATGAGCTATCTTTCTTGAATACCATTACCATTGGTGTAGAGTAAGAACTTTGGCTAGGTCTAATAATGCCAACCTCTAACATTTTTTCAACCATGCGCTCAATTTCACTCTTCTGGGCGTAAGGGTATCTGTATGGACTGATGTTAGGAGGAACAATCCCAGGAATTAGGTGAATTTCATGATAATGATTTCGAGTGGGTGGAAGACCTTTGGGAATATCTTCAAATACTTTGGAATGCTTATCAATGATCCCTTGGAGATCTTGAAGAATATATGGCTTAGATGTTTGAACATCTAGTGAGCATAGTTGTGCAATAACGCCTTGATTCCCCTTTTTCAATAATTTTTTCATGCCATTAGAGCTTATCACCTTACTGGGTTTCCCTGTGATACCTCTTAATTCAATTTCTTTTCCTTCCAATGAAAATTTCATGAAAAGTTCTTGAAAAATAAAATCCATTGTTCCTAATGATTGTAACCATTAGATTCCAAGTACAACATCTGCACCACCCATGGGTATAGCAATCATTGGACTATTCATTATATATTCCCCCATAGTAAGATTGATCTTATTGCATTTTCCTTAGCAATTGATAGTTCCTCCATCTGCAATCATTAATTGAAACTATGGCACTAGATATACAAAGCAATTTAGAGCTTTGGCTAATTTATAGTGAATGAAATTATGAGTACTACCAGAATCAATTAGGACTATTACCTTTTTATTTTTTATGTATCCTTCGATCTTGAGGGTTTGAGGAGTGCTAATTCTAGCCAATGCATTACACAATATCATGGAAGTCAACTCTTCAGATGAAATTGCTTCTACGTGTTCATCTTGAGATGATTCTTGTTCTTGTTCTTCTTCCTGTTCACAATCTATGTAGAATAATTTCTTCTCACCACACTTATGTCCCTTACTATACTTACTATCACAATTAAAGAATAAACCTTTTGCTTTTCTTTCCTCCAATTGTTGAGGTGTCAACCTTGTAGGTTGAGGTGTTTTAGAAGAAGGAGCATTGTTCTCTCTATAGATGTTAGGATTGGTCCTTCTAGTATCCATAGCCATATTTTTGCTTTCAACATTTCTTTCCNGCTTTTCTTTCCTCCAATTGTTGAGGTGTCAACCTTGTAGGTTGAGGTGTTTTAGAAGAAGGAGAATTGTTCTCTCTATAGATGTTAGGATTGGTCCTTCTAGTATCCATAGCCATATTTTTGCTTTCAACATTTCTTTCCACCTTAAATGCATTTTCCAATGATTTGGGTTCCCCAAGGAAAACCTCATGTTGAATGTTATCCTTTAAAGTTCCTATGAATACATCAATAGAGTGCTCATTTGGAATATCAGTTACCTTTATATTCAATCTTTGGAAGTCCTCAATGTGCTTGGTAACTGAACCCTTTTGCTTGAGATTTATCAATTGGCTAAAGAAGGTATTGCTCCTTTTATCCTCATAGTGTGCTATTATTTCTTCCATGAAAATTGTCCAAGTGACGAGTGATTTGCGAGAGAAAAGCCATCGATACCATACAAATTGATTAGGTTCTAAATATAAAGAAGCAATTTGTACCTTTTGTGTATTTGGCACATTATTTAGATCAAAGAATTGCTCCATCTGAAGTATCCATGTGATTGGGTCCTTGCCATCAAACTTCCTCATATCGATCTGAGGAACGTGGTTGGTATTCAACCCAAAGTTGGAGTTTCTCCATTCTTGATTCACCTTCCTTGTGTCCTCATCATGAATTTCATGGGATGCATTTTCACTTTCAGGTGTCTTCTTTGTTATGAAAATTTTCAATACTTTCATGATCTCCTCTTTTAAACCATTCATCTTTGCCTCCAACTTAGCTTCCATCTCTTGTAGTTCATATTTTGTTACTATATTCTTTTTTAACTCATTTATGTCCCTACACATTTCTTCACCTTCATCAAGATTCCAAGTAGGATTGTCTGGAGGCTTATTTGGTGTAGAAGTTCCCTTTTTGGGTGGCATGTTGGCCAAGTATCACTTCTGAACCTTGATTTTGAGGTGGTTCTGCTAGATAATCTTTCTTTTGTTGTATCTCCCAAGTTTCGGCCCTTTTGGGTATGAAACTTTCTTTTATGTAGTTATATGATATTTATTCTCTGCAATGCCACAGTTCTAATCAAAATTGGATGCGAAAAGTGGAATTTACAGTAACTTCCCCACAACTTGCTGATTTTTGTCCTTTCTAGGAGATATCACTTGTATAGCGTGCCCCGCACAAAATAATTGATATAAAATTCTAAAACTCAGACCAGATATACTACAGACTATCCACTATCCAATGAAACTAGTCCCACCCAATTTGTATACTCTAGGAATAAGTTATGATTGTTTTACCTAGAACACATTCTTGAGACTAGTCAATATGACTAGTCAGATACCCTATCTTCCACATGGTGTATCTACAAATTTAATATGACCCAGAATATGAAATGTTTACCATAGATACCTTACTAATTTCTATGAATAGCCTCTAGATTTTAGGGTCTGAAATGTTACAGAAATTTTTTTATAGAGAAAATTCCACAATGACTTAGTTCAAGATGATTCCAAAACCCTATCTTGTACAGGCTGTATATCTGAAAGTATAAGGCATCAGGAGATGAAATTTTAAACAAACGTACCTTGATCTGTCTACTAAATATCCTCCAAGCCATTCCTTATGAAATGTTGTAGAAGAAAAATTATAGAAAAAATTCCAAGGTGTCTTAGATGTAGCAGCGAAACCCCAAGACCTTGAGCTCTAATACCATATGTTAAGAACAAAATATGAATATAGCATAGAAAAACCTCAGAAAAAGTACTAAACGCCTTGAAAAAGAGATAATTTCAGATAATAAGCCTCTTCAAGGGGGGAACCTCCTTTTACCCCACTTAAATGTTCAAGTACAAGATGATTCCAAATGAAAATGTCTCCTTGTTATATATAGGAGACTATGAGGTATAATTACAACTAATGGAATAAAGCCGACATAAATAAAATAACATTGCTAATGTAATATGCCCCAATTAAGGGATAATGAGCCAATATTAGGGGTTAAAATCTTAATTTTAGGATATATTGTTAATGTTTAAGCCATTATTATAGTTGTTTGCATTACATTAGATAACAATAGCATAATCCAAGATCACTAAGAAATACAAAATCACAAGAGACACAACATTTATCGTAGGAAATCCTCTAGGGGAAGAAAACCCAGAAAAACTTCCTTAATATAGATAGCCAATACAATGCCAAGAGATCTCTTAAACTAATACAGAAAGTCCTCTCCTAGATATGTGCCACTCTCTCTCTCCTTCTTCTCTAGCTGCAGACCCAAAACTTGTCTCTCAATGAGAAAGTGAGTTGTGTGTCTAAGTGAGGCACTAGCCTCCTTATTTATATTATACTGGCACGTGTGAAGTGTCTCTTCACTAGTAGGGCCGACTTCTCCAACTGGGTGGTTATAACCACCTTCAATATTTTTGGGGGCCTCTTTAATATCTATAGGGGCCGACTTCTTATTCTGCCTATTATAATTATCATTTGACCAATCCATAAAAGGGGATTTAGTTCTATTAAAATAGTCGACATGATAAATCCACAATGGGGATTGATCCAATGAATAATATAATAAATAATAATAAGAATACTCTTTGCAGTTACATTATTTCAACACTCCCCCTTAACAAAAAGGGTATTCTTGAGAAGCATCATGCAAGAGAGAGAGGAAAACATCATCAACAACATCAAGTGGGTGAGAGGAAAACATCATCAATATCATTTTGGAACACTGACTGGCGTATCTATAAATCATTGGAAGTTTTCTTCATCGGCAGCATCGTCATTCTCAAAGGAATGCCATCATCATCTGCATCAATATGTATTAGTAAAAAAAATGATACATCATCATAATCACAGCACAAGGTTGGCTCATCATAATACAAGACTGGCTTTATGTCACAGTTGTCAAGCTAGAAGCTCAGTACTTGTCTCATCTCAATGTCTTGCTTTACGTCACAGCACTCAGGCTGGAAGCAAGATACTAGACTGGCTTTACATCACAGCTATCAAGATGGAAGCACAGTACTAGTCTCATCTCATCGTCTTTCTTTACGTCACAACACTCAAGCTGGAAGCAAGATACTCGTCTTGCTTTACGTCACAACCATCAGGTCGGAAGCAGGATACTAGACTGGCTTTACGTCACAACTATCTAGTTGGAAGCTCAGTGCTAGTCTCATCATGTCATCTTTCTTTACGTCACAAACATTAGGTCAGAAGCAAGGTACACATCCTACTTTGCGTCACAACCATCAAGTTGGAAGCAGGGAACTAGTCTTGCTTTATGTCATAGCTATACAGCCAGAAGCATAGTACTAGTCACACATCATCTTTCTTTATGTCACAACCATCAGGTCGGAAGCAAGGTACTCGTCCTGCTTTACGTCACAACCATCAGGTCGGAAGTAGGATACTAGACTAGCTTTACGTCATAGTACTAGTCATATCACATCATCTTGCTTTATGTCACAACCATCAGGTTGGAAGCAAGAGATGTCTCATCACAACATCTACTCCCCCTTTTGAGGAGGGTCCTTTCGGACTATACCAAGATTATCTCGAAAGTACTCAAACTTTATACGAGATAGTGGTTTGGTCAACACGTCAGCAACCTGTTGATCCATGCTAATGTACTGGAGCTTTAAGGCTCCTCTATGCACCATGTCACAAATGTAATGATAATGGATCTCTATGTGCTTCGACCTATCATGGAATACAGGGTTCTCTGTCATCTTTATGTAGCTCTGGTTGTCACATAGAATCAAGGTTTCTCTCATCTCTAAGTCAAATAGGCCAGTCAACAACTTTCGAAGCCATATAGCTTCGTAGCTGGCAGAACATGCAACAATGTATTCTGATTCCACTGTGCTGAGAGAAATACTAGATTGCTTCCTACTCTGCCACGAGATCATAGTTGATCCCAAACTGAAACAACATCCTGAAGTGCTTTTCCTGTCAGAAACACTTCCTTCCAAATCTGCATTAGTATATCCACTCAATGTGAAATCATGATCTCTATCATAGCTGAGACCATAATCTATTGTACCTTTAATGTATCTCATCACATGTTTTGTAGCCACTAGGTGAACACGTCTAGCTTCTACCAGAAACTGACTCAAGGTGTTCATGAAAAAATAAATGTCTGGTCTAGTGTTTGTCAGGTACATCAGCTATCCAATAATCCATCTGTATAGTGTGGCATCAATCAACTCTGATGAAGTATCGACCAACAGCTTCAGCTTCACTTCCATGGGTGTATTCATGGGCTTGCATTCCAACACATCAAATCTCTTCAAGATTTTGACTGTGTACTTCCCTTGGTTATGGAATATCCTCTCAGGACTCTTCCATACCTCAAGACCTAAGAAATAATGCATTAGGCCAAGGTCTTTCATTTCAAATTCTGAGGCAAGTCTCTTTTTACATTCATTGATGAGATTTTCTTCTCCAGTTAAGAATAAGTCATCCACATATAGCAGTAAGATTACTGGCTCATTGTTCATGATTTTGAAGTAGAGGTTAGAGTTTTCTTTACTCTTGGTAAAGCCTAAGCTCATCAAGAAACTGTCTATATGGCCATAACAAGCTCTAGGAGCTTGCTTCAATTTGTATAAGGCTTTCTTCAATCTGCAAACATGAGACTTCCTATCTTCAACCTCAAATCCTTGAGGTTTCTCTATACACACTTCCTCTTCGATGACACCGTTTAGGAAAGATGTCTTCACATCCATTTGGTGCAACTTCCACTTCATCTTAGCTGCAAAAGCTATGATGGTTCTAATTGAAGAGTATCTGGCCACATGAGCGAATGTCTCTTCATAATCAATGCCTTCCTTCTGGGAAAATACACGAGTGACAAATCTTTCTTTATACTTCTCAATACTTCCATCAGCATCATGCTTTATTTTGAAGAGCCATCTGGAGGATACCACATCTTTATTCTTCGGTCTGGGAACTATTTCCCATACTTCATTCTTCATTATGGATTGGTATTCCTCTGTCATGGAATATTCCCATTCCTTCCTTTGAATGGATTCTTCAAAGAAGGTAGGATCCTCTTCTAGGAGATCACACATCAAAGAAGTATAACTGGAGAATGGCTTTGGTATTTTCACATGTCTCATAGTTCCTTGGGGAACACTGTACTTCTCTCCATCTTGAATAAGATCTCTAGCCCAAGATGGATTTATTTTATGGAGGATCGTCATCTGAGGAGGTTCTTTCACTGCTACTATATCATGGTATTCTAGAAGTTCCTCATCAGGGGAAGTTATGACTTCCCTCACTGGTTCTACAGCTCTGGGAACCTCCCTCATTGCAGTACTGGGGATTACAGGTTCCTCTGCATATACTTCTTCAAGCTGGCATAGTTTAGATTTCTTGAGCACTGCATCTTCATCAAAGGTCACATCCCTACTGATCTCAATGTGATGTTGACCTGGCATATAGATCCTGAAGGCCTTGGATACCTCACAGTATCCCACAAATATTCCCTTCTTTCCTGAAGGGTCCAACTTGTTTCTCTTTTCTTTAGGTATATGAATAAACACTGGACAACCAAATATTTTGAGATGGCTTACCTCTGGTTTCTTTCCAGTGAACATCTCTTCCAGTGTCTTGAGCCCAAGTGCACTATGGGACAATCGATTCTACACATATAAAGTTGCCATTGCTTCTTCTGCCCATAAGCACATAGGAAGATCTTGATCATGGATCATAGTCTTCACAGCTTCCAGTATGGTTCTCTTCTTTCGTTCAACTACACTGTTTTGTTGGGGATTATAGGGAGTAGTGAATTCCCTCTAGATCCCAACATCTTTGCAGAAGTTCACAAACTCTTTTGAGGTATATTATCCTCCATTATCTGACCTGAGTATCTTAATCTTCTTTTCAGAAAGGTTCTCTATCAAGGCTTTGAATTCCTTGAACTTGTTGAACACTTCATCTTTAGATTTCAGAAAATATATCCAAGTTTTATGAGAATAGTCATCAATGAATGATAAATAATATACATACCCACTAATGGAGGATAATGGAAATGGGCCACATACATATAAATGAATGAGTTCTAGGACTCCTTTTTTCTTGTTGTCCCTCTTTGAAAATGGGTTCTTGATGTTCTTCCCTTGCGCACATCCATTGCATAAGCCTTTATGGTCACCTTTGAGTTCTGGTAAACCTGTGACCACTTTGCATATGTATGGTAGTGCCTTGTAGTTGATGTGGGCTAGCCTTCTATGCCAAATTTCACATGAGTTTTCAATGGCGTGGGTCATGGAAGCCTCTGGGTGACCCTTCAGTTTATACAAGCATTTTTCTTCACTTCCAATGATGATTGCTTCATTTAAGGTTTCTCCTTTAGCCCACATAAGAACTTCTCCATCTATAAAGGAAACTCTGAAGCCTTTCTTTTCTAAAGATGAAATGGAGAGTAGGTTATTCTTCAATCTTGGTACATATAGTACGTCCTTCATTTTGAGTGAATTCCCTGAATTCAGTTTGTGGTTTGATTCTCCCACTCCCTTGATGGGATATTGGAAATCATCTCCAAGTGTCACTTTCTGAGAAAAATTCTTTTCTGATATACAAGAGAGAATGTTTCTTTGTCCCGTCATGTGCTTGGATCCACCACTATCAATGAGCCATATGTCCTCTCTAGGTGTTACAGATCCTAAGAGGGCCGAGATCAAGACATGGTCTTTGATCTTCTCTCTTATCATCTTTGCGGGTGGCTCTTCATTTTCGACTACATGGGCATGGATCCTTTTATGTTTTCTCTTGTATTCTTCTCGTCTAGTTGTAAAAAAATTCACAATGTGTCCCATCTTGTCACAATGATAGCATTATACAGATGAGTAGTCTCTTTCCTTTCATTGTCCTTTCTTATGAAATATCCTTGGATGAGATTCTTTATGATTGAATTTGTTTGACTGTTGAGGCTCTTTATGAGTCTTCTTTTGGAAGTAGGGTTTATTCCTTCTTCCTTTCATGTGAGTAGCTAGGGCTTGATCATCATCTCTTGCTAGTAGCGCTTCACAATTCACTACTCTTGTTTCTTCTTGGATGTATTCTTCCCATAGACTATCAACCTTCAATTTCTCAGTTCTGGCACATATCGCTTGGTTGAATGCATCCCAAGGTCTTGTGAGACCATTTAGGGCCATCATTATGAGTTCGTATTCATCTATGGTATCTACAATAGCTTCTAGCTATTCTTTGAATTCTSATATTCTGGAGAAATATTCCTAAATCATTTCTCCTTTCTGCATCCTTGTATTTTTCAGTTGAGTTCTTACATTCATCTTACGGTTTATGTTCTTTCCTTAATATAATTTGGTTAAGGCATCAAACATTTCTTTCAAAGCCTTCTTAGATGACACATAAGGAATYAGGTGGTCTTTGATTGAATCTGCAATGATTCTTTTGGCCCTAATTGTGTCATTTTGATGTTTTGCCTTTTCTGCAACATCGGTGGGTTCCGGTACTTMTTCTTTGATGAATCTTGCTAGGTCATTCTCTTCAAGAATGAGGCAAATCCTATACTTCCAGGAATGAAATTTTTCCACTCCTTCTAGCTTGTCAACAAGCTTAATGCTTGCAGACATCTTTACCCGGAGCTAGGAAAATGACCAAAAAAAATAAAAGTGCTCAAAATCAAAATCTGAACTTACCAGGAGGTGTGCTTGGCTGAGGTGAGTAGCCTGGTGTGTTTGGATCTAAGAAAATCCAACTTTTTCTCCTCCAAATTTAATCTGCAAATTTCTGGACTGGTGCTTCTGGTACCTCTGGTACTCTGGTACTTTTGGTACTTCTAGTACACTGGTTTTTTGGTACATTGTGAAACTAGGGCTTTAGTTTCCGAGAGATCCAACCACTGAAAAGGTGCGCTGAGAGTGCCAAAGTGATCCTTAGGGGAGGGCACACTTTTTTAGATGGTTTTGGGGCTGAAAAGCTTCACCATCAAAAATCCTTAATTTTCATGTATGATAACAGTGACATTTTTCACTTGTGAAAGATGCTTCCTTCAGCTTGGCTCTAATACCATGTTAATGTTTAATCCATTATTATAGTTGTTTTCATTTCATTAGATAACAATAACATAATCCAAGATCACTGAGAAATACACAATCACAAGAGACACAACATTTATCCTGGGAAACCCTCTAGGGGAAGAAAACCTAGCAAAACTTCATTAATATAGATAGCCAATACAATGCCAAGGGATCTCTTAAACTAATACAGAAAGTCCTCTCCCAGATATGCAMCACTCTCTCTCTCCTTCTCCAGCAGCATATCTGAAACTTGTCTCTCAATGAGCAAGTGAGTTGTGTGTCTAAGTGAGGCGCTAGCCTCCTTATTTATATTAGACTGGCATGTGTGAAGTGTCTCTTCACTAGCATGGCTGACTTCTCCAACTGGGTGGTTATAACCACCTTCAATATTTTCTGGGGCCTCTTTAATATCTGTTGGGGCCAACTTCTTATTCTTCCTATTATAATTATCATTTGACCAATCCACAAAAGGGGATTTGGTCCTATTACAATAGTTGACATGATCAATCCACAATGGGGATTGATCCAATGAATAATATATCAAATAATAATAAGAATACTCTTTATAGTTACAATATTTCAATAGATATTTCCTATTTCATGTCTATAGAGCACACTTTAGTAAGAATATGATCCTCCTAGGAAAGTGCACATTTCCCATCTAATACTTGGATTTAACTCACTTTACTTATTTATTGATTTTCCATAATTAGCAAATTCTCACTCAGTTACGACTTTAGTTCTATTCTTGGAATCTAGTCTTATTCGAGGATATTTTTTCTATTATGGAATGCATGTTGAATTTATGTAGAGTTCTCACTAAGTTTGCACCTATATTTTTTACCTTTTATTATTATTAGAAACTTTTTACTTTAGTTAATTGTTTCTATTGCGAGAAGTTATTTTTTTACTTGAGCATGCACATGGATATCCCAACCTAGTGTGCATTACTCCTCATGTGAAGAGTCCTTATACATATTTTACTCATTATCAAGGATTAATGCATTTTGATTAGAGTTGGTTTCTTATTCTCTTATGTGTGAATATTGATTATATTTTTCTCTCTCGTATATCTCTTTTTCAATTATATACTGTAGTATTTCCTTCTCACAATTAGGTCTTGGATTGTAGTTTAATCCTACACCAATCAAGACAACCTTATGTTGATTTTGTAGCCTCAACTAATGTGGTGACCTAATCAACCCATAATTTCCCATGTTTTCTTCAGAATGACATTCACATCAGATCCCAGATCCAAGATGATATTATCCATGTCATAATCTCATACCTGAGTGTTAGGTCAAAATTCCCTATTCATCCTTTTCTTGCATTGTACCTAGTTAACTACTTGAGGTGCACTAGTTTCTTCTATGTCTTGCACACATTGATTTATCATCCCACACAATGTGTTCATTTCATGACATTCCTTTTCATAATTTTCTACTAGCTTACACAAAATACAAAATAAGTTCTTAGTGTTTCTCTTGTACTTCTGCATCAATGAGAAATTAGTTGGGTGATGACCCATCATTTTGCATATCTCACAATTTACTCCTCCTCTTGGTTCTAAGGGGTTTGGGGTCATGTATCTAGATATTCTCTAAAATTTTGACACTCGTTCTTATGATGAACTTCTATTATGCATGTA
Source organism: Picea mariana (assembly GCA_032191745.1). Taxonomy (NCBI): domain Eukaryota; kingdom Viridiplantae; phylum Streptophyta; class Pinopsida; order Pinales; family Pinaceae; genus Picea; species Picea mariana. The sequence continues at coordinate 226,317 of JASDQU010736163.1, forward strand.
TTTAACCATACTTCTTTGTGATTTTACTTTCCTTTAGCCAGTTCCTGTAATTGAATCATCAATTCTACTAACTGTGACTGAACCTTAGCCATCCCTGGTCCATTTTCTCCTATAGGGGATTCTTCCAAATTCATGGTGATTTATTGTGATTCTAACTACAACATAATCTTCTGCTACGACAAGGTCCAACATATATAGAGTAACAATCCTGCAATGAACCACTCTCTATGTTTCTCATCTGGAATATGGATGGTCAATTGATCCTTCAATATTTTAAATAATTGATCAAAATCCCACACTAATTCATTCTACAGATTCTTAACCTCTTTCAATTATGTAATACACTGCAACTCAAAATTCAGTTTCTGAAACTATTTTAACAAGTCTTATATAACATCTACCAAGCTTCTATATTGTCCTGCAAGCATAGTAGACTAATACATCATATACCATAGTAACACATGGTCTCTAAATGTCATCACCAACTATGCATATTTTCATCATTGTCCTATGCATTCTTCTCTATCCATATTTCTTCACAAAAAAACAAGTATTGTTCTAGATCTTCTGAACCTGCTCCATTGAAAACAAGGACTCTCAAAGTGGGATCTACTATTGTGTACTATGCAATATTATTCCTTGGAAAAAATAATTGATTATGACTTGGAATACTACTTCCACTACTCCAACTACCTTTACCTCTATCCTTACTTCCCTCACTAACTACAAGAGACAAAATTTCATATCTTAGCTGAGTTCTTGGAGATGCACACGGGGTCATGGGTTTGACGCAGGGTCTAGCATGAGTGGGATGGAATGGATCTTATTCTACTAGAATGAGATAACAATATTTTTCCTTTTCCCTTGTGCATGCTATTCCTTCTATATAGTACTCTACTAGTGTCTCTTTCCTCAACTTCACTGTGTTTCTCTTCTCTCTCAGCTACAGTCCTCTTCCTACTGTACCAGAATAATTTTCCACTACAAAATACTCCAATATATTCCTCTATTGCACATTCTTCTTGTCTCGACGATCTCAGTTCATCCACTTTCCATCCATTCACTATTCATTCTTTCATGAAACCCTCTTCTTCACACACTTAGACCATCCCATGGTCAGCCTCCAGTCCCCCTATGCGTGCAAAGGTTCCTCACTGCTAGGGAAATCAGATTCCATCTTCATAACCCCCTTAGCACACAGTAGCATATTTATCCAAGTAGACAATTATTTCAAGTATATTTTGCACGGACCTTTAAAGAAATATCTTTCAAAAATGTTATATGACTATGTATAATCTATAGTGAACTCAGTGATATAATCCCCTGATATACTATTCATCCAAAAACCAATTGCACGCGATATCCAATAACTTATAGTATTCACTTGTTGAATCAACTCAAGGTTCTAATTCCTCAAAACAATAGTGCAAAATGTTTTATTCTTTTCAGCCAACTTATGTAGCCACTCAGCCAAAACATTCAGGAAATCAACAAAGAAAATCTCATGTAAATCTATGAATACATACCTCTGCAACCATTACTTCAAACTGATTCGTGGGTTCTTATTCTGATCTCTAGAAAAATCATGCTTCTTTCTCTCAAACCATTATCCAATCTGTTCCTTAGTTGCTCTTGATGTTCCCCTATGTCACAGATCCTGATCTCGGCAATGGAACCATTTGTTGGCACACAGTGGGAAGATTCAGGGCTCAAAATTAATTCACCAACAAAACCATAAGATATCGTCCCTTTCAGAATCACCCTCAAGTAGATGAAGTCTCACCTAAGGTATCTATAGGGACTGCAGGAACCATATTTTTGTAGTCATGAAGGGATTGGAGGCATTCATCATAACCATTATTCTTAAAATTCATTCAGTATATATCATACAATGTGTGAAAAAACATCAGAGTAAAATAACATATTCATATTAACCATTCATACATTATGTGCATGCAACAAACATAACAATAACCAAACATATCACAACATAACATAACACACAGACACTATATTTAACATGGTTCACCCAAGATGGGATACGTCCATAATGGTTGGATTCTTATATTATTATTCAATTTTGTCCCTTAAAAAATGTGTGCACTACAATCATACATGATATCTCATTTATACCCAAAAATTACCTTGTCATTCATGCATATGGTGCACACTTAACTCTAAACTCACATAATATCCGAAAACTACTCAATGCTTGACTCATTCATTCATTCTCTCCTACTCGACTATCTTTCTACCTAAAAAATTACTTTCTATACAAAACCCTTACACATTTATACATTTACATCAGGTCTTAGCTCATTTGAAAGGAATAAAATGTCTGACAACTTCTAACTAACTTCCTTCCTTTGCACATGTTGATCTCGAAAAAATGTGGTAACTTTCTTCCTTCTTCTATGTTTGCTCCTGCACAGTTCCCAAACCTTGTCACAAAATGCCTATCCCAAAAGTCTAGTATTCAATACTTGACCAATATCTACAACATCAAGGCTTCAAGAGAGGAATTGTTGACAATAATATCAACATCAAGACAATAGGATAAAACCAATTGATTTTTGTGGTTTATGTAGATGACATCATTTTTGGAGGCAATATAAATAAAATGTGCCAAGAGTTTTCAATAGAAATGCAAAAGGAATTTGTGATATCTATGCTTTGTGAATTGTCATTCTTTCTTAGTTTACATATTTCTCAATTCGAAAAAAACATACTCATTTCAAAAACCAAGTATATCAAGGAAATGATGAATAGGTTCATAATGGAATATTGTGCACCAATCAACACACCCATGGTCGCATGTTGTAAATTGAGAAAAGATGATGAATCTCCAAAAGAAAATAAAACATTGTACAGGTCAATGATTAACACCCTACTATATCTGATGACATCAAGGTCAAACATTATCCAAGAAGTTTGATTGGTTATATGGTTTCAAGATACACCAAAATAAACTCGTGTGCAAGCAGTGAAAAGAATATTTAGATATATAAAATGCACCTGGGTTTTTGGCTTGCGGTAAAAATTGGGAGTAACATCCATCTCATCACTACATCCTTAAGGAGAATCACAAGCTCAGTGGGAGCATCCCTTTTCCATTGATGTCAAAGGGGGATAATTCTCTCTATGCCTGGTGGAATATGTATTTCATTGCAGGATTTCCATCAATGAGAAAGGAGGATATTGTTAGAATTATTTTCATTTATGTCAAAGGATTAATGTTGTCCTTAATGTCATATTACGACATTACAATACACAATATTTCCAATGTATATAAATACATATATATGTTTACAAGTATATTAAATAAGGGGTGCATGTGAAAATGTAAAAAGTGAAATGGTGGTTTCAAAACCATGGGTTTGGGTATTTTTCCATGGTATTTGAAAAATAAAAATACAAAAGGGAGTTAATTATTTAATTAATGGACATGCCCCTTCATCAAGGGTTATGAAAAAACTATAAAAAGATATAATATTGAGAGGACGTGTGTGTGTGTGTGTGTGTGTGTGTGTGTGAAATATGCACTAACATTTGAATAAGTGCATGAGAAAATATTGAATATCATTCCAAAAGGGAAGAGTTGTGAAATCAATTTAAATTCATCTTGGAATTTTTGTGAAAACCTTTATCTGGGGCATTTCAGTCCTTGAAATTTTGCAGAGATGGGGGGGGGATGTATGGATACATGTGGAGAAACTTTCAGATGTTGGTTTACTACTTTTGGAGATTTTCCTTGTGGAAGTTATCATTATTGAATGCTCCTGAAATCAGTTTCAAACATGTCATCTTGTAACTTTCACTATAACTTATTTTCTAGAACATTTCAGATCTAGAAAATAAGTTATAGAAAATGTGCCAAGATAACATGTTTGAAACTGATTTCAGGAGAATTCAATAACCATAAATTCTATAGGGAATATATCTGAAATTTTAGCAAACCAACATTTGAAATGTTTACCACATGTACCCAGAGATCTCTCCTCTGTCTGGGATAAATGTCAAGGTCTGAAACTTCTCAGAAAAAAGTAATCACCAAAATGAAAAGTTGACCTAAAATTGATTTTGCAACTCTTCCATTTTTGAATGATATGGAATCTTTGGTCATCCACTTCTTCAAATGTTACTACATGTTGCACACACACTATGTCTTTTTATACTTTTTCATGACCCTTCATGAATGGAATTTTCCACTAATTAAATAATTAACTCCCTCTTTTTTTTCCAAATACCATAGGAAAATACCCAAACCCATGGGCTTGAAACCACCATTTCACTTTTTACTTTTTCACATGCCCCCCTTTTCTAATATACTTGAAAACCTATATATAAATCAATATTGAAAATTCTTTGTGTATTGTGATCTCATAATATGACATTAATGGGAACAATAATCCTTTGACGCCAATGAAAATAATTACAATAGGTTAGCCAATCCTTCTCTAGGATGCACTAGATGATATTTTTATTTTTGAGGAAGGATCGAAAAACCATTCCCTAGCATCCCCTCTATGAAAAAACTATTCTTGAGAAAGCGTTGGCTAACCCTTCCACTAGATACCTTGTGACACAAATACCATACTTTAGAAAGTGTATGGAAACCCTCTAAGTTATCTCCCTTTATTAGAATACATGCTTCAGGAATTGTTAGTCTATCCTTCCTCATGCACCTCCTTGATGGAATTACTATTCTAGAGGAAGGGTTGATCAATCCTTCTCGTATTTCTACTAGATGATATTTCTAATCTTAAGGAAGTTTCAACTAACCCAAGTTACCTTTGATCCCCCTCTATGTGAAAAATATGATTGAGGAAGGGTTTTTCAACCATCCTTATACCAATAAAAATATGTGAATAACATCATTTATGAAGGATCAACTAACCCTTCTCTGTACTCCCCATTTATGAGAATGTTATTATATAGGAAGGGTCTACCAACACTTCCATGAGATCCCCATTTATGCATAAATTAGTCTTGAGGAAAAATTTACTAATACTTTGAATGAAAAATTGATGGCAATGGAATGATTACCTGATCCAGGTGGATATCGGTGGCCACCCACCTTTTCCAACTAGCTCAAAACAATTTTCTAGCAATTTGGGTAATTTGCTATTTTTAGCAGTTTTTAACTTTCGAGGCCATTTTCAGGACCTAAATGAAGGTTTTTCAGGATTTATATTCTCAATGATAGCCAAAGTATTTGATTGATCCCTAAAAATGAATCTCCTCGGTGATACCTTTCCAACTAGCTATCGTGCGCCCCAAACAAAGATCGTATGCCAAAGTTACGCCCCTGTGAAGTTGATACACCAAACTACCCAAAACGGGGTCCACAAAACTATTGGATTTTCATCTTCCAGGGTTATGGTTTTGAATTTTGTTTATGATAAAAAGGCCTTTGGAGCCTCATTGTAAAATAATCTTCTTACAAATGCGAGTAGCAGACACATATTTTCTCAGAGATAAGTTTCCACCATTCTAGCAAGTCTTCCACTCTATATTTTTACACTCTTTGTATATTTTCGCTCATTAACAAAAAATTGTGTATTACCGTATCTATGTGTTTATGGTTGCATCTCTAATACATTTCTGTTATATTATTGTATATCCTATATATCTTTTTACATTTCTTTATTATATCTCTTCTCTCATTTCATGAAGAAAATAATCTGGATCAATCATATCAGAGCAGGCTATTCTTGATTGTTTTTTAGTGTATGTCCCCGATGAGGTCTCAGTATAGCAAGTTGGGTCTCGAGCTTGTCTCTTTTGAGGATAATCTCTCTTTCATGCCCAAGAAACCCTCCATGGAGGAAGAAAATAAGAATGACGGAGAAAAAGATTCCATTAATCTGTTGCTTGAGATTCTCACGCGACAGAGGGACGAAATGATGTAGAATTTTTCCCACATCCTTCAATGCCTTTCAATAACAACCAACGCATATGCATACAATGACCACTTTGGAAGAACCTCTCCTTTCAAGATATAGGTTAATTTTCATATTCCCGTATTTGAAGTCATATAGATGTGGATTCCATAGACAAATGGTTAAATATGCTAGAAGGATATTTCTCTATTCGCCATTTTTTCAACAGGGAAAAGATCATCTTCACAATTCTTAGGGATCTCCCCCATGTCAAACATTGGTAGGAAAATTACTAGGAGAAAATCTCCATAGAGGAGTCTGGAATATATGGGGCCAATCCCACTTGGGATTTTTTTGTGGATGCAGTAAAGGAACAATATTAACATGTTGGAAACTATGAGGACCAATACATGAGATGGACCATACTGCGACAAGAGAGGCACCAAGAAGATCCAGATTTCAGCAATACCTTCCATACCTTGCGCACCAAGCTGGGTATCAAAGACTCCAAATGAAATTTAGTTTTAAAATATAGTGGGGCTCTACATAGATACATCTAAACTGAAATGGATGTTTTGGAGTTCTCATCACTCGATGCCGCTTATCAATATGTTGTTAAAATCGATCAGAAATTTAAGCACCAGAACAAACAGGAGTTTAGGTCTGCAAATCTGCAACAACCAAAGTATGATAAATATGACCCTAACAAACAGTCTCTTGAAAACTAGTCCAAGTGATAGGAAAAGAAGGGTCACAGAAAGATGAAGAAGGACATCGAAAAATGTTGTGATTTCCACAAAATCCCCTAGCACAACATCGATGAATGTCTCTCAAAACAGTAATTGGTGTCTGAGATAAAAGACAAGGAGCCAAAACCTAATTCATAATATGATTCATAAAATATTGATAGAAGACATATCATCGACGTAGACCCCACTACTATTGTCTCGATCACAACAATTCAACCAGAAGAACCAACAAATCCTGAAGAGGGGGGGGCACGTTTTTCATTCACAGATGTGGGTGAATGGAACCTCGATGCATTTTATTGTTGAGAGAAGAAGCCAAAAGAACCTTATATCAGCAAATGTCATCAAATAGTTGGGATTGTTGACAACACCACACCGGCAACCATACAACATTGGGTGGCCTTGCCAGGGAAGAGATATTTTTGTCATCCAACAGTGTCGATTATTATACGCCATCCATCCCTTCAAGAATGAGGTATTATGTTATGTTGCCCCATTGGATTTCTATGATGCTCTCTTGGGCCAGCCATATATGTGGAAGCACCATGCTATCTATGAGTCTCGACCCTGTAGTGTCATTGTTACTTTGGGGGATCATCTCTATAGGATAACAAAGGTAGTTCCAACTACTATCCCACCTAAATAATGTCGCAATTTAGTATCTCATACTACAAAATTTAACTTCTTCACAATCTATTCAAAAGGTGAATGGAAGGATACTGCAACCACTACAGCCTTGAGCCAAGAACCTTCTATCCAACAGAAGCAAGTCGACAAGATTGCATCAGAGTGTAAAGATTCTTTCTGCACATAGGCATCTCATGTAGTCATACTGGTTAAAAATTTCCAACCCTTCCAGCCACTATTTCGTGACAACCTTCAACAAGATAAGTAACACAACTTCTCCAGCAAGGATAGAACCTCATCAAGATGTAGATTCAGCAAACACTTTTCCATATCCCCCAGGCACTCAATGCAATGGATACCATTTATTCCTAATGAGGGAGGATTGATCTAGGTGGATATCAGTGGCTACCCACCTTTTCCAACTGGCTCAAAACATTTTTTTAGAAATTTTGGTAATTTACTATTTTTAGGAGTTTTTAAATTTCAGGGCCATTTTGAGGGCCTAAATAACAATTTTTTGGGATCAAGCCTCTCAATTATAGCCAAAGGATTTGAATAAGCCCTAAAAATTAATCTCTTCTACAATACATTTCCAACAAGCTATCGTGCGCCCCAAACGAAGATCGTATGCCAAAGTTACACCCCAAAAAGTTGATACACCAAACTACCCAAAACAGGGTCCACAAAATTGTTGGCTTTTCATCTTCCTGGGTTAATCTTTTGAATTTTCTTTATGATAAAAGGGCCTTTGGAGCCTCATTGTAAAATCATCTTCTTGAAAATGTCAGTAGTGGACACATCTCTTCTCAGAGATAAGCTACCACAATTCTAGAGAGTCTGTCACTCTGTATTTTTACAATCTTTGTACATTTTTTCTCATTAAGAGAAAATTGTGTATTATTGTATATCTATGTTTATGGTGCATCTCTGATACATTTATGTTATATTATTGGATATATTATATATCTCTGTACATTTATTTATTATATATCCTCTCTCATTTCATGCCAAAAATAATCCAGATCGTTACCATACTTAAAAAACAAATAGATGAACATCTTTGTCCTCCACCTTAGTGAGAGTAATATGTTTAAGAGTCAACCAAATCGTCCTTGTAATCCTGTCAATGAGAATACTATGCTCGAAAAAGGTTCGTTGAACCCTTAATCATGAAAATACTTAATGAAAATAATATGTGGGATGAATGGTTGACAAATCCTTCTCTAGAATCCCCTATATGTAATTTATATGGTCAAGGAAAGGTCATATAAACCTTCCACAAGATCCTCCACTACAAAAAAACCACTCTTGAGGAAGGGTCAATCAAACATTCGTCATGCACCTCATGCACTTAAACACTATGTTGAATGAAAGGTGAAAACATAATTATTTGAGATCCCATATATGAGATTTATATGCTCAAAGATGGATTAACCAATCCATCCTTATCATCCCTTTTATGTGAAAACTGTGCTCGAGGAAAGGTTGACCAATTTTTCTACTAGATACCCTGCAATGATGTGAATAGAATCCTTGAGGAAGGGATAAATGAACTTTTTCTATGATCCCCCATGATTAGAATAGTATGTTGGATGGATATCAGTTAGCCCTGAACCATACATTTCCTTAACTAAAATAGTCCATTGGAGGAAGGGTTGGTAGGCCCTTCTTTATGCTCCCTAGAAAACATTGTTATAATTAAGTATCGAATTACCCTTTCTTGGAGTCACCTCTATGCGAAAATGATTCTTGAGGAAGGTTTATTTTACCCTTCCATTGTATACCATGTGATTTGAATAACGTCCTTGAGGAAGGGACGATAAAACTTTCTCCATGCTGCCCCTCAATGAGAACACTATGCTTGAAAAATCATTTGTAAATCCTTCCCCATCCACATCCTTGATGGATATAATATGTTAGAGGAAGGATAATATAATACCTCTCTAATATCACCAAAATTGGATTGAAATAATTAAGGAAGGGTTAGTTAACCATTCCTTTATATCCTACTCTACATGAAAATAATACTTGAGGAAGGGTTGGCGATCCTTACTCTAGATGCAATGCAACACAAATACCAAATTGCCATTCTTGAGGAAGGGTAGATTGATCCTTCTATAGGATTTCCTAGATGATATTTATATGCTCAAGGAAGTATCAATGGAGCCTTCAATATAATCCCATCTATGTGAAAACTATGCTAGAGGAAGATTTGGTCAACCCTTACAGTAGATACCTTGGGAAATGAATACCATCTTTGAGGAAGGCTTCACAAAACCTTCTATATTCTTCATATTGATGATAATAGTATGTTGTAGAAAAGGTCAACCAATCCTTCCCCATGCACCTCCTTTATAAAATTTCTATACTAGAGGAAGAGTTTGATGATTCTCCCCCTATTTCATCTAAACAATATTTATATGTTGGAGAAAGGTTTAATTTACCCTTCTTGAGGATCCCCCTCTATGAGAAAACTATGTTCAAGAAAGTATTCATTGAACCTTACTTTTACAACCATGCAATGCGAATACCATAATTTATCAAGGGTAAACCAAGCCTTCTTCATGATCTTTTTATATGATAATTTTATGTTGGATGAATGGTGGGTCAAAACTGACCCTGGATCCCCCTCTACACAAAATCCATGATTGAGGAAGCAATTGGTCAACCCTTTCATTGGAAATTTGCGATCTAAAAAATTTCTTTGAAGAAGGGTTGAATGCCCCTTCTCCATGATCCAGCTCAGTGAGAATATTTTCTTGAAAGTTTGGATGACCCTTCCCTCTAATCCCTTAGATAAGAAATATATGGTTCAAAAATTCTTAGTTGATCATTCCCCATGTAAATCATCAAAAAAAACAATGATACAGAGAAATGTTATATTGATCCTTCTTGTAGATCCCCTAAATGAGATTTTTAATCTTAAGGAAGGTTAGATTGAACCTTCATGATGCAGGAGCATCGTAAGCAACCAGCCAAGCAAGCATGGATGCAGAAGCCAGCTGGGAAAAGTGCCAACACGTTTTTCACATTTTGAAATGATTTGAAAGATTAAGAAGCGGATATAAATGTAATAGCTAGAAGAGTACTTGCATTTATCTCTTGCTGTTGTAAACAGATCATGAGCGATTTTCTCTCATCTGTCAATGTAAAAGGCATTTAAGCCTACTTAATGAAAGTAGTTAGGTTTGAATTATAGATTAGACAGTTTAGAAGAGAAGGAGGGAAAACTGGATATAGACACCCTCGTCTTTGTATCATAGTAGTTGTTGTATCATTAGCATAGAGAAGAATAAGAGAGCTGTAGCAGACAGTTGTAGATAAGAACCCAAGACAGAAGCAATTGAGTTAATATATGAAGCTTTGATTCATTTTTCATGGTGTTATGATGTTTATTGTTTACATATGCTGAATGGTATGCTTACAGTTGTTTTATTCTCTATGTTATGCATTTTCTTTAATAGTGTGTGTATGTATGATTTCATGTTGAATGTTTCAAGTCTGAGAGAGAAAGAGAATGAGTTTCAATTGTTTCTCTTCCTGAGTGAGAGAAGTTCCTACAAGGAGTGCAGTGAAACATCCGCAAGGTGTGCATTGACAAGGCCTCTGGGTTTTACCTCAGAAATCTTAGGAAGGATATTGTTGTTCTCATTCCCGAAGAAGTGTCGATGAAGCATAGAGACCGTGAAAGGTGTTGTTATTGGATAAATCCGTAAGTACGGACACAAACCGCTCTCCCTAGATCCACCTGGATCTAGAACAAAGCAAGATAGAACATGACTCTTTCCCTAGATTCTAACCATTAAATTAAATAGGAGGCAAGAACAAAGATCATACCTTATTATCGCTTCCTTTAGTCTTTGTTGCTCCCGCTTCGCTCCAGTGCTCTCGTACAGTCAATACCAAAACAATACAAACCAACCGAAGTGAAGAAAGCACAATCTATTCAACAGTCAATCTATGTATATGATCAAGGAGTTATACAATAAAGTATACTTAGCTTTATGGGAAAGGGACATATTACTGTATCATATTAATGGAAAGTAAATATTACAACCTAAGCCTTGATGTCACAAACTTCCTTTCGATGGCCCTTGGCTCCGACACACACACTTGCTCACTTGCATGAAGAAGATCAACTCTTTTGGATGCACTTGCTGGAGTCTCCTAGCTGTTGTAGCATCAATCCTTCACACAATTCTTTCACCAATTCTCCAATGAATCTTGCTTAACCTTTTCCATGAGAATTCACTCAATATATAGGAGAGAATGAATTGGTTACTTGGATAAGAATGATCTCGAAATATCAGGGAATCCAGTACTAGGATAACCATTCAAATGCCATCTCATCCTTCTAGAAGATTCCCTTCTAGAAGCATCGAGAATTCATCTTTTTCCTTGCTTTAGAAAGAGTTCACACCCTAGCAGTTCAACACAGTGTAAAATTATCACACCCTAGCTTAAGGCCGCCTGCGAGAATCATGCATTTTGGCAGGCAAATATACTAGCAGCTTGCGAACAGTCCTCAAAAATGTGATTTCTGGAAAGAGATGAAGGTAAATTTTCTCAGGAGAAAGTTCTTATGAAGAGACTGAGTACACCATCATCAATACATCATCATGATGACCAAAATCATGGGTAACAGGTGTGCGCAGGCTAGTCGAGGCCTTAAACTCATAAAATAAGGTTGAAACGCAAGGGACTTCTATTGCAAAAGGTGCACAGAGTCGAAGAATCAAATACCTGGAAGTATTTGAAAGTCTGCTGCAAGGAGTGCATGCAAGAGTCCTTTTGAGACTTGAGTTGAAAGTGAAAGATCAGGAGGGTCACACCTTTGAAAGTACTCAAAGGGAGATGGAGATTGAAAATGTCTCGCAGAAGTTAAGTCCTAGTGGGAGAACACTGGTTCATTTCACAGAAGTTGTCAAGGAGGGAACAAGTGGTTGAANCCCCACTACTCCCTCCGCTCCCTTAAAAATACAAAAATTGACCTGGGCTGAAATGGCTGAATGACAACTCAAAGGCCTCTGTTATAACTGTGATGACACATATTTCCCAGGCCACAAATGTAAGGAACAAAATCTCTTTATGGCCATCTCTGAGGATATTCAAGAAGACGATGATGACACTTCCCCTATTCCCAAGTCACCAGAAACTTCTGAAATAAACTCTCCTTCTGACCCTCCTGCAAAAGAACCCATCATTTCCCTCAATGCTCTCATCAGCTTCTCTGTCCCCCAAAATCTCAAGCTAATCGGTTATATCAAGCACCGAAAGGTCATCATCTTGGTTGATAGTGGCATCACCCACAACTTTATTCATCGCCGCATCGCCCAAGAAACCCACTGCTATATCTAGAAGCATCGAGAATTCATCTTTTTCCTTGCTTTAGAAAGAGTTCACACCCTAGCAGTTCAACACAGTGCAAAATTATCACACCCTAGCTTAAGGCCGCCTGCGAGAATCATGCATTTTGGCAGGCAAATATACTAGCAGCTTGCGAACAGTCCTCAAAAATGTGATTTCTGGAAAGAGATGAAGGTAACTTTTCTCAGGAGAAAGTTCTTATGAAGAGCCTGAGTACACCATCATCAATACATCATCATGATGACCAAAATCATGGGTAACAGGTGTGCGCAGGCTAGTCGAGGCCTTAAACTCATAAAATAAGGTTGAAATGCAAGGGACTGCTATTGCAAAAGGTGCACAGAGTCGAAGAATCAAATACCTGGAAGTATTTGAAAGTCTGCTGCAAGGAGTGCATGCAAGAGTCCTTTTGAGACTTGAGTTGCAAGTGAAAGCTCAGGAGGGTCACACCTTTGAAAGTACTCAAAGGGAGATGGAGATTGAAAATGTCTCGCAGAAGTTAAGTCCTAGTGGGAGAACACTGGTTCATTTCACAGAAGTTGTCAAGGAGGGAACAAGTGGTTGAAATTATCCGAGGAGAGCTCGCAAAGTCGCGAGGACTATGGGATTCAATGAAGTTGTGAGGAGGTTAAGCGTTGGATGATTCCACCCTTCGAGAGGTAAGACTCAACGTGAACCATTGATCATCATAGTGGAGCTGTCAGATCATTTTGGGGATTCAGAGTTTGTATGTCAAGAGCGTAAACCAAATCCTTGGTCATTCTAAATCTCGAATTGTGAAGAGAATTGTCAAGGGAAGGATTTCAGGATTTCGGTAATTCGAGATTCAGAATACCGGAAATCCTGATGACAAGGAACTAGGGGCCTTTTCATTGAGAAACCTCGAAGTTGCAAAATGTGAAATATTGTGAAGTGGCGTTTCGGCATTTCGGTGTTTCAGGGTTTGGGAATTTAGGGATTGTGGTGACAAGTGTTTTTGGGTCAAGAGTTTTGAACTTTCGGTACCTGGAAGCCCGAAATAATGTGGGTCGTTTGATCTAAAGGGAGGCTATTAGCCATTGATTTCGTGGAAGGTGCCATTTTAGAATTAGAGATTTTGAAGCATTAGAGGAACGACAGTTGAAGGCTTGTTCAAGTCCCAAAAGCTGGGAAGAGTGACAGATGGTGAGAGTCCACATCAGAGATAGACGACGTTGGAGTAGATAGGTGGCGTGCCTTCATCAATAAGTGGAGTCAAATCTTGTTGATCATTTCAGGGTTTTAGAGGTTGAAGAACCGGGAGCCCTGCATCAGGATTTGCAAAGTCGTGAAGTTCGAAACTCTGAACTGGAGAAAAGTCCCATTGGAGGCCAACCTTTGTTGAACACGTCGGGATTCAGAATTTTGACACTTTAATAGACAAGGGGTTGGGGTTCCTTGCTGTAGAATTCCCAGAGTCACGAAACACGATATAGGCATGGAGGAGAATGCAGCTAGACATTTCGGGTTTCTGTAGATTGAAGAACTAAAAACTCGACAATGAAAATCATGATATCGTGAAAACCGAAGGCTCAAATTAGTGAAGGGCACGACTTATTGTGGTCAAGGAGACTTGGGTGACGCCTGGTGTTTGATCACGTGGGCACACTCATAAGGACCTATGGAGGAACACCATTGTGTGTGTGTGTGTGTGTTTTTCCCTGAGGGGAAATCAAAGAGTCAATCAGACTCAGGAGGGAAGATTTAGAACGATCCTGAGCGGATCTTTACCTGAGGGTTGGGGTCTGCACCAGTTGTGGTATCAGAGCTTGACTCTATTTGTATAATTTAGGCAAAGGAAATGAGAGGAGAAAGAGTAATCTGATACACACCAGTTGTGGTATCAGAGCATAGAAAGAGTTCTTTTCTTTTTGTAGTAGGGAAAAGAGAAATATTTACAACCATGTCGTCGAGAAGAAGAGATAGACCAATGCCTGATCTAGCAGTGGAGAGAGAAATGC
>JASDQU010736164.1:29357-76994 GCA_032191745.1 Picea mariana
AATTTCTTCTGCAGATCATCGGGTTGTCAGGTTCAAGAAATATCCAATTCCTAATCGTTGTTTCATGTGCCTGCGCCCTTTTGAAATTAGAAATTACCAATTATATATAAGATTTTATTTCTAAGTATGCAATTAGCAAGCGTTAATGATAAACCAAGATTTGAGGAAATCTCCCATTAATACGCCTAAAACCAAAATTTTCAGATGGTTATATTATCCCTTCCAACTGTTAATTTCAAACATCGTGGAATGTCGGTTGCACGTCATCGGGTTGGTCCATTCACAAAATCTTCAATTTTGATTCTGAAAATGAGTCTGATCGATCGTTTCCCTATTTCATACTTAGCCACTTTCCCGGAATTCCGCAAATATACAAACCATTTGTTGAACTCCCCCATCGTGCTCTCTTTCATTTTACACGTTTTGCAGTCAAAAATCCCGATACATAAAATTTGACCATGGTGAAGAACACAGCGCCCACACTAAGAGGGGGGGGTGAATTAGTGTGTGGACTATTCTAACTTTTTATTCTTTCAAGTTACAAATTAAAACATAATTGAACAGATTAATAACAATTAAATCATAATCACAATCGACACGAAGACACCAAATGTTTGTATAAGCTTTTGTATAATTGATATGAACATAGTATTTTAAATATATGTGAAAGAGGATTTTCTTTTAGCACCAACTAATTGTTTCAGCACCAACTGAATTAAGGAGCACCAACTCCTCGGAGAGCACCAACTCTCAGCCAAGACCAAGCTTGGCGCAAGACCCAGCTTGTTGATAGAACCCAGTCTATCCAACTAGAGTTTATTCAACTCCAGTAGTAGTGATCCATTATAGAATCAATTCTATCTTATGATCAGAGGTATATCATAAGAGACTCATCACCGCATTTCATCTTCTCTATAATTCACATTTTCTTTCCTCTGATATCTTCTTGGAATCTGCTTCAGCTTTTGATCTTCTGTTCTGAAGTGTAGAGACACTTTCTTCTCACCACTTTTTCTCGTTTATATAATCTTCAAACTGGTGTGAAATTTAAAACATTGTGTCTGTTAAGAACCAAATATCAACATACCATAGAAAAACCTCAGAATAAGTACTCAACGCCTTGAAAAAGAGAGAAATTCAGATAATAAGCCTCTTCGAGGGAGCAGCCTCCTTATGCCCACATAAATGTACAATTACAATATTATTCCAAATGAAAATGTATCCTTGATATATATAGGAGACTAGGAGGTATAATTACAACTAATGGACTAAATCCGACATAAATAAAATAACATTACTAATGTAATATGCCCCAATTAAGGGGTAATGAGCCATTATTTAGGGCTTAACATGCCCCAGCCCTTGAGACAAGTGTTGTCTGCAATGATTGAGTAACTCTAGATGCTTATATATGAAAGACTCATCTTCCCAAGTGGAATCTTCAGCCGACATTTTCCTCTATTTAATGAGATACTCTGAAATGGATCTATGCCTCAGCTGGTGAATTCTTGTGTCAATGATGGCTTCAGGCTCCAATATGATTTTTCCTTCCTCGTCAAGTTCTGGAAATATAGTTTGAACTGGGATCTTGTCACCTATAACCTTCTTTAAGCATGAAACATGGAAAAATGGGTGTACTCGTGAAGATGCAGGCAACTCCAATTTGTATGTCGCAGTACCAATCTTTTGCAACACCTTATAAGGGCCATAGTACTTTGGTGATAAATTATTATCCTTCTTGGCTTGCTTGAGGGACATCTGTTTGTATGGTTGTAGTTTTAAAAACACCCAATATCCTACTTCAAAACTTCTTTCACTACGATGTTGATCTGCTTGTTGTTTCATGCGATTTTGTGCCATGGTTAGGTTGTCCTTTAATATTTGGAGAACTTGTTTTTGATGCTCAATGTGATCTTCCACTGCTTGAACCTTATATTTTTCTTTTAGAGAAGAAGTGATGGAAGGAGGGTGGTATCCATAGAGTGCCATAAATGGTGTCATTTTTGTTGCAATATGAAAGGGAGTGTTATACCACCATTCTTCCAAGGGTAACCATTTGAACCATTGTGTTTGTTTATCATAGACAAAGCAACGAAGGTATCCTTCCAGACATTTGTTCACTATCATTGTTTTTCCATCAGATTGAGGATGATAGGATGAGCTATGAGCCAATTGAGTACCCAAACAAGAAAATAATTATATCCAAAAATTTCCAGTGAAGATGGGATCTCTGTCACTTACAATAATCTTTGGGTTGCCATGTAGATTTTGAACTGTCTCCATGAATGAAGTGGCAACTGTACTAGCTTTGAAGGGATGAGAGAGTGCACAAAAGTGTGCATACTTGGTCAGTCTATCAACAATCACCAAGATGACACTCTTTCATTCAGACTTTGGTAACCCTGTGATGAAATCCATGGAAACCTCATCCCAGCACTGACTTGGGATGGCTAATGGTTGTAAAAGACCTGGAGTATTAATTGTTTCCACCTTATTTTGTTGGCAAACCAAACATTCTGCCACAAACCTTTGAACATCAATTTTAAGGCCATCCCAAAAAAAATTCCTTCTTGACCCTATGGTAGGTTTTCAAAAATCCTGAGTGTCCTCCTACTGGAGAGGTGTGCAATTCCAATAGTACATTTTGTTTGAGTTGGGAGTTATTACATAAATATAAGCAATATTTGTAGCATGGTGAATCATTTTTCCATGTAAATGTATATGATGCACTGGAATCCTGCTACAACCTTTGAATGAGAGTCCACACTTTTTCGTCATTCTTCCATTCATCCCTTTCTTCTATTATCCAATCAAGTTGGATGATCGAGATAGCACAAAGAAAGGCCTCAACATCTTCATCCTTTCTTGGGAGTGCATCTGCCACAACATTTTGATTCCCTTTTTTATAGAAGATTTCAAAATCATAACCCAATATCTTGGTTACCCATTTTTGTTGTTCTTCTTAAGATATCCTTTGTTCCAAGAAGTATTTAAGACTATCATGATTTGTTTTGACCTTGAAGTGCCTACCTATTAGGTAAGGATGCCATTTCTTCAATGCATGTAGTATTGCCATCATTTCCTTCTCATAAATGGGTTTGTGTAAGTCCTTTCCTTTGAGTGGTCGAATTTCAAAATCCAGGGGCCATCCTTCTTGCATTAGGACAGCACCAATTCCATTTCTTGAGGCATCACATTCCACAATAAAGTTTTTTGTGAAGTCTGGAGTGGTCAAGATAGGAGCTTTGCACATCACCTCTTTAAGTTGTTCAAAGGCTTTAGTTGCCTCTGGAGTCCATGAAAATGCATCCTTCTTAGTTAGTGTCATTAAAGGTGATTATATTCTTCCATAGTGCTGAACAAACTTGCGGTAGTAACCTGTCAAACCCAAAAATCCTCTAAGATTCTTCAATGTTTTGGGAATCGGCCAGTCCATCATGGACTTAATCTTGTTAGGGTCTACCTTGACACCTTCATGAGATACAATATGACCTAAATACTCTACCTCCTTCGCTCCAAAGAAACATTTGGATGGTTTGGCNCAAACCCAAAAATCCTCTAAGATTCTTCAATGTTTTGGGAATCGGCCAGTCCATCATGGACTTAATCTTGTTAGGGTCTACCTTGACACCTTCATGAGATACAATATGACCTAAATACTCTACCTCCTTCACTCCAAAGAAACATTTGGATGGTTTGGCATATAGTTGTTTCTCCTTTACTAGTTGTAGAACCTTGTCAACATGTCGCACATGATCCTCCCAAAACTTGTTATAGATTAGTATATCATCAAAAAATACTAACACAAATTTTCGAAGGAAGGGATGGAAAATGGAATTCATCAACCCTTGGAATGTGGAAGGTGCATTTGTAAGGCCAAAAGGCATGACCAAAAATTCATAATGGCCTTCATGAGTTTGGAATGTTGTTTTTGGGATATCTTCTTCCTTCATTCTAATCTGGTGATACCATGAACGGAGATCCAACTTTGTGAAATATATTTCTCCATGTAGTTCATCTAACAATTAATCAATGACGGGAATTGGAAACTTATTTTTAATAGTGATCTTGTTGATCTCTCTATAATCTAGACACGTACGCCATGAGCCATCTTTCTTGAATACCATTACCACCGGTGCAGAGTAAGAACTTTGGCTAGTTCTAATAATGCCAACCTCTAACATTTCTTCAACCATGCACTCAATTTCACTCTTCTGGGCATAAGGGTATTTGTATGGCCTGATGTTACGAGGAACACTCCCAGGAATTAGGTGAATATCATGATCATGATTTTGAGTGGGTGGAAGACCTTTGGGAATATCTTCAAATACTTTGGAATGCTTATCAATGATCCCTTGGAGATCTTGAGGAATAGATGGCTTAGATGTTTGAACATATAGTGAGCATAGTTGTGCAATAACACCTTGATACCCCTTTTTCAATAATTTTGTCATGCCATTAGAGCTTATCACCTTATCGGGTTTCCATGTGATACCTCTTAACTCAATTTATTTTCCTTCCAATGAAAATTTCATGAAAAGTTCTTGAAAATTAAAAGCCATCGTTCCTAATGATTGTAACCATTGGATTCCTAGTACAACATCATCACCACCCATGGGTATAGCAATCATTGGACTATTCATTACATATTCCCCCATAGTAAGATTGATCTTATTTCATTTTCCTGAGCAATTGATAATTCCTCCATCTGCAATCATTACTTGAAACTCTGGCACTGGATATACAAAGCAATTGAGAGCTTTGGCTAATTTATAGTGAATGAAATTATGAGTACTGCCATAATCAATTAGGACTATTACCTTTTTATTTTTAATATATCCTTCGATCTTGAGGGTTTGAGGAGTGCTAATTCCAGCAAATGCATTACACGATATCGTGGGAGTCAACTCTTCAGATGCAATTGCTTCTACATTTTCATCTTGAGATGGTTCTTGTTCTTGTTCTTCTTCCTCTTCACAATCTATGTAGAATAATTTCTTCTCACCACACTTATGTCCCTTACTGTACTTGCTTTCACAATTAAAGCATAAACCTTTTTCGTTTCTTTCCTCCAATTGTTGAGGTGTCAACCTTGTAGGTTGAGGTGTTTAAGAAGAAGGAGAATTATTCTCTCTATAGCTGTTAGGATTGGTCCTTCTAGTAGCCATAGCCATATTTTTACTTTCAACATTTCCTGCCACCCTAAATGCATTCTCTAATGATTTGGGTTCCCAAAGGCGAACCTCATGTTGAATGTTATCCTTTAAATTTCCTATGAATACATCAATCAAGTGCTCATATAGAATATCTGTTACCTTTATATTCAATCTTTGGAAGTTCTCAATGTGCCATGTAATTGAACCCTTTTGCTTGAGATTTATCAATTGGCTAAAGAAGGCATTACTCCTTGTATCCTCATAGTGTGCTATCATTTCTTCCGTGAAAATTGTCCAAGTGATGAGTGATTTGCGAGAACAAAGACATCGATACCATACAAATTGATTGGGTTCTAAATATAAAGAAGCAATTCATACCTTTTGTGTATGTGGCACATTATGTAGATCAAATAATTGCTCCATCTGAAGTATCCATGTGATTGGGTCCTTGCCATCAAACTTCCTCATATCGATCTTAGGAACGTGGTTGGTCTTGAACCCAAAGTTGGAGTTTCTCATTCTGGGTATGAAAATTTATTTTTTGTAGTTCTCTGATATTTCTTCTCTGCAATTCCATAGGTCTGATCAAAATTTGATGTGCCAAGTGGAATTTACAGTAACTTCCCCACAACTTGCTGATTTTTGGCCTTTCCAGGAGATATCACTTGCATAGCATGCCCCGCACAAAATAATTGATATTAAATTCTGAAACGTGTACCAGAAATACAACAGACTCTCCACTATCCAATGCAACTGTTCTCACTCAATTTGGATACTCTAGGAAGAAGTTATGATTGTTTTACCTGGAACACCTTCTTGAGATTAGTCAATAGGACTAGTCAAATACCCTATCTTCCACAGGGTGTATCTACAAATTTAAGATGACCTAGAAGCTTAACATTTACCACGGATACATTACTAATTTCTGTGAATATCCTCCATAGTTCAAGGTTTGAAACGTTACATAAAAAAATTTATAGCGAACATTCCGCAATGACTCATTTCAGGATGATTCTAGAACCCTATCTTTCACAGGTTGTATCTCCAAAAGTATAAGACCTCGAGAGCTTAAATTTTAACCCAATGTATCTTGATCCGTCTACTAAATATCCTCCAAGCCGTTCCTTCTGAAATGTTGTAGAAAACAATTTATAGCGAAAATTCCAAGGTGTCTCAGATGTAGTAGCGAAACCCCAAGACCTTGAGCTCTGATACCATATGTTAAGAAACAAATTTCAATATAGCATAGAAAAACCTCACAATAGGTACTCAACGCCTTGAAAAAGAGAGAAATTCAAATAATAAGCCTCTTCGAGGGGGAAACCTCCTTATGCCCACATAAATGTACAATTACAAGATGATTCCAAATGAAAATGTCTCCTTGGTATATATAGGAGACTAAGAGGTATAATTACAACTAATGGACTAAATCCGACATAAATAAAATAACATTACTAATGTAATATGCCCCAATTAAGGGGTAATGAGCCATTATTTAGGGCTTAACAGTGTCCCTTTATTTGAACCATTGTAACTTTTCATTTAAAATGATAATCTAAACTTTAATTAATATCATTTTTCATTTATATTCATTATTCATGTTTTTCATGATTTAACTCTCTTTTAATCATGATTGTGTATTGGTTCATTTTTGTCATAAATTGATCACAGACATGGATCAATTTAATCCTTTATACTCAGTTCTGAATCTCTGTTATTTTCACAGAGACCAAATTCCGTGGAGGCGCTTCTTTCAAACCATCACATATGACAATGTGTTACAGAACCATGGGTTTTACCAACTATAGTGACATATTATAATTTAATTTTAAAAATCATATAGCATATGACCAACAGTAGTAACCAGATGTTAAGCCTAAACGAATGCTTGAGCGCTTTACCAAATCAACGGTCACGATTCAATCTTCTAATGATATGGATGGATGACGAGATTTTGGCACTTTGACCTTCGGGTCTTCATGACTTACAACATTACAAAACTCCCGATTACGATGTCACCGAAACAATCGGATGATTCACGTTTATATTTGCAGAGACAGATCAACGAACAGCTTTAACCTTATACTCATCCTTTCACTGCTAAATCTGAAGGCTATGATTTAATCATTCATCAAGATGAACAGCTACCATTTACTCTGCAACTTCGTCTATTATGATTACGCTATCCTTCCACTGTATTAGATAGACGGTCGAGAATGCTCCTGAAGTGATATTCAAATCAGATGACTCATGTCCACTACGGAGTTTCTTCATTCGGGACTTCGGGACTCTGTCCTTCACGACTTCGTCCCTTAGGCCCTTCGACATTTCAGCCTTCGCAACTTCGGCCTTTCGGCATTTCAGCTTCCGTGACTTCGACCTTTGCGACTTCGGCCTTTCGTCCCTTCGGCATTTCGGCTTTCGCGACTTCGGCCCTTCGCAATTCCAGCACTTCGGCATTTCAACTCTTCGTGACTTCTGCATTTCGGCTCTTAGCAACTTCGGCCCTTCAGCCTTTCGTCATTCGGGACTTCGGGACTTTGGGCGAGTGCGGTGGCAAAAAATCCTGAAGTAAACTCTTGGAGTAACGTAACTGCTTACGTCACTTGATGACATGTCATGGGCCAAGTAGATGCCATGTGTCACTCATATTTGTGATCTACACATACCTAAAATGTTGAATCAACTTGACACTTGTCATTGTCTGATTGTGCCATGTGTCCTTGCTTATGTAGTCTGTTGACGTGGTGTGCCACATGTCCTTCTCGAATTAGCAGTCCTCTTTCTCCCTTTAATCGATGGTTGTGATCAAATCGCGAGTTCGTGTTTCACAAATTCTCACGAATGGATCTTTGAATTCTTTACTCTTCGAGTCAGTGAAATTCCAATCACTCACCACATGTCCTCTGGCTCCAACGGCCAGGATCATTTCACGACCTCGCATATCGCGAGTTCCCACAACACTCACGTTTGAATTTTCCATTTCGCAAGTCAGCGAAATGTTGATCTCCTGCCATGTGTCCTTTGGATCCAATGGTTCAGATCAAGATCTAGGATCGACGACTCAATCTGTCTGTGATGCAATTCTGCTAACTTATCTTGTCCTTCCACTCGAACACAATCTGATGGTCATGATCTTCCAATGGTCCATAAGCTCACGGTCACCCATATGACCATCGTTCGTTATATGAGACAATCAACACCGTCAATTTCCTTAATCGGACGGTTGCTGACACTTCTCACCTTTTCCTGTGCAATGGTCGACTTCTCAATATTTCCATAGATCCTGACTATACATCTGCAATGCGCTTCTTCATTCACTAACTCTCATGAGCTTTGGTCATAGGAACATTTTTTATCCTATCGTAATCAACAATAATCATGTTATTGCTTATGTACTACGTTTTCCCTTCTGATCTTATGCTATCGATCTTTGCACATTGTTTGACATCAATGACAATCTCATATGTGATAATTCATCCTTAACAAGAGATCATCACATCGACTGTTGACATCAATGACAATATTTCCAACAATCTCCCCCTTTGTCATTGAGGGAAACACACTAACTTCATATACAAAAGTCCCCCTGCGATGATGCTTTCCTTTTATGAAGTTTCTCTCCCCTTTGACATCAATGGCAAAGGGTTTCTTCTCCTATGATCTCTCTGTATAATTACTTCTCTGACCACTAGTAACTCCTTCTGAAATCAACCTTTTTCTGTCATAACTGAATGACTCCCCCTGTCAATATTCTCTTTCTCTACTTCTGACTACTCTCCCCCTTTATTTTTGAAAAGGTAGCTCTTCCTGACAAGGTTTCATCCCCTGTTAATTTACTAACTTCTTATCTCAGTTGATTGGGATTTTTTTTTGTGTTTCAAATGAGTAGTCTTCTTAATACAAATTTTTGTAGTGATTGATATTTTCAAGACTTAATCTAATTACTTTCTTACTTAATAATTCCCCTGAATTTTTACTGACTGTTCTCCCCCTTTGTTTCTAAAAAGGGTATTATTTTCTGCCAGGGTTTCTCCTCTTGTTATTTCTGCAGGATGTCATGTACCTCATTTTGTCCATCAGAAAAACTGCTTTTGCGGATGTCGATGTCTTACTGGAACACTACGCAATTGTAGCTCTTTTTATTCAAACAATTATTGGATATGTCCATTGATTCTCATCTATATTTAACCATGATACTAATTGTTTTTATATCATCCACTTTGACATCTGCACTCTCAACAATCTCATGTAACCTAAGATTGTAGCATCTGTATGCCTTCTTGTTTGAATCATATCCAAGAAAAATACCTTCATCAGATCTGGCAACAAATTTTTCAAGACTCTCATCTAGTCTTTTGATGTAGCATTTACTTCCAAAGACCTTGAAGTACTTTACTGATGGAGCTCTTCCAAATCATAGTTCATAAGGGGTCTTATCACTATTAACCCTCAGCTGACCTATGTTCAATATGTATATTGATGTGCTTACATCTTCCCTCCAATATCAATACTAATTGATGGAATATCCATTAGACAATTTGCTTCATTGAGCATAGTCTTTGCAACTTTCTGGACAGAGATCCTTTTTTTTTTTAGTTTCTCTTTTAGAAGAAGTTTCATTGTACCATTTAAAATAGGATTAAAAGATTTCTGAGATAATCATGAATCAATTCTTTTTGTTGTTATATCGTTGGAGATTCATCATCAATGTCATTATTATTTGCACCAGAAGCTTCTTTATCCTTGTTTTGAGAATATTCCTTATTAGAAGTTTTATCCCCCAAACTCCTATTATTAATTTCATCAATTTCAAGAGCAATATTTTCCTCATCTTTCCTATTTGGTACTTGGGATTTTATTTTCCATATCTTCTTATTTACTCTTGTTGTCATATTGTGTGAATCATTTCTTATTTATTGTCTTCTTGAGTTCCAACAGTCATGGGCTTTGTGACCATATCTACCACAACTGTAGCATCTCATTGTGTAGCAGTGTGTAGCAATGTGTAGCAATATGTCCAACATTATTGCAATTCCAACATCTTATACTATTATTGAACCTACCAACTTGTTTTCTTCCATGATGCCTACAATCCAAGGATTTATGACCATATACATTACAAGAAAAACAATCACCATTAAAGATACTCTCATACCTTCTTTGATTCATCCATGAAGATGTCTCTCTTTTGAACTTGCTTTGAGGTCTATGAATAGCTTTTGTATGTCTTCCATGATTTGATCTTCTGAATTTTGTAGTGTTGCTTGTATTTCTTGAACTTGAAGAACCTGAGTCATACCTACTTTCACTTTTTACAAATGAAGGAGTTGTGTCAGATCTGTTTTCATCTTTTATAAATGAAGGACCTGCATCAAATTTCTTAGGAGTATTGATTTCTTCCTTGTTGTATCCAAGACCAGATTTATCATTTGGTGATCTCTGACTATCCAATATCTCATCCAGGGTCATGGAGTTGTTCAAGAGCTTGATTTGGGTGTCTGACTTCTCAACCTTCTTTCTAAGATACACAACTTCTGCTTCCATCTCATGACATGATTCTTCCTTTTTGTCCAACTGATTCCTTACTACCTCTTCTCTCCTTTTGGCTTCTTCAAGTTGGATTTTAAGATTGACATAGCTTTCCCTTAGTTCTTTTAGATCTGCAAGGATTTTGCTTGAGACATCATCTTCCTTATTTTCTTCTTTTTCTTGACTGATTTCATTTTTTAGTCTCTTGGTTTTCTCTTCCTTTTCTTTTGTTAGATCAACAACTTTTATTTTCAATATATTGATCTCATCTTCTTTGTTTTCTAACTGAATCTTTTGCTCATATATGATTTCTTTATTGTCTTTGATCTTTTCTTTTATTTCCAGGATATGCTCCTGATTTCCAAGCTCATCATCTTCCTTCTCCTTTTCTTTTACTTGACTAAGTTCTTTCTTCAACTTCTTGATCTCCTCTTCTTTATCTTCTAACTGATTGTCCTGCTTATATATTATCTTATCACTATCTTTGAGCATTTGATTTATTTTCAAGACATGCTTTTGACTCTTTTCAATAAATTATTGAGTGTAGTCATGAAGATAGCTATAATATGATTCATTATGGTCATAGAGGTATTCAGAGAGACTCCAATCAACCTTTTACTTGGCCTTTGATAGTTCTTCTTCTTCTACTTCCATGGGATAAATGATAACAAAACATTTTGTTATTGTTTCTGAGTCTTCTTCTTTATTTGCAGGGGAGATTTTAATATCAACATTATTTCCATCGAAAGATTGTGGAGAGTCTTTACCTTTATTGATGGATGAGTCTTTTCTTTTGACTTGATGCATCTTCTTGGGAGGATGAGCAGATTATTTGGAGGTATCATCACTAGACATTCCATCTTCAACATCAATCTGAGTAATAGGATTTGATCCTTTAATTATGTGTGCGTGGTCATATCCAAGGCCAAATTTGTTCGAGGGAAACCTTTGTAGACTGAGAACTTTATCAAGGGCTTCAGTCCCTTTCTTGAATTTTTCAACAATATTAAGTTGATCCTTTAGTTGTTTACAACTTTGTTTATATTTTCTCATTTTGTCCAAATCACTTTCAAGCTCAGCTTCCAGATTAACTTCTGCTTCAATGTCTGAGTATTCTTCCTTTTTTATTTGATACATCTTTTATAACTTCAACCATAAGTCCTTGGTGGATGTTCATAGTCCCATGCTTTTCTTGATTGTATCTGATAATCCATTGAGAAGAATCTTCAATGCTACTTCATTGTTCTTCCTTGCTCTTATTTGGATTGTAATTTTGGATAGATTCTTTGATGTAGTTAAGTCCCAGGGCTTACTTACTACTGAACTCCAAACTTCAGATCCTTTTGACTTCAGATATTGTTTCATATTTTCTCTCCATGAGGAATAATTTGTTCCATCGAATAAGGGAGCTTCAATTGTGGAGAGAACCATATGTCCACCCATTTCTTTAGGATCTATCTTCCAGTGTTTTAAACTATGTTTTGAAGGAACCTCGCTCTGATACCAATTGAAGAACACATCGCCCACACTAAGAGGGGGGGGTGAATTAGTGTGTGGACTATTCTAAATTTTTCTTCTTTCAAGTTACCAGTTAAAACATAATTGAACAGATTAATAACAATTAAATCATAATCGCAATGGACACAGAGACACCAAATGTTTGTATAAGCTTTTGTATAATTGATATGAACATAGTATTTTAAATATATGTGAAAGAGGATTTTTTTTTATCACCAACTAATTGTTTCAGCACCAACTGAAGTAAGGAGCACCAACTCCTCGGAGAGCACCAACTCTCAGCCAAGACCCAGCTTGGCACAAGACCCAGCTTGTTGCAAGACCCAGCTTGTTGATAGAACCCAGTCTATCCAACTAGAGTTTATTCAACTCCGATAGTGGTGATCCATTATAGAATAAATTATATCTTATGATCAGAGGTATATCATAAGACACTCATCACCGCATTTCATCTTCTCTGTAATTCACATTTTCTTTCCTCTGATATCTTCTTGGAATCTACTTCGGCTCTTGATCTTATGTTCTGAAGTACACAAACACTTTCTTCTCACAACTTTTTCTCGTTTATATAATCTTCAAACTGGTTTGAAATTTAAAACATCGTGTCCCTTTATTTGAACCATTGTACCTTTTCATTTAAAATGTTAATCTAAACTTTAATTAATATCATTTTTCCTTTTTATTCATTATTCATGTTTTTCGTGATTTAACTATCTTTTAATCATGACTGTGTATCGATTCACTTTTGTCATAAATTGATCACAGTCATGGATCAATTTAATACTTTATACTCGGTCCCAAATCTCTCGCTTCCTTCAAACCATCACATATGATCGTGCGTTACAGAAACACGGGTTTTACCAACTATAGCGACATATTATAATTTCCTTTTAAAACTCTTATAGCATATGACCAACGGAAATAACCAGATGCTAAGCCTAAACGAGTGCTTGAGCGCTTTACCAAATCAACGATCATGATTCGATCTTCTGATGAGATGGACAACTAATGAGATTTCGTCACTTCGACCTCTGGGTCTTCGTGACGTACAACATTACAAAACTCATGATTACGATATCGTTGAAACAATCAGATGGTTCACATTTATATTTGCAGAGACAATTCAACGCGCAACTTTAACCTTATACTCATCCTTTCACTGCTAAATCCAATGGCTATGATTTAATCATTCATCGAGATGGACAGCCACCATTTACTTCATGACTTCGTCTATTAATATTATTCTATCCTTCCACTATATTAGATCGACGGTCGAGAACTCTTGCAAAGTGATCTTCAGATCGGATGACTCGTGTCCACTTCGGAGTTTCGTCATTCGAGACTTCAGGACTCTGTGCTTCGCGACTTCGGCCCTTAGACCCTTCGGCACTTTGGCATTTCAGCCTTCGCAACTTCATCCTTTCGTCCCTTCGGCATTTCGGATTTCATGACTTCGACCGTCGTGACTTCGTCCTTTCGCCCCTTTGGCATTTCGGCTTTCGCGACTTCGGCCCTTCGCAACTTCGGCCTTCGGGACTTCGGCCCTTCGTAATTCCAGCACTTCGGCATTTAATCTCTCTGTGAATTCATAACTTCGGCATTTCGGCTCTTCACGACTTCGGCCATTCAGCCTTTCGTCATTCGGGACTTTTGGCAATTGCAATGGCAAAAACTTCCGGAGTAACGTAACTGCTTACGTCACTTGATGACATTTCACAAGACAAGTAGTTGCCACGTGTCCCTCATATTTGTGATCTGCACATACCTAAAATGTTGAATCAAATTGACACTTGTCATTGTCTAATTGTGCCACGTGTCCTTGCTGACGTGGTATGCCACATGTCCTTCTAAAATCAATGGTCCTCATTCTCCCTTTGATCGATGGTTGTGATCAAATCGCGAGTTCATGTTTCACGAATGGCTCTTTGACTTCTTCACTCTTCGAGACAGCAAAATTCTAATCGCTTGCCACGTGTCCTCTGGCTCCAACAGCTAGGATCATTTCGTGACCTTGCATATCATGAGTTCCCACAACACTCATGTTTGAATTTTCCATTTCACGAGTCAGCGAAATGTTGATCTCCCGCCATGTGTCCTTTGGATCCGACAGTTCAGATCGGGATCTAGGATCAATGGCTCGATCCTTCTGCGATGTAATTATGCTAGCTTATCATGTCCTTCCACTCGAACACGATCTAACGGTCATGATCTTCCAACAATCCTTAATCTCACGGTCACCCATATGACCGTCATCCGTTATATGAAACAATCAACACCATCAATTTCCTTGATCGGACGGCTACTGACACTTCTCACATTTTCCTGTGCAATGGTCAACTTCTCAATATTTCCATATATCCTGACTATACATCTGCAATGCGCCTCTTCATTCGCTAACTCTCCTGAACTTTGATCATAGGAACATTTTTTATCCTATCGTGATCAACAATAATCATGTTATTGCTTTTGTACTGCGTTTTCCCTTCTGAGCTTACGTTATCGATCTCTGCACACTGTTTGACATCAATGACAATCTCAACTGTGATAATTCATCATTAACAAGAGATCGTCACATCGAATGTTGACATCAATGAGAATATTTCCAACACGTGGGACACTCGCCTCTCCTGGCTATCCCCCGTAACCCTATTTTGAACCCTGTCCGACCGCTTTTCAGACCTTCGCACTTGTCTATAATAAAAAAATGTTTTAATATATGTATATATATATCTTGTTTCTAAATATGCAATTAGTGACACTTAATTCTAACATCTCATCGTCCAGGAACCGTATAGATTTTCATTGATGGGCGAAAGTCTCGAGGAAATCTCTTATTAATACGCATTAAACCAAGATTTACAGAGGCTTATATTATCCCTTCTTACTGTTGATTTCAAAATCATGAGATTTCGTTCGCACGTCATCGACTTGGCACATTCACGAAACCTCCAATCCTTATTTTCTCTTCATCGTACCCACCACCTTCACACTTATAAATATGCAATAAGTAAGATTTACTGCTAACAGTTCATCATGCACCACCCATACAGATTGTCATTAATCAGAAAAAGACTCGAGCAGCTTTCCCATTCATAATCATTTTGTTAAGAACCTGAATAGATCTACAAATATAATCACCACAAATACTGAATACACAATAGATCCACAAAGCAATATAGAAGAAACCACACTTTATTATATCAAAACCCTTGAGGTAGGGAAACACCATACAATGGATCCTATTATGGAAGGGATCATCTCCTGTTCACTTGCCTCTTCGAGGGGGCATCCTCCTATTGAGCTACCGCTCCAAATACAATATTTCTCTTCATGTCTCATTACATTGCTTGAACCCCTTTATATAGTGCTACCATCACCTAAAAAAATTCTAGAGGAGGAATCTTCTAGAAGTAGAACCTTCTAAGAAGTCCTCTCACATTTATTATATCTAATTACTCATTTATTATATCTAACTACCATAGTGGGCCTTATTTAATAATATAGTGGACCTAGTCCACCTTACATTGAATGGTCTCCACTATCATCACTATGGGCCCTCTGAGACCCTCCACTACCTCTCTAACTACATTACATTCCATCCCCCTTATGAAAGCGTTGTCCTCAACGCTTGATGTACACCCATATACCAGGGTCCCATGGATAATTGTGGACCATAATGCTGAAGAAGACTGAAGAACCAAAGTCCCATGTAGAAAGGAAATCCATCATGCTGAAGTAGTCCAACCGCCATTGTAAACCAGGGTCACATGTCCAAGTGCTCATGTGAACTCCTCGTGGAAGATTTTGGAAATCAATAACCAACTCAAAATGATGCTCCAAAGACTGACACCTATCATGTGGATCCAAATAAGAAGATCCATCCATATAGTGGAAAAGGGTCGTAGCAGAATCTGGAAGGAATAATACCACTGTAGAATATGCAGGATGGACACTGGTGATAATCATTGGCTCTCGATTTTTCACATTGATGCTCTCTACAGAAGGTGGATTAGAGTCATCAAATAAAATATGAAAGTGGTTGTCATCCCAAAAATGACAACTATCCATATACCAATCATCACAATCATCCTCAAAATCATACCAAGCATATATTTCTTGATTATATTCATCCCTGAGGCCCTCCATAAGAAATATTTCCTGCATGTTATTCAATGCATCTTGAATACTACGAAAACTATCATTGAGGTCGTCTGTGAGGCCATGTACAAATGCATCCAATGTGTGAAACAATTGGGCTTTGAATGATTCAAGAATTTCTTTTAGGTTTTGAGAAGAAATAGCCATCTGAGCACCCTATGAACTCTTCAGTCCCTCAAATTTCATGAAAAAAAAACAAAAATAAACCCAATAAGTTATGGCAGAAAATCGCAGTTTTTTTGGAAAAAACCCTAAAAAACCGTTGAAGTTAAAATGCTCATAACTTCACTTCCCGAACTCCGTTTTGGCTGATTTGTTTTTTGAAATTGGGTGAAATTGTGAGAGGAACTCAGATATGTAATTTATTTGGGCAAATTCAGTCTCCAAATTCTACATAAAATAAAAATATCGCCGCCGTCCGCAAAAAAAATCCTGAAAATTTGCAGATTTTAAAACTTCAATATCTTGACTTCCCGAACTCCATTTCGGACAATTTTTTTTTTAAATTGGGTTTTTTTTCTGAGATGAAATCATATCTACAATCCTTTTCTGAAAATTTGACACAAAAAATATACCGAAAACTTCGAGAATGTCGCGGCCCTCTTTTTTTTTTCTCCGAAAAAAAATCTGTAAAAATAAAAAATATTTGCCCACAATGTCTGCCCAAGGAAAGTGCTATGATACCACTTGTTAAGAACCAAAGACTGAATACAAGAGCACCACAATATATATAGAAGAACAATACGCAAAATCTCTTTTATTACTAGCAAACCCTTGAGGTAGGGCAACATCGTACAATGAATTATATTATGGAAGGGATCCTCTCATGTTCACTTGCCTCTTCGAGGGGGCATCCTCCTATTGAGCTACCACTCCAAATACAATAATTCTCTTCATGTTTCATTACATTGCTTGAACCCCTTTATATAGTGCTACCATCACCTAAAAACATTCTAGAGGAGGAATCTTCTAGAAGTAGAACCTTCTAAGAAGTCCTCTTACATTTATTATATCTAATTACCCATTTATTATATCTAACTACCATAGTGGGCCTTATTTAATAATATAGTGGACCTAGTCCACCTTACATTGAATTGTCTCCACTATCATCACTATGGGCCCTCTGAGCCCCTCCACTACCTCTCTAGGTACCTTACACATTTAACCAAGATTTTGTGGAGAGTTATATTATTGGCTCCAACTATTCATTTCAACCATTGTCTGAAGCAATAAAATGTTCTCATAAACCTATGGCATCAGCTTGACGACAGTTTTGTCGAGATGCAGTGAACATTTTCAGGCACGAGGACCAAAACTTCTAGTGGTCCAGGGCATATTCTTATTACTCAACCCCTACCGCCCAGAACGAAGTAATTTGGACCTATGGGATTGCTCGTGCAGGCTATGTCCCTGAAGTTTTTGACTGTAAGGAGATGGTCTCTTGGTGCGCCGATAAATTTATTTCAGACAAAATAATTATTCCATTGTGGTACCGCTCTTCGGTTTCTTTGTCACCTCAGGTCTTCCACCATATGTTAATATTGTCGGAGCCAACATTGACGTTCAAAGGAGAAGATTCCAAACAGTTCCTAGCAAAGCATAATAACGGGTTGGACCTCTTGCCCCATTTATTGAAAGACCTAATTGTAGTTCCTGAATATATTACAAGCTTGTAGGTTAGTTCATTTAGAAATCCACTCGAGAAATTGCTTGGTTGTTTACAAGAATAATGGGACAGGAGTCCACAGCAACTATTACTCGGAAGGATCTTTATATTTTGTATTTCACAGTCAAGGAACGAGCCATTTTTTATTGGGGAAAGTTAATTTCCCATGAAATTTGTTCCCAATTGTCAAGCTTCAAAAGGGAAAAGAAATTTTATATGTCATCCTACTTAGTTTTTACGATAGCACATTG
This sequence comes from Picea mariana, assembly GCA_032191745.1. Classification (NCBI taxonomy): domain Eukaryota; kingdom Viridiplantae; phylum Streptophyta; class Pinopsida; order Pinales; family Pinaceae; genus Picea; species Picea mariana. The sequence goes on from JASDQU010736164.1 coordinate 47,639, forward strand.
CTACCAGTTTCCAGAACTGTCTCTGTCCAAGAATGTCAACTGGGAATTCAACCCAGTAACGTTCTGGTACCAGGCCTTGTGGAAGCACAAGTCCTCTCACTGTTTTTATGAGGTTTTTAATGGCTTTGTGTCTATTTTCAAAGTTTTGTTGTTAGGAGAAGATGCTCCCTGCATATCTGAACATGCAACCAGTTTTTTGGACAGAAAGGGGACACTTGAACATTTGGATAATTACACTGTGATAAGGATTTTTGGCTCCAGGGAAAAACCTTCTCTCCTTCCATGTCACATTACAGACAGAATGTTTGTTACAGAAGTAGCACGACAATACAACTATTGGTTGCATCTATTCCAAAAGAAGAGAAAAAATAGTTCATTCCTCTGCCTTGGAAAGTCGGGGACTTCGTGTTGAAGAACATCAACAAAATTGACGAATTCACAGCACATTCTAACAACTTGAACCTGAGATATGTTGAAATCCCAAGAGGGTTCGACCCCGATAAAAGTTTTCTACAACATTTACAAATGCTTGGCTTCAGCAATTAGTTTTTCAAAAAACACTTGACCGAAAACAGAGAAACTGGCGGCAACGCTCCTGCTTCTGATGTCGGCGACCTAGACACACTGCAAAGCAACACTAAATTGTACAGGCAACAGGGAAAAGGCCTCGGTGACAAGAGTGTTGAATCGGCGAATAGCACTCCCAAAAGTACGACATCCCGGAGCATCGCTCCAACGGCCCACCATAGCAACAAAGAAACTCAAAGTTCTTCAAACGGAGGAAGAGATAACGACCCTCCTCACTTGAGCCTGATCTAGATAGCGTACTCCGCTACCTTGAGCCTAATAACGAGGAAGAGATAACGACCCAAAATTTAAAGTGAGAACATGGAACTTGAGTCTGATCTGGATAGCGTACTCCGCTACCTTGATCAGACCAAAGACACCATCCATCATAGTCGTCCAATGGACATATCTGATACCAAAAATTTTGACGAAGATGAATCATTCATGTTCCAGAGCGTTGTTTTTTACAGCCAGTCCAAAAAATTGATTATTGAAAAAAAAAATGTAAAAAATAAGAAAGGAATATCTCATTCAGAGGTTAACCTTGCGAACACGTGGCCATCCCAAATCTGTCAACTTCACATAGCAAGCGGAGATGCACTTTATGATTCCATTGGAGGCATCGAGGCCGAGAATGCCAGACTGAAGGACCGGGTCAAGGAATTAGAAGAGGCTTTGATTCCTATGCCATTGCTTGCCAATCCTTTGGAAATAGTCATTCCTACCACCTCTGTAGCCAAGTTAAAAGGATCATCTAGCCTCCTCGCATCCTATAGAGGATATGTGGAGAATAATATCAAGAAAAGAATGGAACTGGTTACTGAGGCATGGGAAACATCATAAACCATGACTTCACTTGGAACCAGGGCACATAATTTGCTCGAACATTTGCAGGCGGAGTTAAAATATGAAAAACATTTCTATTTAAACATGGTCCTTCCTTTTGGAACCATTGTCAACAACATGACAGAAACAAGAAGAAGAAAACAAGATCTTCCATCCAAAAACCGGATCGGTCAATTAAATGCATGCTGGAAAGAAAAAGTGAAGAACCTGCATCTCATTGTTCAGTCATGTGAACAAGCCATATCAAAGAAAAAAAAATTATTCACAAGGCGGTCCAGAATAGACTTAGTCGGAAGGACCAACGACTTCCAAGACCCCAAGTTAATCGTCAACTCCTTGCCCTTAACTAGGCAAGAATTCGACAAACAGGTTGATATGTTTAAGGCGTTGTCTTTGGAAAAGTTTTACAGCATCCTTGAATATGGTCAAGCTCACGTAGACGACTGGCTAGTCGACTATTCAGCACAGAATGAGGAAATTGATCAGGCTCTGCGTAATCTTTCTATCGACCTCGTGGAATTAGAAAACGAACTTTTCAACATAAAAATCTGGAATGAGATCAATGTCGGCCCCAATGAGAAGCTACATTGAAGAATGGCTCGAAAGGGAATTGAAGCAGGCCGCTAACGAAAGGCAACGGGCAATTGCCACGATTCCAACAGTCGTCGACGACATCAATGAAAAGGCATCCGCAAGCAAATAGAAAAAGGGGTCATATGTACCATCACTGTAAGTCTACTGATCGCATCCTGCTTTGTTTATCAACCCAGTTATTCCACTTTTTTAAATAGAAATGTCTATCCAAAGACTAATACCTTTCAATTTATTTTTTGTTCACGTATTGCACTCTATTGTCGCCCACTTCTTCTTTCTACGGTCCTATTTCTTGTACATATTTCTCTTATGTTCTGCGGGAGCCCCAATCCCAGTCTATGTGAAAAACGCATTGAAATTTCCAGGGATATGTAACAGACTTTTATTTTTTGTTATATTTCAAATAAAACTGTTTTTTTATCTCCTTTTATATTTATGTCCTCATACATTTTTATCTTTCACCAGTCTATATGAAAAATGCATTTAAATTTCCAAGAACTTGTAACTTATTTAATATATTTCAAACTAAACTGTTTTTTTATCTCCTTTCATATTTGTGTCGTCATACATTTTTATCTTCCACTATACACACATTGTATTTTGTTATATACTTTCAAAAAATAAATGGGGCTCTAGAAGCCACATGTCATTTATTGCATGGATACCACCTGTGCTTCATGCTGTTTGTCACATCTCCACTGCAATTTCCATATGCCTCTACTACTTTTTCCTATCCCAAATCAACCCGGCAGGGACTACGCTGCCACACAGCCTTGTTATTTATGTGATATTTCTTATAATTACAAGTTTTACTAACTTTTATCATAAAAATAAAAGTTTTCACAAAGTCTTGATGGGGTTGCGATTAGGGAGAACCCTAGTCGTAGCCCCAAGTTGTTGCATCTGTCATGACCCGCTTCTGTAGCATACTAGCCACAGCCCAAAGATCTGGGCTCTCCTTGCCGCAGTCAGATCTGGTTTCTCCCGAAGTTTATCTCTTGGTTCACGTTCTAGTGGAGGTGGTTCCATTTTTCTGGTGTTTCTTTTTTTCTATTGTTGCAGTCGTTTATGGCTTTTTCTTGTCGTTTTCTTCCCCGTTTTTTGTAGTTTGATGGGAGGTGGTCAGTTCTGTGGGTTCTGCTTCATCTTCATCAGTTGGATCTTCTTATTTTATGTCCTTCAGGGTTCCCTTGTTGTCTAAGGCCCTCTGTGCTCACGGTGATTTTTTTTTCGGGTTGTAAGTGGTTGGATGGGCGTGGATCTAATTGATCTGTATTTCTTCTTACCACTCTCTTTGGGGATGGATTCTGGATTTGTCTCTCATTAGATCTTCTATAGTCGATCGTTCTTGTGTGACTTGGCTATGCTTCTTCTATCCTCTAGGTTTTTTCTCGAGTTTTGATGGATGTTCAAGGTTTGATGTATGCTCAGATCGAGTTTTTCAGTGGGTGTTGGTGTCCTCGCTCAAGGCATGCGGTGTTTGTGAGGGTCACACTTTGATGTCCTTATTGGGGGCGTACAGCTTTCTGGTTTTCTCCTCTGCTGGTGTTTGATGAGGTTTTCGTTGGTTCTAATGCTTTCTGTTTCTCTTGATGTGAGAGCCTCATACCGCTCTAACCTGGTCCTTCCGGTGTCCGAGGATCTTCCTGACGAGTTTTTTTGTGGTTGGGTTCTTGTGCTTCAAGGTTTTTTCTGACTTATATTGGGTTATTCCCAATTCATATTTTTGTACTTTTCTCAGTAGCTTATTAGCTAGCTTATGAACCCTCTCGGACTTATTAGGGAGGATGGAAAGATGGGGAGGGGTGGTGGATTCTACTTTCTACTCACTTTACCCATAATTGGATCGTACTTCAAGCACATACAAAATGTAATTTGGTTCTCTTCGGATGAATAGAATAATATTTTTTTTCCATGGAAAAAGAAATTACAAACTTTACTACTAAAGTGGTATATAAAAAATATCATTTCACATTAGACATGTATGAATTATGCTTTTTCCGTAGAAAAAAAAAATTACAAACTTTACTACTAAAATGGTATATTAAAAAAATCATTTCACAGCGTTATCATGAAGACATGTGTTGATATTATATTACATCTCTAGAACGGGGATTTTAAGTGCATTGAAAAAACATATATAATAATTTAAAGACTTTGAAATCATATAATATGTAGTTTTTCTAATAAAAAAAAAAGGGTAGAGTGTGCTTTATCTTGTGATTATTATCTTTATGATATTTCAAGTTGTTTTACTACCATATCATATCCCTATTTTGAATTTTATTCCACATAATTTTTCATTTAAAATCAAATGTGTATAATTTTAAATGTAATATATCTGATATACACCTCCAAATCATACAACATATTTAAATCTTTTTTTATTAAAATTGACAAATTGAATAGTAATTTATATAAAATTATAATTATATATATATAATATGGAATTATTTTGGACTTTTATTTCACAGAATTTTCATTTAAAATAAAATGTTTATAATTTTAAATGTCATATATCTGATATACACCTCCAAATCATACAACATATTTAAATCTTTTTATTAAAATTGATAAATCGGATAATAATTTGTATTGAATTATATATATATATATATATATATATATATATATATATATATATAATGGAATGCAAAACCCTAAATCCAACTATCATTCACAAAATAAACTATATTCTATATCTATATATATCTTAAATCTATCTATCTAATACACAAAGTGGTCATAAAAAAAATTGTTAATAAAAACTATATTATAATCAAATGAAAAACTTTAGATTTAACTATCATTTTCCAGTTTGTGTAGATTTTTTAAGGTACTATGAGGCTGCCCAACAGGTCTGTCTTTGACCTCTTGCTGGGATCTAAGTTTCAATCTTTGTGGTTGTCCTTTGTTGTTGTTATAGGACAACAAACAGTCAAGTACTTTCTACTCACAGTTTTAATGGTTAAGTGTCCTTTTGACGTGCCCTTGCAAGTGTTATATTTTCCCAATGCTAGCACATGCAATATACTCAAAACAAATAACACTACCTCCTAGATATTTACAACTTTAAATGTTGATTTACAATTCTAAGTATGCATGAAATGAACACAAGTGTTTTTGGTCAACACGACCCTGGATAAAAACCCCCCAGGGAAAACCAGTTTGGAATGGAAGTATATATATGTGGAGAATAGAAGGTGGAATGCAACAAGTACATGAAACAAATGAACCTGATACAATAGCATCTTGTATCAAGCTGCAACACAAGTCCAAGAGTGAAAGATGCACCCAAGCATGGTGCGCCCTCCTCAAATATTGCTCTATCCACTGAAATGAAGCGCTCTTGCTCCCTGAAGCTCTAATGGAGAAACCCTTGCACCACAATGTGATCTTGTGTGTTGCCTCTCCATTGAAACTGTCCTCAAGGAAATCTGACCACTGCAAGACCTCCTTGCTATAATTTCTCCATCCTCATCAAGTGTTCCCTTCTCCAAGAAATAACAACAACCACAAATAAATTGGGCCCTAAGCCTTCATAAGCCCTCCATGAAAGGAGGCTCCCAATATCTCCTCCCCAATGCTTCCATTCTCATCCTCTTTCCCTTCTCCAAACTCTCTTGGTGAACATACAAGTGAATGAGCCTCTCCTTTCCCTATGCGCCCCTCTTAAGGAAACATGAGGAAACCTAAAATATGGGTGGATAAGATAATCCCATCTCATCTCTAATAAATGGTTGAGATCCCTCCAAAAGAATCTCAACTCAAAATGCACTTTCTTAAGTTTCCATAGTTTCTCTTTATGTCCCTCAATTAACCCACAAAGTGAATTAACAGGCATTTTAGGCTAAAATGACCAAATTTCACTTTTGACTTAAATCTCCTAAGTCAAAGTGAAATTAGACATAAAGTACATGGAACATAGTAGAAAATATTTCTCACTTGTGTTTAGAGACTCACAAACACAAGGGGACCACTTTCCAAGGTACCCAAATCTCAACACTCCCTCTTACCGAGGAAAGTGCCGTTCACCACCAATATCATCCCTATAGTGGACATGGTTGCCTACTGGAAAATACTCGGTGAGTATGGTTGTATCCTGATCAATGAAAGTAGTCTCTGACACAGATCTGCTCAATCTGCATGATCTATAGATGGAAGTGCATCTCCACCTAGAAGATCACCTAGATCTTGGTATCAAACCAAAGATCTTGGTCTCCCACCAAGGATTTCTACCTCCTAGCGTCTCGCCAATGGTCACTACTATTGGAATGTCACCAAGATTCACTCTCTTGGCATCTCACCAATAGTCTCTCCCTCTTGGTATCTCACCAAGAGTATCTGGATCTCGACATCTCACCAAGATCCTCAACTTGGTCTCTCACCAAGTGACTTCCACCTGAAGTGGATCCATAACCTAATCTTCCCGTCTCCAAGTGAAGCTCAAGCCTTTGTGGTGACTTGTTTCTCCTCCTCATCAATAATTGATACTCTGAAGCCCCTTCACTAACCCTCTGTCTCGACAACTTTGAAACTGAAGTTGTCCCAAGTGGACCAGTCACCCCCGAAGATGGTGTCCATGAAACCTGAGTCTGAGATCCCTTTGAATCACTACTATGAGTCAATAGGTCCTCATCAACTCTGTCTCCCCACCTGATGCTAGATGGTGTAACAGTTGACAAGGAACTGACGAATGCACACTCCCTCGCAAACTAAGCAGCAAACTCATCCTCCTCTGATCTCGCTGCAGTACCATCTTGTTGCTTCTTCTTCTTCTTGGGACAATGTCTTGCATAGTGACCCATCTCTCCACAAGCAAAGTATCTCACTGTGCTCATGTCTCTCTCCTTCCCACTGCCACTCTGTTGTGGTTTGGCTCCTCCCTTGGGACCCTCTCTAGCACCTTTGTCGGTCTTCTTATTGCTCTTAGTCCACAGATCAAGGTCCTCATCACCCTCTATAATATTTTTTTGTCCTGAGGATTCTGAGCTCAGTCACATCTCCTCCTGAACGAAATCATCCCAAAGTCTCTCCTAAGTAGGCATAACCTCTCAGGCAACAATGCCTCGAAGAAATGGGCCCCATGGTTTGGTAAAGTTGTTTAAGGTTGTCCTCACCATAAATCCTGGGTCCACTATCTCTCCGAAGGCTGCAAGATCATCTCTGATCTCAGTGAATCTACCAAGGAATGATGTAACCAACTTGTAATTGAGCATCTTAATGCTCCTGAGCTTGTCCTGTAGAACCATCTTTCGGTTCTGGTTAGAACTCTGGTCAAGCTTGCATAAATAATCCCATATCTCAAATGCATAGTATTTACCATTCAAATGTGGAATGGCGTGGTCTCTCACATCGTCATAAATAGTCCTTTTCACCTTGTTGTTATTCTTCCTAAACTCTTCCACCATGATGGGAGAAGTAACAGGAGGAACAACAATGGGAGCCTCAACTATATCCCATAGTTCGAGGTCCTCTAAGATGAAAATGATCATGTTCTTCCAAGGGGACTAGTTGCTAGCTCCATCTAGCCTATCCTCTGCTCGCATATGGGACACCGACATGGTTGTCCAACAAAGTTCACACTGATGCTAAAAAAACACAAGAATACTACCTCACTCTTTTCAACACAGGTGTGAAAAGAGGAAGTAACACCACAACCTCACTCCTAGCAAATAGGTGTGAAAAGAAGTTGTAAAATACAGCCTCACTCCTATCCAAATAGGTGTGAAAAGAGGATAAAAACACAATTCCGAAATAGTCCTACAGATTGTCCAACAAATCTACCCACAAGCTATCCACAAACACTACCAACAAGCTATCCAAAAATCTACTAACAAGTTATCCCAAAACTGCTCTGAACTGTCCAACAAAATTGTCCACTCGATGCTCAAAAATCAGCAAGTCTAAGCCACCATTGGCTCTAATACCATGTAGATTTTATGAGGTACTATGAGTTTTCCCAGTAGGTCTGTCTTTGACCTCTTGTTGGGCTCTAAGTTTCAATCTCTGTGACTGTCATTTGTTGTTGTTTTAGGACAACAAACAGTCAAGTACTTTCTGCTCACATTTTTAATGGTTAAGTTCCCTTTTGAGGTGCCCTCTCAAGTGTTATATTTTCCCAATGTTATCACATGCAATATACTCAAAACAAATAACACTACCTCCTAGATATTTATAGCTTTAAATGTTGATTTACAATTCTAAGAATGCATGAAATGAACACAAGTATTTTTGGTCAACATGACCTTGGATAAAACCCCCTCGGGGAAAACCAGTTTGGAATGGAAGTATATATATATGTGTGTAGAATAGAAGGTGGAATACAACAAGTACATGAAACAAATGAACCTGATACAATAACATCTTGTCTCAAGCTACAACACAAGTCCAAGAGTGAAATATCCACCCAAGCATGGTGCGCCCTCCTCAAATATTGCTCTATCCACTGAAATGAAGTGTGCTTGCTCCCTGAAGCTCTGATGGAAAAACCCTTGCACCACAATGTGCTCTTGTGTGTTGCCTCTCCATTGAAATTGTCCTCAAAGCAATCTGACCACTGCAAGACCTACCTGCTATAAGTGTGCCCTCCTCCAAGAAAGAACAACAACCACAAATAAATTAGGCCCTAATCCTTCATGAGCCCTCCATGAAAGGAGGTGTCCAAAATATCCTCTCTCAATGCTTCCATTCTCATCCTCCTTCCCTTCTCCAAACTCTCTAGGTGAACATACAAGTGAATGAGCCTCTCCTTGCCCAATGCGCCCCTTTTAAGGAAACATGAGGAAACCTAAAATATGGGTGGATGAGAACATCCCATCTCATCTCTAATCAATGGTTGAGATCTCTCCAAAAGAATCTCAACTCAAAACCCACTTTACTTAAGTTTCCATAGTTTCTCTTTATGTCCCTCAATTCACCCACAAAGTGAATTAATAGTCATTTTAGGCTAAAATGACCAAATTTTACTTTTAACTTAAATATCCTAAGTCAAAGTGAAATTAGACATAAAGTACATGGTACATAGTACAAAACATTTTACACTTGTGTTTAGAGGCTCACAAACACAAGTGGGGCACTTTCCAAGGTACCCAAATCTCAACAGTTTGGTGGGTTAGCTCGAGTAGTTGAGTGCAGCAAATTACAAGTAGGAGGTCAAGAGGTCAAGTCCCCAAGCTTACTGCCTCTGTGGATATTGGACCTCACTCAATGTCCCCACCATATTAGATTGTCAAAAATACAATTAGTTGATTTACCTCCAGTACCATCCTTGAAATAAAAAAACTTGAAAATTTTTCTAAAATAATATATATATATATATATATATATATATATATACTATGAATATCAAACTTTTAACATTAACCATGAGAGAAAGTTTGTTTACAACTATCAATAGTCACTACTATCTATAAATTCCATTCACAACATCTATGTGCATGTGATAAATAATCTTGAAAATTTAATTGAACACTCTTTCTTCCATTTAGAGGAATATTCAATATTTTGGAGGAAGGTCTTACACAAGATAATTAAACCAGTTTTATTATCATCCTAACATATTAAGACATTAGTTAGAATATAAACTCCAAGATATACTTTCAATCTCGGAACATTATAGTAATTTGATGTTCAATGGAGATCTTTCAACAATTAGATCCCACAATGTAGCCATGTTAGTACTAGCTACCTAACTTCATAAATTTCATACTGGTAAAATTGATATTTATGACTTAGAAGCGATGGAGGCGCAACAATGGCAGACCTGGTGTAACCAGATTCACTGCAGACCCAACTTTTTAGTGTATCTGTTGTATAAGAGCTCTCTTATCTACCTCTCCTGAGGTTTTAAACAACTTTGCCCTCCATTTTCTCTTGAGCGTGCTTTATACACAGTCTGCCAACATTTAGCGATGTTCCTGAACTGTCTCCATTTGGAACCATATTTCTGACTTGCAGAACTACAGTGACAGATTCATGTCCTCTTCCTCCTACACCATTACTATTCGGAGATCACTTTTTATATTAAACTCTCCTCTCCTCACGAGACACGCACTGATGGAGGCTGAAGTCAGTGCACTCATGAGTGTTGTTGACGAGGCCCTCTGGAATAGTGCAGGGCTGTTTACCTCGACAGATGAGCTCTCTCGGCACACTAACCGATTACAGCCAACATTTGAAACAGCGGGTCTGCCCTCTACCTCTTCTATCACAACTCTCCACCATTCTCCTCTATCCACTACCACCTACCCATATCCTAGCACTCACCCCTACACATCTGCCATATCCTATGCCATATATACTTCTGCTCCTATTCCCCCCTCCCAACCTATTACAAAATCTACATTCTTCCCAACCTATTACAAAATTGGCAAGGATTCTAGTAGAACTAGACATACACGAGGGTCTGCTTGAAACTCTGGATATATATTGGAGAGGACATCTTACTCGCGAGAAGTTAGACTATCTCAGCTTTCCTTTCAGATGTTCTCTCTGCAGACAAATAGGCCACTTGAGAAAGACTTGTACTAGTGCTCTTGAAGATGAACTGTCGGAGGAAACCATGCTTGAGCTTGCTTCCAACCTAGACTCTTCGAACATGAATACACAGGTCAATATTCCAAACTACCCTGAAGATGGTGTTTTACCTGGCATGAACTCTATCACTGGTAAGCTTAAAACCATCTATCCGACACTTTTTTTCTCACTCTCACTTGGGAAAAGGACTTATTAGATAACTCTTCTCTTCTTACTTTGAGATTGACTTCTCTCTCTTGGGGGGACTCTCCTAGAGAACTTTCTGGAACCCTCCACTTACACCAGTCCCCTAGTCAATCCACTCACCTACCTGGCTCTACACTATCTTTTCCACCTGTCTAGCCTGATACACTTTCCTCTCTTATTACTCCCATCCTACCTGAAGAGACGATTCCATGCTCCTTGCCTTTATCAGGCTCACCATCCACTCTGGCCAACCTCCACCCTTCCTACAAGTTGGACGTAGCACTGATACCAACTTTGCATGTTCTCGACTTAACCTTACTCTCAAATCGTCCTCTGGAAGCTCGAAAGTCCACTTATGTCTCACGTTGTACACTCCCCCCTCTGGCGACTGAGAGCTCTGTGGAACAACCTCTCGAACTAGAGGAGTATAACCGCTTACCAGGATTCTGCGAAATCGAGCCTGGTGATAGCACACTTGGTGTTGTTCTAGATACCTTAATTCCTACATACAAAGAAGTATTAAGTCCCACACCCTTACCTACTTATATGGGTAATACTTTATACAAATTTCCAGACACTGAAACAAGATTGGAACCAACAGAGACTTCATCATCATTTTCTAAAAAAGACTACATTTGGACTAGAGGGCATGGTTTCGAACACTCTCCGATCAAAACTCGTAGTGCTCGTCGCAAGGAGGGCTCTTCATCTACTCTTCCTGTGGTTTCTTCACATTCTCTTACTGATATTGGGGTTCTTAGAGGCATGAAATCCCTAGTAAGAGAAAATCCATGATCTTTCTCTCCCTCAACATCAGAGGGGTGGGGGGTCCCCTAAAGGTTGCCTCCTTCAGAAGACTTCTTTCACACTCATCTCCGGACATCATTTTTCTACAAGAAACCCTAGTTGATAGCAAAAAGGCCAGAATATTTTTAAATCAGTTTCACTCAAATTGGCACACCTACACAATAAGCTCACTCGGTACCTATAGGGGCTTGGTTGTGGCTTGGGACCCTACCAAACATGATTTATCTCCCTTTCTTTGTTGTGGAGGCATCTTGTTGTCTGGTACTTGCCGAAACAACAAAAAAAGGATTAATTTACTCAATGTATACGGCCCATGTTCCAATAGACATATTTCCTAGGAAAAGGTAGAATCTCGGGGTTTACTTGACCTCGAAAAATTGATCATAGCAGGTTATTTTAACCTGACAATATCTGTAGGGGAAGTCTGGGGGGGCTCTACTACCCAGGACACTCTGGAAAAAAATTTCACTACTTTGTTCTTAGCTCACAATCTGGTGGATTATGTTCCAGATCTCTTAGCTCCCACTTGGCGTAATGGGCAGATGGGATCAGATTCTATATCCAAGAGGCTCGAACGTTTTCTTATTTCTGATCACTTAATCTCTACGGAGGATAGGATTCTCACTTGGGTGGATTTCCCTTTTTTATCAGACCATGCTCTGATTTTCTTGCACTTGGACTCATCTATCCATAAGATTGCTTACCCCTTCAAACTAAATTCGTGTTGGCTACTAGAAGTTGATTTCAAATCCATTGTCGTTGAAGTGTGGAAGGACCCTCTCTATCTTACCGAGCATTGTATTGGGCATCTTTTTATTTGGAATCTTAAGTGTCTTAAAGCCCGTATTAAAGAATGGGTTACCATCCATAAGAAACTTAATACACAAAGACTATTAGAGCTTTAAACAGAGATACAGATCCTTCTTCTAGAAGATGTCCATGCGGGGGTTATTGGTGACAGTAGCCAAGTTTTAAAAGGATTGGAAACTGAAAGAAATCATCTCCTTCTCAAAGAAGAATCCACCTGGAGGCAATGTTGCAGAACTTCATGGATTAAGTGTGGTGATATCAACACCAAATACTTTCACAATTTTGCTAGCTCATGTAGAAGAAAAAATCACATTTGGAAGATAGCAGATGCAGATGGCACCTGCCATAGTGGACAACAAGCTTTAAAATCAGTTGTTGTTAGACATTTTAAACCTTTTTTTAGGTGAATCTCTTGGAAAATTTACAGACTTCTGTCACAGTGGAAAGACTCTTTCCACACACCGTATCTGAGGATGATTCACTTACACTTGATAGTCCTTGCACACTACAGGAGATTAGGGTTTCTTTAAAATCCTTCTCCAAGGATAAAAGTCTAGGCCCTAACGGCTAGACAGTAGAATTTTATCTGTACTTCTTTGACTTGGTTGACCCGGATCTTCTAGAGCTTGTGGAGGACTCTAGACTTAGTGGGAAGGTGGTTGGAGCTTTGAAATCGAGCTTCCTTACTCTCATTCCTAAAGTTGTAAATCCAACTACCTTTGTAGATTATAGGCCTATTGCACTCTGCAACCTCTATTATAAACTCATCTCAAAAATCATTGCAACCAGGATAAAGCCCATTGTCTCTTGGACCCTATCAAAAGAACAGCTTGGTTTTTTAAAAGGACACCAGATCCTAGACGCCATTAGCACTGCCCAGGAGTGCTTACATAGTATCAAATCTAAAAATTCAAAGGCGCTTACACTCAAACTGGACCTCAAGAAGGCTTTTGATTGCATCGACTAGGACTTCCTCGGATTGATTCTGACTCAAACTAGTTTTAGCAATTCAATGATAAAGTGGATCATGAGTTGTGTGGTTAGTGCAAACCTTGTCATATTGATTAATGGTGAATCCTCCTCCTTTTTCGCATTGGTAGAGGACTGCGGCAAGGCTGTCCCCTCTCACCTCTGCTCTTCATTCTGGCTATGGAAGCCTTGAGTCTGCTCCTCAAATCTGGCCAAGTTGATGGCAAGATATCTGGAATTAAGGTGTCCAAGACTATCAAGATTCTTCATCTCCTTTTTTCCGATGATGTTATCATCATGACAAATGACTCATTACAGGAATGGAAAGGGACAAAAGAGATTTTAAAAATCTTTTGCATCTCCACAGGCTTGTCGATCAATTGGGAAAAATCGACCTTTCACTTTGCAAACCTGCAACAACAAACTTTGAATCAGCTTAAAGGTATATTTCCTTACACCTTTACTCATCTCTCTTTTGGTCTCAAGTTACTAGGTTATTTCTTAAAAGCAAAATCCTATAAGTTGGCAGACTGGAATTGGGTCATCGCTAAAGTTGAGAAAAAGATTGGTCACTAGTGCACGAGGTGGCTCTCCCTTGGAGGTCAGTTTACACTCATCAAAGTTGTCCTAGAAGGACAGCCAGTGTATTGGATGGCTCTTGCAGCCATCCCTACTACGGTACTCACAAAACTCTGCCAATTGACTTATAATTTCCTCTGGTCGGGTTGCTCAGACCACTCCCAACATGACCTTTTCAATTGGGAAGCTTTGGCAAAACCCAAACAAAAGGGTGGATGAGGGATCCGGAATTTATTTCATTTCATCCAAGCACTTGCAGCCAACTCCCTCGAACATGTGATGACTACACCTGGCATTTGGCATTCTATTTTCAAAGACAAGTACCTCTCACAGCACACAATTACCAGTTGGATTCTATCTGACACGGTTACCACCAGGGCAACATCACTCTTCTGAAGAAACTTAACCAAATCCAAACAATGGATAACCTGTTGGCTTTGTTGGCAGCCAGGATTAGGCCACTCCATTACTCTTAGACGCGATCGCATTCTTGGTATGGGCGATACCACCATACTCCCTCCACAGCTGATAGTGCATCTTCACAAAAAAAAAATCAGTATCTCTACCAAGCTAGAGATCGTTCCAGTTCAGTTTACTTCCCTGACAGGTGGCTATCCAACGACGCACTTGACCTCAATGCAGAGCTAGCTCCACCTTGGAACACCCTCTTCTCGACTTTAGCTCAATTGGGTATACACTCCGGAAAACTCACAGTCCAGAATGTATACACAGCCATCACAAACACGCTCTGGCACACTAATATCAAAGGCTGGAGAAAAAATACTGGACCTGGCACCTACCTCCCAAGATAAAATTCTTCACTTGGCTCATGATCACTTACAAATTGAACACTTGGGATATCCTTCAAAGGAAGGGATGGACTGGGCAAAATATTTGCCATATTTTCCACAATGATGCAGAAACTGTGGACCACTTGTTCATCAAGTGCCCCTTCTTCAGACAAGTTTGGGATAAAATTGCAATTGTGCTAAATCTTAAAACCACTTGGGACGGGCCTACTCTTGCTAATTTTTTTTACTATTGGACCCATAGGGAACACAAAATAAAGAAGCTTCCATCCCTAGTCTGTTGGTCTATTTGGCTGGACAAAAATAAAAAATAAAAATTGAAAATGGGACTCCATCTACAAGCTCTACAGCTTACAAAACACTTGGATTATTTAAAAATTGGATTGATATCCACTCTAGAAAGCCAAGTTTGCAGATTACAAAGAGTATACCTGACTTAGAGGACACTCCAACAGGTTGGTTCGATGGAGCAATGCTTTCAAATGGCACTCAGAGCAGTGTTGGAGGATTGATCAAAATCACAAAAGATTCATCCTATAGATGGACCTTTAACTGTTATCTGGGCACCAATACCAGGGCAGAATTATTGGGTGCCTGGGCCATGCTCTACATGACCTCTAGACTACATATTGAAGCTCTTCAGATTCTCGGGGATTCCAGAATAACTATTGATTGGTTGAATAACATGGGTGAACTACAAGTCATCTCCCTTCTGACTTGGAAGGACAGGATCATACTACTTCTACCCACTTTCAAAAAAATCAGCTTCAAACATATCTATTGTGAACACAACAAATTAGCATATCAACTATCAAAGGCATCTCATAAAAAAAAAGGGGGGGGCATTATAACATACAACCTCTGGTTAGATGGTCATGAGGGCCCTCCCCATTTTCTAACTCTATTTTAAGATATGTTCCTTTTCATCTTAGCGGTCTTTTATGATCTGAGATTTGAAGACCACTCCTAGACTATGTTTCAACTTTGAAGAATACTTATGTCCGCTAGAATTTCTCGGGGTTTATCCTCTTCTTATTCTTGTGTATTTTTCAGACTCTTAGCAGTCCTCTTGCTTTTTTTATGAACTTTCCCCCTTTGTTGGCCGAGAGACCACTAAAGGCAAAAGCTTCATATGAAAGTTGTCACTTCAGCTGAGCTTTGTAATTCTCTGACTTGAGAACACATTATATATCTAATAAAATCGAGAAATGTTCCCATTGGAAAAAAAAGTACGATTGCATAACAATATTTGGAGGCATATTTTCTACTCACATAGTCACATGAAGATCTAGTTTCGAGAATGATGTGTGTGGTCTCGCGTGTTAAATAGAGGGCACAGAATTTAGAATATTATTGTCATTTGATGTCCAATGGATATCTTTCAACAAGTAGATTCCATAATATAGCCATGGTAGTACTAGCTACCTTTTTTCCACAGAAGTAGTACTAGCTACCTAATATATGAACTAAAATAAGATTGTATAACAATATTTAGAGATATATTTTCTAGTCTCATAACATGTATAGTCACATGAACTATTGATATAAGGTGTAAGGCTAGTACAAGAAAACCAACAAGTTATATATTTTAGTGAGATAAATTGTAAAATAAATCTCACACATCCTTCAATAAGTATGTGAGATATATTATTAAATAAAATATGTATATCATTTATTAGTATAGTGAATAATAAAATGTGTTATCTATTAGTATAAATCTATTTTAATCTCAAATCTATCAAGTATTGAGAGGGATCAAATCTTTTGAGGTGGAAATATTTTTATCTTTTAAGATGAATCTAGGTTAGTTGTATTCTTACTCAACTTTGTAAAAACTAAAAGTCATAACTTATGCACATATGGATATGTAAAAATACAATGTTGATTATTGTTAAGATATTTATATTTGCATTGTAACAATATTTTTATGTAAATATCATATCTATGGTTCCCCAGATGTGGTGGCTTCTCACTCACTTGACAACGAGGTGGATGGGACGTTGGTGCACCATCCCATGCCATAGGGGGCAGTTGCATGTACACGTGATATGAGAGAACATAGTCCTCTCTATGAGTGTGACATCATGGCAGTTAAATGTTGAAGACGCGGAGGGAAGCGAGTATGAGAGTTCGCACAGATATGGTACTTCGACCACAGGAAAGCTGGTTACTGAAGTTAATGGTGGAGTCTGAGAGGACGGCAGGGTTGATCGTTGATATGAGGCTGAGGTTCCATCCATATCCGAGCATTGTGATGATCATCATGACTAGGCTAGGCTAGTGAACAATGGCACGCTCACAGAGAAACGCAATGTGGGTTCTTAAGCAGCCTTTCCGACAAAAGGGAGGTATGAAGGTGGTTTTTTTTTTTTTTTTATTCTAATGAATCTTGTTTTCTTTATTCTTAAGCTCGACTCTCATGTCTTTCTCATCCTCCTCCTCATGGTGTCACGTGGGCATAAGCCTTGTGCCACCCCTAGTCTGTCATGAGATTTCTATCACGAGTTCATTCTTAGGAAGGATCTGGAAACAATTCTAGCATTGGAGGCAGAAGTTAGGCTTGTTCACAATTTCAAGGATGATGAAGAAATTGAACAGCAAGTTGGTGGTTTAATTCTTGATCTGTGTTGCACCAAACAAGGAATTCAAAGTTTTTCAAGACCCTAGATCTCTATTGGCACACCAAGATAATGGTGGCTTTGGGGATGCTTCCCAAGGAAGATGAATTCGAGCAACTCAAACATAGAATGGAGACCTTGGAAGAACAGAATGTCTATCTTCTCTCTGTGGTCACATGGATAGCTCGACACCACGGTGGCGTCTTCCATCCTCCCGCTGCAAACTGGTATGGAACCCCTTTTGTTGTTGTTCGTTCGGACGGATTTGGCCCATCCTCTCCATAGGTTCAACATGCCAAGAGCTAATCTTATTTCCAGGTTTTTTAGTCCTCTTTTATCAAGTTTTTTTTTTTATGAATTGTTCTAGTAAATCTACATGGCACTGTGGGTTTTGTATACAACAAATTGTTAGACTTATTATGTTTTTTAAAGCTTGGTTTCCCCTCTTGGGAAGGCAGACTCTTCAACCTCATTTTGATTACAGGTGACTTTCATGGTCTCTCTAGAAATTGACTCTGATCAGGCATAGTTGTACATTATGTTTATATTAATATATTTTTTCCTTACTTTCAAAAAAATATCATATCTATGGTATTTATGTTTTATAGAAATCTGGTATCACTCTTTTTTATTTCTCTAAAACAATTTTTAAATTAGTTGTACATATCAAATTTATCTTTCATATATAGAGATAAAAAAAAAAGTGTTTCTATCTATATGTGGTTAATAATTTTTATTTTCATTTCTATCTATATCTGATTAGCATATAGTAATATTATTATTAATTTTTATGAGTATTATATCTATTTTTTTAAGCTCACATATGATGATATAATAATTTTTATTTTCATTTCTATCTATATCTGATTAGCATATAGTAATATTATTATTAATTTTTATGAGTATTATATCTATTTGTTTAAGCTCACATATGATGATATAAGTGTTACCTATGTAGCAACATCTTTGTCATTATAGATTGTAAATGTATCTAGATACTCTTAGTTCCAAGGCTCACTACTCTTCCTAGTAGTTGAGCATTGACTAACATGACTTGTTCCAAAAACTATTACACCAACACATTCCCAAATAACACTAATGAATTTAAGTTTATATTAATTCGTTACTATAATCCTTGTGGTCCTTAATATTACACTTTGTAAAACATTTCAATAAATTCTTAGCATGCTATATTCATGTTTTTGGATTTGAAGAATCGTGTTCTAAGGATCTCATTCCATTTTTTTTCCCTGAGAAAAAAATCATTGTATTGATATTTCAAGTGGAAATCAAATACACATTGATGATCGCTTTGACTTAGATTGTTAACATTCATTTCCTTTATAAATTTCATGTATTACTACAGATAAGACTATAGTTTATCCTTATGACTTTGACTCTTACAATCATCCTTATACACAACTTCCTCTAAAACATACAGTTCCATCATCATATTGATGCCAAGACAAAACCATGAGACAAACATAAACAGAAAATAAAACACGGTCAAGAAGTCATTCATCAAATAGTTGTAAGTGTATCAAATTTGTAGGAGTATGGTCCTTAATCTCATGGACAAGAAAACAACCTTCCTCCAAAATGAGTGCTTCCTTTGATAACTTATCAGTTTTGTGGTTGAATTCTCAATAAATATGAGCAAAGGAAACCTCTTCTAAAAGTACATTATTTTCCATAATCCTATCCAAAATAGGCCCTAGCTCCAAATTAGAAATGTTACTTTTACCATTTTCCCGGTCCATCAGAAGTTTGGAGTTACCAAAGACTTGTAGCCTATTAACCTGCTTTTCCACTACAACCTTGAGTAGGATCTATAGGGATCAAGCCTACCTCATACTTCAATAAAAAGTAATTTGATTATCTAGATAAAGAATGACCCCAACTCCACAAGTTCCCAGTGGCATGCTCCATAAAAAAATCCACAAGGCTTAGTGTGATCAATACTTGGTTCTTGAAGGCTTCTTGGAATAGTATTCTTTGGTTTTTTGCTTCCTTCACCATATGAGACTCTAATGTGATGTGCAAGTCTTCATAAATGTACCTCCTTATATTCAAAAATAAACATGTTTCAAGTTAACCAAATGCCCCATAACACATAACCAGGTAGTGCTTTGTGTGAGGAAACAAATATATCCATCATCCAAAATTTCATACATTCCAGTAGATTTAATTTATCCTAATGAATTTGTAGTTTGAAGCTATTGGAAATTTCCATCCATACAGCGTTGGTGAACTGGTAGTAAACAAATAAATGGTCCATGGATTCACAATAATTTTTACATAGGCAACTCCAACCGAGCCTGATCCAATTTTTCTTTTGACCATTATCCCATGTAAGGATCTTATTAGCCAAAGAAAACCATAAGAAAATTATTATTTTTAAAGGAAATGCTAACTTCCATACCAACTTCCACCACCAATGACTCACTTTGCCCAATCATTCATTGATTTTGGCTTTGTATCCTAACTTGGTTGTAAGCACCCCCGAGGATTTATTCAATGACCATTGTAATTCATCATTCTAGTCCTTTAACACAATAGTATTATGCTTGAGAATATTGGTATAGTTCATCCATTCTTCAGCCAAATAACCTTCTAGTTCCAATGCCTCTATATTTTTCCAAGACTGAATCCCAACTTCCTCGCCCATCAAATCTATTGCATCCACTAAAAATGTAATTCATTTAACCTATAAGGCATGTTGAAGAAGCTCAAAGAGCATGTAGTTGTCACTGCATCCTATCCAAGGGTCTTCGCCAACAATTAGCTTCATGCCTCCCCTGATTTTCCACGCAACCCAACGACCAAGAATATCATAAGCTTTAACCAGTGCTTTCCAGACATTGGAAACGCCTTTAAAAGATGTTCTCTTGTCTTAATCAAGCCTCCACTTCTTTGTTTTTACGATACTTTTCCTTCATCACTTTCCCCATAGTCCTTTGTTGAACAACATCCTCCATAGACTTTTGGCTACCAATGCTTGGTTCAACGCATACATGTTCTTCAGACCCCATCCACCTAGTTCCTTGGGTTTGCCTATCCTATCCCATTTGACCAATGGAATTCCTTCCTCAAATCTTCTACATGTCCACAGAATCTTGTAGCATTTTCTCTCATATGATCCAAGATTCTTTTGGATACATGTGCTATGGATAATTAATAATGGGAATACTTTTTAGAACATTTTTTACCAATACTAGCCTTCCTCCCTGAGAAAGCCATTTATTGCACCAGGTAATTATGTCTTCCATTTTCTTTATGAGCCAAGTCCAATCATCACTCAGACCATGTCTTCCATTTTCTTTATTAGCTCTAGTCTCCCTAGGAAAACATCACTCAGACCATTTTCCAAATACAAGATTTGTTGATATTCATTTCCATCCTTGTTGCTTTGTAAAATAAAACTAAGATAGTTTTAAGTAACTTTGTTCCCTCAAATTTCCTCTTCCAAAAAGTAAAATGTCATCTACAAACAACAAGAGGTTTACCTCAATGGATTTTGTAACTTGTATACCTCTAGAGAATCCATTTTGCTTCGCTTCAGCTATCAATTTGTTGAGCCCTTCTGCAATCAAGAGGCAACCAAGAGGAACGGAAACAGTGACGAGGGGCATTCCTGCTTGAGACCCCTAGAAGTCTTGAAGAACCCCGAAGGAGAGACATTTATTAACACTACAAAATTTGCAAATTCCATACACCCCATAGTCCAATTAACAGATTGAAGTGGTTTATTTGAAAAAGAACCAATCTGAGAAAGAGCCAATTCACTTTGTCATGTCTTCAAAAGATCAATTTTCATGACTATTGCACATTGTTTTCCAATTTTTATTGAATGAAACCCCTCCTAAGTTGTCCGACAACATCATGAATCTTCCTATTGAAAATAAATCCAAATTGTTCCTCCAACATGGAATTGGACAGTGGTTGTTTCATTGTGTTTGCAATGATCTTCGAGACAATCTTGTAGATAAGATTGCAAAGGGATATTGATCTGAAATCACAAAAGGTGGAAGGGTCATTCTTTTTCAAAATAAGTGCTATACAGGTGGCATTTAAAGCCCCAAACATATTGCCAAATCTTCTACTTTCCTCAATCACCTTAAGCAACACATCCTCTAAGAAGTGATAGAATCTTAAGAAGAATTCCATAGTCCATCCATCAAGGCTTGGACTTTTGGCCTTCTTAAAAGTCACTAGAACAGCTTTTAATTCTTCCTTTCTTACCTCTGACTCCATAATTTCATTCATCTCATCATTAAAGAATCTAGGAAATAGTCTAACAACTTTCATAATTTCCCTTATATTAGCTACATCACTCTCCTTAAACAAAGATTTGAAATGTTGTATACATGTGTGGGCAAGATCATTAAAGGATGAGACCTGTGAACCATTTGGACCTATCAACTCCCAAATATGGTTAAATTTCCTTCTATAGGCAGCATATTTTTTAAAAAACTTTGCATTATTGTCTCCCTCGGCCAACCAAATAGCATGGATTTTAAACCTCCACTTAGTTTCTTCCAACTCCAGAAGGACTTTCTTCTTACCTTCAAGATCTTTTAATCATTCATCCTTCTCATCGTTGAAAATCCCACTGCTATTTTGGTCAAAAAGCTCTTGTATCGCTACCTCCACAGCCTTTGAGCCTTTTTGGTATTCTTTTGTTTTTTTCTTTGCCCATTATGCAAACACCTTCTTAACCCCCACTTTTAGTTTTTGTAGGTCATTAGTAATGCCATAGGGGTCTTATACAACAACACAAGGCAAATATTCCATAGCCCCCTATCTCTTTAAATAACTTTTCGACAGCAAAACCTTAACTACTTGTGGTCCCATCACTAATGGGTATCAACTACCTAGTGGGGGGGCTTATAAAGTAGAACATTTTACATTAAATAACTTTCCAATACTATCTAATGTACCATATTCAAAGAGGATGACCACATACAACAATTGACTAACTCCTAGATAGCCTAAAGTATGGAGGTTAGGGTAGGACTCTAACATTGTATGGTGGTGGAAACATCACTAGAAGTTAAATTGCTCTTCAAAGGCCCAAATTTTCATGTGGTGTATTTTAAACAATAAAGTCCCAAACTTGGGACATTTTGCAAAAGAGGAATAGGATTGGACCAAGGAGATGCTCATTATGTAAGATGGGTGAAAAAACAAACTTCCATTTAGCTTTGGATTGTTGTGATACCAAACATGTATGGATTGAGATTGAAGTGCTAACAAGCTTTAAAAAAAAGCTTTGATAGGTTTATCTATAGAAGAAGCATTAAAAAATTGGTGGGTAAATCATTTGATCACAACATTTAAATCACTCCTAGCTATCATAGCTTGGGCATTGTGGCTAGTAAGAAACGACAGTTTGTTTGAAGACAAATTCATTATACATTTTCGATGTGCTTCTCAAAGCATTGGTTTAAAAAAAAAAATCCTTTGGTTATAATTGAAAAAAAAAAAAAAGGGAAAGGCTCCAAGGCAGATCGAGAATGAAATAGTGGATAGGGAGACTCCTCGGGATTATTTTGATGGCGTTGCATAGAGAATACCACAATATTGTGGAGCAAGAGGCATAAGGCAAATCAAAGAAGGTTATAGCATAAGCTTCGGGATGGGATTAGGCCCAGATACAAATAATTATGCAAAGCTCTTAGCCCTTAAGTTGTTGCTTCTAAAAGAAATACAAAATTTATAAGTTTTCGAGACTCCATGAATGTCATAAGTGGAAAAGGGAGGAGCAAATGTGCAATAATTATCTTTTATTAACATTATTGGAAGAGAATCTAAGGGTTCTTTTGAGGTTCAATGACCTCTCAGTAAAGCACATTTACAAGCAAAAGAATTTGGTTGCTAATGATTTATCAAAAGCTAGTGCACATGGAGCATAGGAGCTGGTACATTATGGAAGATAGAGATGGTTAGAACATTCAAAATATCATCATCCTCCATTTCACAAAGTTCTTCAAGCTTGAGTCAGCCTCTCTGCATTACTTTTACTGTTTTATCACAATGGTTTCACTTGATTTTGCCAAGTATATAAATGTTTTGATGCTTATTAGTTATAGGTTGGTAGTATTTTTGAACTTCTTGGGAGTATTGAGATGACTTAGAATATGCAATCAATGGTAT
This sequence comes from Picea mariana, assembly GCA_032191745.1. Classification (NCBI taxonomy): domain Eukaryota; kingdom Viridiplantae; phylum Streptophyta; class Pinopsida; order Pinales; family Pinaceae; genus Picea; species Picea mariana. The sequence goes on from JASDQU010736164.1 coordinate 71,118, forward strand.
CTTGACATGCCTTTATGATCCTAGTTATGAACGAGAGGTGAAATATAATGCTGGATCTGCTGATAGTGGTATAATCTCTAATTTCTGATATTTTCTGCCAAGAACATGCTCATGAAGCATCTGATAAATTTTACTTTGTTTTTAAAATAAAATTACAACTTTTTTCGACAAGTTGGATTAAAAATTAAAATATATATATATATATATAGTTTGTTAGTAAATTTTGGTATTATTTAAAGATTAGTTATTTCACACTCACAATTTTAAATAATCTTTCCTATAAATGTATTTAAAAGAGATTTGATATTTTTTAAAGAACACAAAATTACCTGAATTATTTTGGAGAATCTCTTCACCTGCACATCAAAGCTTGTTTCATCTAATTTTTTGCATATGGCATTGCGTTCACAAGGAAACTCTTATTTAAAATATTTTATAAGCTCACAATTTTCCTCTTGAAAACCACCCATATAAAACATTCAAAACTAATTTACTAATTTCAATACTTCAAACTCCTCCAGAGTCTTAATGAATAATTCATATATATCTTGTCAATCAGTGTTTTGGACAACGGCCTATGTAAGTTGTCATTTTTATTACTTTTATTTACCGTCATCTATCCATATTTTTATTACTTTTATTTACTGTCATCTATCCATTTAATTTTAATTCAAGTTGAAAGATCTGTCTATCCAAAGTCAAAAAAGCAGATAGGAATTATTTACCACCATATAAATTTGTGAAATCCCCAGAGTATTAACTTGAAATAATAGTTACAATTTTAATAAAGCTCAATATGGTTCTTTATTGTGATTGTCTCGTCCAATTTTCCAATTCACAACAGATAATTTAGAAGCGCAGTGTGCACTTATCATCTCTGGGATTGCTAATTCAATATTCCCTTTAAATTAAGGCATTCCTAAGCATAGGTAGTTTTACTTTTAAAATTTATTTATTGTTGGACGCCACACATTAATTTTACTTTTAAAATCTATTTATTGTTGGATACCAAACACATTATCATCACATTGCTTGCATAGCACAAGATGCCAAATTCTAAAAGGAGGAAATACAATAGCACTACAGAAATATAGTACTTGACTTAACAAAATACTTCCCCTTTGACAATAGTCTCTTCCTGAAACATGTAATCATAATCATAGAAACAAAAACATCAATTCAATCGAACACACAACTTGATTTGCAGTGAACCCAGAAAACCAATCAGTAGAACTTGAGAAGTGTGTACGTTAGCTAAATTGCCTGCAGTACACTCATTATAATTTCAATTTGGTCCTAGTTGACATTGAACATGAAAGTTGACAGAACAGCACACTTGAGTAAAAAAGTTTTGAAAACCTCCAAAGATGCTGAACGTCTAATTCATTTTTCTTAGAATAAAGAGAATGAAAAATGAAGGGTTGCAAAACTCACATTCAATGTAGTGCCCTTTGCAAACACACTGCAGACTTCCAACAGAAACGTCACCCCCAATAAGTAATGTAGCAGGGGAAGCTCTATAAAAAACTATTGGTTATACTTAGAAAAAGAAAATGGGATTTAGAAAAACTATCCAAAAGCAGAAATTTAAGCCTGAATATAAGGTTTCAAAAAGGCGTATCTACTTAGTAGGCAGTTGGGTAACAAATAGTACTATAAAATAACAAAATGAAAACTTACGAGTTTAGTAACATTAACACAGGCATAACAGCTTCACACATGAACATCGAGAAATTTCAGGCTGTGGTCAAACTTAATCATTTTTAAGTCACCAAATGTTTTACAAATCTCTATATTGTGAGATTGACAGAGAGACATTGGTTGTAAGTTATAAGCAGATTTTCAGCACATCACAGTTGTCCTCTATTGACTTCGCTTCGAGGTCCAATGTTCAGAGAACGAGTTAAACACTTAAATCATGCATTGTCAAAGAGACATCTCAATGGTTTGTAAGTTATTAGTAGATTTTCAGCAAATCACAATTGTCCTCTATTGACTTCGCTTCAATGTCCAATGTTCAGAGGAGTTAAACATGTAAATCATGCAATTCAAGAATGAATACATTCTGAGTTAACTTGTAAACAGTTAGAAATCACAATATAAAGTCGTAGAACGAGTCTAATCTAGCGACTAAATTGATCACCCTTCCAACAGGCTATTCTGCAAAAAATGGAACACAAATAACCTGTGAGGGCACAAAACTAACTATTCCAGAACAGTTCAGTTCACGGAAATGAAATTGAAGTATACGAAGCCTGGCTGATCATTATCTACATATACAGCTTATAAATATGCCCTGCTTGCAAATTCAAAAGAAATCTCACTTTGGCTTTAACATGGAACTATTTCCATATAGGAATTAAGATGGAAAACCACAACTCAAAAGCAGAAAATAAGACTGACCAACCCTGCCTTGAGACATCAACCAAATAATAACTAAAAACTAAGAATTCTGCAACATGAAATCCACAGGTACAAGCCCACCTCCAGTCATCATCCTTCTGCCATCGAGCTTTTTGCTAGTGCCAGCTATCATGCAAGAGGAAGGAATGTTGCCCTTTGAAACCTCAGATCTTCCATTCCTATGAGTTGTTCCACCATCATTTCCATCGACTACAGACAATCCCCCCATATCTTTTGCTAGTCCGAAAACACTATTTGATTGGGTAAGCTTTGAATCTACAGGTTTCACTGTACCAAGACTAAGCTTGCTAAACTGCAACTGCTGCAAATCGAAATCCAAAGAAGTTGGGAGCTGATGCATATGACTTGGCTGTAATGAAGAATGCTGCTGTATTTGCTGTTGTTGGTACAAAAGTTTCAATCTGTGTGACTCCTTTTTCAGCAATTCATATTCAGCTGTATGAAAAATTATAGATAGTAAAGGCTTATCATTATTAATACACCAAAGTTATAATAGGAACAACTACACAGCAGTCGTTTGGAGAAAATGTGTACATATTAAAGAAGCAGCAATTTCTTTCTTCAAGGGCATATTTCAGGATCTCTATACAATTACTGGCAACGAATCTATGGCAGGAGATTTTTGACACTTCTTGGTATTGAAATGAAACTGTGCAAGAGTCACACTGTCATCAATGCACTCATTTATTTTGTTTGTATGGACATGCAGAGAGGGCATAGAACTTTGTTCTACTAATGATGCAGAAAATACTTACCATCTTTGATTAACTTTTCTTGACCAAGACCATTTATGCGCTGCTTGAGAGCCTGATTCTCTAAAGTCAATATAAGGCGTTGCTGATTCAAGAAAGCCACCTCAGCTGACACTTCTGACTCTTCAGCCTATAGATAAGGAAGAAAAGTCAATTTTAAGAGCATAATTTAGAGACCAAATCAAGAAAAAGGATTTAGGATGAAAAGCGATTTTTTCATCTCATTACCTGCAAAGCACTGACATTTCTTTCAAGTTCAGAAATGTACTGAAGTTTCCGAACACGAGATCGCTGAGCAAAGTGCCTGTTGGAAACAATCCACAAAAGGGTTATACACTGCTTAAGAGTGGAAGACATAACTATCTGTTGTGTAAAATAAGAAGAGCATCTATAATGAGCAAACCATGGATAAATGAAGTAAATGTAACGTGTTGTCAAGATTCAAGAAATAGCAAAATAGAGAGCTACATATTAAAAACCAGTTTTCTGCGCGAAGTGCATACACAAAGTAAGCACTGCCACATAAATAATGGCCCCTCTGATTTCAATCTGGTAAATGAATTACAAAAATATAGCATCATAAGTCAATAAGATATTGCAGCATCTATGAATCCTGTGGACTGTCTCTTTATGTCCTGTATGTACTATGAATGAAAGAGAATGGAAGCAATCAGGCAACAGTAAAACAATTGGGAGCCATCTCTGATTTTGATGAGTTAGTTAATTCTTCTTTGTTTTAGAAATACATATCTGGCAATACTGGCCTGGCTTTGGTCACTACTGGATCCAAGAAGTCATGTCCTGCAATGGTAAGAGAGATCTCCAAACATGCTCATTAATATACTTTCAAAAATGCAACCATGTTAATCTTACTCACTGTAGAGAGCCGCAATTATACCCCCCATTAACTGCTCATACCTGCCCTCAGCCCCACCACCCATTCATCTTGCCTCAATCACTTGTAACTTTATCCAACTTTATGTTTTCAACAGATAATACATACACGCTCAAGTCTTTTATCTGGCACTATGAACAACTCTCTAATATATGTTGAGACCTGATTCTTTCAATATCCAATCACAAAAGACTTGAACCCTATACCTAGTTGATTCACCCCTCTGCTTCAAAATGAAATACAAGACACAGACTGCACACAGACTGCCTCTTTTCAGTTTTACAATAGAAAGAGGAGCAGATTTTTAACTATAAAGAGTCTAGACTGCCTTCCTTATTCTACGTACATGTGATGACTCCATGGATTCTAACATCATGACAACCAGACTACAGAGGCAACAAGTAGTTCAGTCCACCGATCACAATAAATTTAATATCCAGCATTAATATTGATATCCTGAGAATAATTGTTTTGGTTTTAAAAACTTCATCAATGAAATGTGTTGGATTGTTAATAAGATACATTAGTTATGATTATACAGTTACCTGATAGTGTATAGCTAGTATACGAGTTGAAATAATATTGTTTTCTATTCTAGTCCCAACATTTTTTTTAATTGAGTCATTGAATAGCCTATAATGAAACTCAGGGGTGGCAGGTGCAGGGGGATTATCATTAATCCCTAAGGACAAACAGAATTATCCTTCGCTTGGGATCTAAGGCATGCTACCAAGAACAGGGTCGAAGCGCTAGCAACCTATCAAGGTATAAAACTTATGAGCTCCAGAACCAATGCCCCAGCAATTATAACAAATGACTATACAACAATCATTGCTACCCTGACACACAAGGTCAAACTCCCTCCTCTCTGAGTGGCTCACATTCTTCAGTGTACGGAGCCTTTTCTTCAGCGATTTCAGGAAGTGATACACTATCCGGGGATGCACAAACTCAATACCACGATAAATGTCATGGAAAACATCAGAGCCTCAAGGACGGAGGGCAATTTATGGCTTAGATTAGATGGCAAGGAGAGAAGTGTTCATAGCCTCATTCCATGAAGTTTTAATATAAAGCATTACAAGGTGCTTTGCCCCTTACTCCCCCTTCACTCTTTGAGAAGCTTCCCAATGGGGCAAATAGTAACCTCCTCCAATGTCAGGGCCCCTCTTGAAATTACATCGAGGTGCATAGAATTTTAATTACCACAGAGCCTCGCTAAAACCTGTCTTTCCTCGAGACGTGGGAGGTTTGGAGCATATTACAGGACTGGTTGTTATTCTCAATGCCAGATAGGCAAATTAATGTAAATGGGGATAGAAAGGATAGAGGCATTAATCTCTTCGCACTGCATTTTTTTTCAAATTGGGAACCTGGGTAAAGTGGCAGCCTCAGCCTACCTGCATATGCAATGGCACATTGTCACTGTTGTTATGCATCTGTCAGGAAGGTGAATGAGGTGCAACGAGGTCTAAAGAATTGTATTATGGAATTGGTTGTAGTCCAGGGTAACATGATCAAGGAGCAAAGTCACCAGACGTGGAGTCAGGGAAAACTCGATGAGGCAGAAGAGCCAAGAGTTTGACTCGAATGGGGAAAAAGTTAAACTTCAACAAGTACAAAAATAAGCAAATTCGAAGTTTAGGGGTGTTTTATAGCAGCCCTAGTAAGTTTGACTCAATCAAACCAAGTTAAATTTATAATTAATAGCAAGTCAGATTTTGATTTGCGATTAATCATTAATCAAAAACACCCTTTTCCAGCCTGATCTGAGTCAAAGTCGCAATTGACTCACGATCCCTGTTA
>JASDQU010736164.1:77216-116963 GCA_032191745.1 Picea mariana
TAGTTCCCAGTCTGAAATAAGATCTTCGACCCATTCTCTGGCAGGGTCTCTGACTATCGAGCCCCCCTTCTTCTCAGATTGGGAGAGGGTAACATTAAGGTCTCCTGCCACTATAATGTTTACGGAATTTTTATGATTAAGAAAGAGGGCTAACGAATCCCAGCAGTTTTTCTTCTCGTTGATTGAAACAGGGACATAGAGGTTAAAGAGACTTACCAGATGTCCAGATCCTTTGTGCAACAGCTTTGTGTAGAGCCAGTGAGTGGATGTTGCGTCTTCAATGATGTCAAACTTTGAGGAATCCCAGAGGGTTGCTATTCCTCTCGAGGCTCCTCGGGTGCTTACTGCCCGGACCGGGCCTTTTTTCCAGAACATATTGCTTGCTCGGAGGAAATCTTCCTCCTCGAGCTTTGTCTCCTGGATTAGGAGGACTTCAGGTCGTGCTAGCCTTGTTAGATCTCTCAAGGCTTCTTGTTTTGTCTTGCTGCCGAGTCCTCTGCAGTTCCAGGAGACTATCTGCATTATTTACTTGATTGGGGGAGGGGAACGCCCTTTGGAGGCTTATCTTCTTCATTTTTTGGCCAAATGAGGTGCCGAAAAGGCCCAGATAGGGGTTTGTGGATGTTTTGAACTCATTGGCACTATTTTCAAAAGCATTTGGAGACTTCTATTGCAGGTTTTACACCATTGAAATTTCAAGGAGCTTAGGGCCCCCATTGATGGAGGCCATGCTCAGATGAGCCCAAGTCTGTTTTCTGTGACTGAATAGTCATTTTTGGCTAATTGTTATGCTCTAAACACATTGGTATAGGTTTCAGATGCATTTGAAGACTTTTACAGGTGTTTTTGCCACAAGGAAGCTCAAGGCCACATGTAGAAGAAGTCATGCCCGAATGAGCCATGATCCGTTTTCAGAGTTCTATTAGTCATTTTTGGGGGTTTTATGTGTTCTAAGCCCAATGGTATAGTTAGTAAATCCATTGGAGTTGAGTAGCAGCTTGTAAAATAATCTTTGACAAACTAATCCCAGAGAGCCTAGTCCATTGATGGAGGCTCGAGGAGATGTAGCCCAGTTGGGGGTGAACTCCTTTATCATCTTGTTATTGTTGTGAGTTTGTTGGTTTATTTGCTGCAAGTTATGTTTATTGTGTATTTGTTTAAAACACATATTTAAAGTTTTAAACACCTCACACATAAACATTTAAAAGAAGCATGAACTTGACACATAAAACCTCTTGAATAACTAAGACATTGAGCAAAGTCCTGAAAAGTTTATTTTAATGTAATAGAGGGTGCTTGCATAGCATAACAAGTCAGCCCCCTATTTTCAGATCAAGGCAGGTGGCCGCTAAGGGCAGTAAGGCGTTGGGTTGTTCGAAGGTTCAAGATGGAATCTTCTTGGGTTCACCTAGGGGGTCGTCAGGTTCAAGCTGAGATCGCAGAAGAAAGCATCAACAAAAGCAGAAAAGAAAAAACAAGCAAGCAAGACAAACTTTCAAGCTTCATTCTCTGTTGGAGGAAGCCTCTGTGTTTAAAAAATGGTATATTAATACTTAATTAATGTATTAATTATTATATTCAAGGTGGTAGGAGCAAATGGAGTACTTTTTGACCCTAGAGAGCAAGTTGAATTTACCTATTCCTAAAATTTACACGTAGCTTCAAATAATCAAGTTGAGGCTTACACATTGTTTTGTTTAAAAGGCAAACTCTTTTGAAGGCGATGGAGGCGCAACAATGGCAGACCTGGTGCAACCAAGTTGACTCCAGGCCCAACGTTTTAGTGCATCTGTTGTATAACATCTCTCCTACCTACCTATGGTGAGGTTTTCAAAAACCCTACCCTCTTTTTTCTCATGTGTGTGCTTTATACATAGTATGCCATCATTTAACGATGTCCCTGAACTATCTCCATTTGGAAACATATTTCTGACTTGAAGAACTACATAGACACACTCATGTCCTCTTGCTCCTACACCATTACTATTCGGAGATAACATTTTATATTAAACTCTCCTCTCCTCACGAGACACGCACTGATGGAGGTTGAATTCAGCACACTCATGAGTGATGTTGACGAGGCCCTCTGTAACAGTGCAGACCTCTTCATCTCGACGGACGAGCTCTCTAGGCGCACTAACCGATTACAGCCAACCTCTGAAACAACAGTTCTTCCCTCTACCTCTAGTATCACAGCTCTCTACCTTTCTCCTCTATCCACTACCACCTATCCATATCCTATCACTCGTCCCTAGATATTTTCCATATCCTCTTCCAACTATACTTTTGCTCTTATTCCCCCTCCCAACCTACTACAAAATCTAATTTTCTCCCTGCAGATAGCAGACCCACCTCTAGAGACATACAACCTAATATTTGTAAACATCGGCCCCTCCCACACCTTGCCTCATCCCTTGCTACAAGTCCACCTTCTCATGTATCACACAGTGGCCTCTTACGCCAGAACATGTCCTCTTCCCTAAGAAGTGCACAAGCTCTCATGGCCACTCTCGACCCTTCAAGATTTTCTGGACCTGCTCGAAAGACCCGATCTCATTCACTTGGGGGCACAAAATATCTTCAACGACCATGGGCCTCGAAGAAAACAAAGAAGAAACCCGTCCTTGGTGTGGATATTGGCCTGGAGGATTCAGTCTCCATGGCCCTGTGTAGTATTGTGGATAGACTCTTTTACAGACACCTCTGCACTACAGACCTGGATGTTTGGATAACAAAAACTTGGAGGCCACTACTGGGCTATGTCCCCTCTCTCTCACACATTGGGCATGGTTGTCTTTACTTTCAGTTCAAATCACCTGAGGATATCACAACTATTCTGGAGCATCTCTGGACTCTAGATAACAGTAGTATCATGTTGAATCATTGGCGAGTGAGTTTTGATCCTTCACGTGACCATTTTCATCTTCGGCACCTGTGGGTTCTCCTTCCTGGACTACCCCTTTACCTATGGAATGAAAAAACTCTTATGGCCATTGGAAACTCCTTGGGACGTTTCATCAGTGTGGACCCTAAGACACTTGTTGGCCCAAATAAAAAATTGGCAAGGATTCTAGTAGAACTAGACATACACGAGGGTCTACTTGAAACATTAGATATAGATTGGAGAGGACATCTTACACGCCAGAATCTAGACTATCTGGGCATCCCTTTTAGATGTTCTCTCTGTAGACAAACAAGACACTTGAGAAAGACTTGTACTGGTTCTCTTGAATATGAATTGTCGGAGGAATCTATGCTTGATCTTGCCTCCAACCTGGACTCTCCGGAAATGAATACACAGGTCAATATTCCAGACTACCCTAAACATGGCGTTATACCTGGCCTGGACTCTATCACTCTTGAGCTTAAGACCATCTGTCTAACACTTTTTTTCTCACTCTCATCTTGGGGAAAGGACTTATTAGATAACTCTCCTCTTCTTACTTCGAGTTCAGCTTCTCTTCCTCGGGGGGACTCTCCTAGAGAACTTTCTGGAACCCTTCACTTACACTAGTCCCCTAGTCCATCCACTCACCTACCTGCCTCTACACTAACTTTTCCACATGTCTATCCTAATACACTTTCCTCTCTTATTACTCTTGGTCTACCTGTAGAGACTATGCCTTGCTCCATGCCTTTATCAGGCTTACCATCTACTCTAGCAAACCTCCACCCTTCCTACAATTTGGACGCAGCATCAATACCTACCTTGCATGTTCCCAACTTAACATTACTCTCAAATCATTCTTTGGAAGCTCAGGAGTCTACTACTATCTCACATACCACACCCTCTCCTCTGGCGACTGAGAGCTCTAGTGAACAACCCCTCGAACAGGAGGAGTATAACCACTGACCTGGATTTAGCGAAATCAAGTCTAGTGATAACACACTTGGTGTTGTTCTAAATACTATAATTCCTACATACAAAGAATTTTTAAGTCCCACACCCTTACCTACTTATATGGGTAATACTTTACACAATTTTCCAGACATTGAAACTGGATTGGAATCAACTGAGACCTCGTCATCATTTTCTGAAAAAGACTACACTTGTACTAGACGGCATGGTTTCGAACAATCCTCGATCAAAACTCATAGTGTATGTCGCAAGGAGGGCTCTTCATCTACTCTTTTTGTTGTTTCTTCACAATCTCTTACTGATATTGGGGCGCTTAGAGGCATGAAATCCCTAGCAAGAGAAAATCCATGATCTTGTTCTCCCTCAACATCAGAGGGGTGGGCGGTCCCCTAAAAGTTGTCTCCTTCAGAAGACTTATTTCACACTCATCTTCGGACATCATTTTTCTACAGGAAACCCTGGTTGACAGCAAAAAGGCCAGAATATTTTTAAATCAGTTTCACTCAAATTGGCACACCTGCATAGTAAGCTCACTCGATACCTATAGGGGCTTGGCTATGGCTTAGGACCCGACCAAATATGATTTATCTCCCTTTCTTTGTTGTGGAGGCATATTTTTGTCCGGTACTTATTGAAACAACAACAAAAGGATTAATTTACTCAATGTATATGGCCCATGTACCCATAGATAGATTTTTTGAGAAAAGGTAGAAGCTCGGGGTGTACTTGACTTCGACAACTTGATCATAGCAGGTGATTTGAATCTTACAATCTCTGTAGGGGAAGTCTGTGGGGTCTTTTCTACCCAGGACACCCTAGCAGACTTTTTCACTACTTTATTCTTACCTCACAATTTGGTGGATTATGCTCCAAATCTCTTATAGCTCCCACTTGATGTAATGGGTGGATGGGATCATAATCTATATCCAAGAGACTCTATCATTTTCTTATTTCTGATCATTTAATCTCTACAGAAGATAGGATCCGCACTTGGGTGGATTTTCCTTTTATATCTGACCATGCTCTGATTTATTGCAATTGGACTCATCTATCCATAAGATCGCTCACCCCTTCAAACTAAATTCGGGTTGGTTACTAGAACTTGATTTCAAGGCCTCCTTCAAAAGTGTTTGTTGTTCTTGCTCTACTTCTTCATTCTTAAGAACATTTTCAGAACCATAATTTTGAAAGGAATTAAATAAAACAACTGCTTCTTTATGATATTTCTGCATTTCTGATTGAATCATGACATGCACTGTTTCGTTGCTTCCCTGAAACTCTATGTCATTTGTTTGTTCATTGCTTAACCTCTTCATAAATGTAGTTTCAAATTCCTCATCCATGTCTATGCCACTTAGAATTTGAACAACCACATCATTCACCGGGGAAAAAAGATAATTTTGAAACACTTTGTCTTGTTGGAAATCTTGTTGAATGGCTTCATTAATTTCAAGAGAAGGAAAATGACTTTGAACAACAATGTTTTTATCAGTTTTCTCTGTTTGCTCATGATTAGCTTTCAACAATTCAAAGGAAGATAAACATAATGGAAGATAGTTTTTATTTGCAGGTCCACTGCTTTCTTCAGATTTAACATCATGTCTGGAGGGTTTCTGATCTCAAACATTATAAACATTTTGCTTTAACAATTTGAAAGAAGCAAATCACAATGGTAAGGTTTTTCCACCTGATTTAAAATCTTCTTCATTCTCTTCACTACTGTCATATGCACATTTTTCAATTTCTTTGGATTGTTGAACACACTCATTTTCAAATTCATCTTCGACTAATGGCTGCAATTTTGAACTGACAAGACCTTCTACATAACAAGTAACATGGTCATCAAACACATAAGAAGATTGTTGCAATTGTTTGTCAATTTGTTCTAGTAAATCAGTTTGATTTGGCACCAACACACATTCATTTGCTTCAGTGATGATCTTAGAATTTTCTTTCAACAATTCAAATGAAGAAAAACATAAAGGTAGAGAATTTTCTTCAGCTGGTTCAGAACTTTATTATTTGTAACTGTGATATGTAAGTTGATTTCCCTCAACATATCGTTGAAAATGAACATCTTCTGATAGAAAACATGCAACTGGTTGTTCCAGGAAGTCAACATCACAATCATCATTATATTCATCATATATAGAAAAATTAGCAACGTCTGCAATGTCATCTAACAAGAACAAACTTGGAACATCACCTGCTCTTCAATAGACTGATTTGCAAACTGATCTTCTTAACTGTTTACAAATGAATATATAAAACAATCAACTCCATGTTTATCATTGGGTGGATCAGAAACTAACTTAGCACCTCCTTTCTAAAGAAGCGGAATACAATCTTTTGCAAAACCCTCAATATTAAAAACTTCAAGAGGACCTGTGATATTATCAACTCTATGCTCGAAATTCCAATCAATTGTTTTTTGTCCATATTCACTTTCATGTTCTTGAGCATCCAACCCCTCATTTTGAATCTATTCACATATTTGGATATTGTGTTGAATCTCTTGAGCATCATTAAACATTTGTTATATGGACTTAGGTATTCTTTCCATCAAGAGGAAATACAAATCTGGATGAAGAGTAGTTGCATAATGGAGCATAATATCATCTTCAATGGGTTGAAATTCTTTAGGCAAATTGTAATAAATACTGGAAAATTTTCTACTAAATGTAGAAATAGTTTCATTGTTCTTCATTTTTAAGGCATACAACTATATAAGTTGTAAATCTAAAGATTTTTTCTTGCCCCAAAACTTTAAAAAGACATTCTTCAATTCCTCCCATGATCTAATTGTCTCTGGCTGCAAATGTTTAAATCATTCTTTGGTCTCTTCTTTCAAGGATTGAGAGAAGGCTCTCATACAAACATCGTCATGATCAATCTCAAACAAATCTATAAAATGTTCAAACTCTTGGATGTGTTTTTCAGTTGTGATGGCATCAGGTTCTTCATCAAACACAAGTAGATACTTATAGTGCTTTGGAGGAAAATCATGAAGGATGTGAGGTAATTTTAAGGGTTTGTATCTATGTTGAATCTTGGAGGGTGTTGGATCAAATACAGGAGATAAAATATCAGCCTTGATTTCATGAGACTCATCAACTTGGTTATGGTTATCACATAGCTCAGATAGGAGATTTTGATCAGAACCACTGATAAACTAAGGAGATATACGTATAACTTTAAGAGGAGGATATACAATTTCAATATTCTCATGATCATCATTTGCATGCAGCAGGTAAAAAAAAATTTGCTTAGCATGTTCAGAAAAAGACAAAAGGTAATTAATAACAAAAAATATAATGTCTTGGAAAAAACTCAACTTTAGGTACTTGTTTTCTCCCATGATATCATTTCATACATTTTGTCAAGGGGTCTCATCTTCCAATGGAGTCTCTGAATCGCATTTGAAGCTTGAGTGGAATCGTCAATAAAATATTTAGGCTACTAAGTCTTTGGATAGTGGAGTCGCCATGAAAATTTTGAATTATAGATTCTTGAAAATGACGTCATCGGGTGAATGATATACAGTCTTTCTGTGTCTGAATACTTTTCACCATCAGTACTCAGATCTGAACTTTGTCGTTTCTCACAGAGAATATTTTACTTTCGTTCCTCGACAATGGCGTCAAAATGTTAGCACTCTATAAATTTTGTCTGACTGATAGACAAACGACAAAGGTAATTATTTCAATCAACTTTAGGTTGGATTCTGACCCTTCCAACCAAAGAGAGCTCTCTCGGGATATAGCTATTGAAAATACTCAAAAGATCTAACAATGCACACACAGAGGTCAGATTTTGCAACAAGATAAATTTTAAAAGTGGTAGGACAAAACAAGAGAGCAGGGTCATTGGGAAATGGGGTCAATTCCTGAAATCGTACGAAGATTTATAAGCTATGTATTATAGAGGGACAGAGACAAAATAAGTATGATGTTCAGCCAAATAAGTAATGTGGGATGGCAATGGAAGAGAAGAAAAAACCACTATTACAAGAGGCGTCTGGCTGGGAACGAATCTCTTGGTATGGTTTTTAGAAGAAGAAACATAAAGACATCCTACCAAAAACAGAGCACCAATCCACGGTGAATTCTGAACCATAAACCAATAAACACATAACAAATATAATCAATATGAGGAAGAGCACCATCAAGGTGAGTTATTTCTTTTGTTTAAAGATTATTGCTAGCAGAAAAACACATTCATGAATATGAAATACAAGAAAACATACTAAACATCAACACCATGATGAATCTCGACTATTTAATAACATTTTCTCTCCTTATATTAAAATCCATAAGAAATCACAAAGTTTTCTGCTACAAGGGCAGACATTTCTTCGACCAGTCGAACCCTTCATTTATCTTTTGAACAGTATATATATATAAATTACATATAAGACCCAAAAATGAATTATCTTCTCCAAGATTCCAAAAATAGATATTGGTTACAGAGAGAGTACCGTACCAAAACCGAACTCCTACTTTCTAGGGAACATTACAAACAAAAAATTGAAATATTTGAGATCTTTACCCCGAATGTCATCTGTCTACAAAATCACAAGATTCCCTAAAATATACTTGATTTAGCTGGGCATGTAGTTTCATTTTAACTTTTCAATTTCTTCATTTAATGTGTTAAGACAGCTAAGTTGATCTTCTTCAGTACCTTTAACTGTCCTAGCTTTAACTTCCTCCCTCTGTTGTTTTTTCTTTTTGCTCTCGCCAGTTTGCGGGTAGTGTCCATCTGCATATCCATTAATGATGAAACATTTCGTAATAGGATTCAACCTAATTTCTTCGCTCGATCATGGTTTATCTGCAGATTTTGTGTGAAATTTTGTTGTCAGGAGTTGTGCAGCATGTCTCTCTCTTTTTACTTGATAGCCTGTCATATTATTTGAATTTCCTGGTTTGTTGAAAACCGATAGATCTTTCTCCTCAACCCCCTTTCGTTTGCCAGGGAACATCAGCCTATTTCCCTCAGTGGTATATGAATTGGACGAGTGATTCGATTTGCAGTTATCCTGCTCTGGAATAAATCCTCAATTACCCAAAATAGAGTAATTTCACCTGTGTTTTGAGTAACAGTCACCATTGAGTACTAATCATGGGCTATTGACGAAAGTTCTTAGAAGGGTAACGGTCTCTCACGCTCGACCATCGATTTCCAATGATGAGTCTTAAATCAATTATTTGACGACGCTTACTTGGCATTGCATGGACGAATGGTACCCAAACAAGTATCTCAAGATGATTACACTGGCCGTCAAGTTTCCTTTCCACATGTGATTCTTGGATTTGACACATTTAATGACACTTAACATGTGATTTCAAGGTGTGATGAAATGTTTTTGAGTTCACCCACTTTTCCCCCCAAAATGCACCAAGTGGCGCTACATAATCCTGAGCTGAAACCACGGTTTTATTTTCGTTTCTCTTTCAAGAATTAACCTTCGTGCTAGTTCTCCACCTAAAATGATCCCTGACCGTTGATCTGCGGAGCCCGTGATCTATGACCCGTTGGGTCCCATCAAATCCTCATTGTCACTAGCTTTAGCCTTCTCCCGCTATATTTGGACCTATCTTCCAGTTTGTCACGCTTCCACGTTATTTTAGTGCCTCGTTAATTCTTGGAAACTGGATTTCTCACATAAATTGTTATAGTGATAACAGTGTGGAAGGACCCTCTCTGTCTTACCGAGCCTTGTATTCAGCATCATTTTATTTGGAAGATTAAGATTATTAAAGTCTGTATTAAAGCACTGGCTGCCATACATAAGAAACTTAATACACAAAGACTACTAGATCATGAAACAGAGATACAAATCCTTTTTCTAGCAGATGTCTGTGCGGGGGTCATTAGTGACAGTAGCCAAGTTTTAAAAGGTCTGGAAACTAAAAGAAATCATCTCCTTCTCAAAGAATAAGCCACCTGGAGACAACGCTGCAGAACTACCTGGATTAAGTGTGGTGATCTCAACACCAAAAACTTTCACAATTTCACTAGCTCATGCAGGAGAAAAAATCACATTTGGAAGATAGCAAATGCAGATGGCACTTGCCATAGCGGACAACAAGTTTTAAAATCAGTGGTTGTTAGACATTTTAAACCTTTTTTTGAGGCGAAGCTCTCGAAAAATTTACAGACTTCTGTCACAGTGGCAAGACTCTTTCCCACATTGTATCTGAGGATGATTCACTTACACTTGACAGCCCTTACACACTACAGGATATTAAGGTTGCTTTAAAATCCTTCTCCAAGGATAAAAGTCCAGGCCCTAACGGATGGACGGTATAATTATACCTGCGCGTTTTTGACTTGGTTGGCCCGAATCTTCTCGAGCTTGTGGAGGAATATAGACTTAGTGGGAAGGTGGTTGGAGCTTTGAACTCGACCTTCCTTACTCTCATTCCTAAAGTTGTCAATCCTACTATCTTTGTCGATTATAAGCCTATTGCACTTTGCAATCTCTGTTATAAACTAATCTCAAAAATCACCGTGACCAGGATAAATCCCATTCTCTCTCGGACCCTTTCGAAAGAACAGTTGGGATTTTTAAAAGGACATCAGATCCTAGACGTTATTGGAACTGCCCAAGAGTTATTAAATAGTATCAAATCTAAAAATTCAAAGGTGCGTATCCTCAAACTGGACCTCAAGAAGGATTTTGATTACATCGACTGGGACTTCCTCAGATTGATTCTGACTCAAGACTAGTTTTAGCCATTCAATGATCAAGTGGATCATGAGTTGTGTGGTTAGTGCAAACCTTGCCATATTGATTAATGGCGAATCCTCCTCTTTTTTTCACATTGGCAGAGGACTGCAGTAGGGTTGTCCCCTTTCACCTATGCTCTTCATTCTGGCCATGGAAGTGTTGAGTCTTCTCCTCAAATCTAGCCAAGCTGATGGCAAGATCTCTAGAATCAAGGTGTCCAGGACTATCAATAATTTTCATCTCCTTTTTTCCAATGATGTTCTCATCATGACAAATGCCTCATTTACAAGAATGGAAAGAGATAAAAGAGATTTTAAAAATCTTTTGCAGCTCCACGAGCTTGTCGATCAATTGGGAAAAATTGACCTTCCACTTCACAAACCTACAACAACAAACTTTGAATCATCTTAAAGGTATCTTTCCTTACAACTTTACTCATCTTTATTCTGGTCTCAAGTACCTGGGTTATTTCTTAAAATTAGAGTCCTATAAGTTGTCAGACTTGAACTGGCTCATTGCTAAAGTTGAAAAAAAGACTGGTCAGTGGTGCATGAGGTGGCTCTCCCTTGGAGGTCGGTTTACACTCATCAAAGTTGTTCTGGAAGGACTGCCAATGTATTGGATGGCTCTTGTAGCCATCCCTGCTACGATACTCACAAAACTCCGCCAATCAACTTATAATTTCCTATGGTCGGAATGCTCAAACCACTCCCGACATCACCTCTGCAATTGGGAAGCATTGGCAAAACCCAAACAAAAGGGGGGATGGGGGATCCGAAATTTATTTCATTTCATCCAAGCACTTGCGGCCAACTCCCTTTGGCGTGTGCTGAATACACCTGGCATTTGGCATTCTATTATCAAAGATAAGTATCTCTCACAGCACACAGTTACCAGTTGGCTCCTATCTAACACAGTTACCATTAAGGCGGCATCACTCTTCTGGAGAAATTTAACCAAATCCAAACAATGGATAACCCGTTGGTTTTGTTGGAAGCCAGGAACGGACCACTCCATTACTCTTGGACGTGACCGCATACTTGGTATGGGCGATGCCACCATACTCCCTCCACGGCTGATAGCGCATCTTCACTCAAAAAACATTTGGTATATATATACCAAGCTATATATCGTTCAAGTTTGGTTTACTTCCCCGACAGGGGGCTATCCAGTGACACACTTGATCTCAACGCAGAGCTAGCTCCACATTGGAACACCCTCTGCTTGACTTTATCTCACTCGGGTATCCACTTAAATGATTTTTATGATCAGCTTCAGTGGTTGGGGGGCGATCACTCTGGAAAAATTATAGTCCATAATGCATACACATCCATCACAAACACGCTCTGGCACACCAATATCATAGGCTGGAGAAAACAATTCTTGACCTGGCACCTACCTCCCAAAATAAAATTCTTCACTTGGCTCATGATCACTTACAAATTGAACACTTGGGATATCCTTCAAAGGAAGGGTTGGACTGGGCCAAATATTTTCCATCTTTGCCACAATGATGCAGAAACTGCGGACCACTTGTTCATCAAGTGTCCCTTCACCAGACAAGTTTGGGATAAAATTGCAATTGTGCTAAATCTTAAAACCACTTGGGACGGGCCTACTCTCGTCGACTGTCTTGACTATTGGACCCATAGGGAACACAAAATAAAGAAGATTCCATCCCTGGCCTGTTGGTCTATTTGGATGGACAGGAATAAAAAAAAAATGAAAATGGGACTCCATCTACAAGCTCTGCAGCTTACAAAACACTTGGATTATTTAAAAACTGGATTGATATTCACTCTAAAAAGCCAAGATTCCAATTTACAAACAGGATCCCTAACTTAGACGACACTCCAATAGGTTGGTTCGATGGAGCAACACTCTCAAATTTCACTTAGAGCAATGCTGGAGGATTGATTAAAATCACAAAAAATACATCATATAGATGGACCTTTAACTATGGTCCGGGAACCAATACCAGGGCATAGTTATTGGGCGCTTGGGCCACATTCTCCTTGGCCTCCAGACTACAAATTGAAACTCTTCAAATTCTCGAGGAATCCAAAATATTTATTGAGTGGTTGAACAACAAGAGCGGATTACAAGTCATCTCCCTTTTGGATTGAAAGGAAAGAATCAGACTACTTCTACCCACTTTCAAAAATATCATCTTCAAACATATCTATCGTAAACACAACAAATCTACAAATAAAATATCAAAGGTAGCACTTCAGAGAAAAGAAGGCATTATAACATACAATCTCTGGTTAGATGGTCATGAGGGCCCCCCCATTTTCTAACACTTTTTTAAGATATGTTCCTTTTCATTTTAGCGGTCTTTTATGATCTGATATTTGAAGACCACTCCTGGACTTTGTTTCAATTTTGAAGAATACTTTTGTCTGCTAGAATTTCTTGAGGTTTATCCTCTTCTTCTTGTGTATTTTTCAGACTCTTAGCAGTCCTCTTTCTTTTTTATGAACTTTCCCCCTTTTCTTTCCTAGAGACCACTAAGGGAGAAAGCTTCATATGACAGTTGTCACTTCAACTGAGCTTTGTAATTCTTTGACTTGAGAACAAATTATATATCTAATATAATCGAGAAATTTTCTCGTTGGAAAAAAAGGTCTCTCCATCGCTAAAACTCGGGGCATCTACAAAATCACTATCCTGGGAGACTCGAAGAGCACTATATGGCACCTTCAACTCAATTCTCTCCCAAGGGATATCCGATTAAGTTGTTTCTTCACCAAAATTCAAAGTGTCATACGGGATCTCGAATATGTAGAATCTTGGAACGTCCTTCGCCACCTCAATTCACATGTGGATCATTACGCCAATAAAGGCACTTTGGGGGAAATGGGGGAATTGCATATTAATGGGAACATGGTCTTTCATCTCATTCCCTTACACCTCTACATGCATGGGAGACACCCCCCGGTCACCTTGTCATAACTTTCCTCGACCAACCCTTCTTTTTATTTACTCTGCCCACTCATTAGCTCATGTTTGTGGATTTGTGGAAGATGTCATGGCATTTTCTCGTCCTATACAACTATCATCGAGGGAGGGTCTAGTCTTGGATGGAATGGGCATTATTAACATCACCCCCTCATAATTTGTTATGTCTGGTTCTTCTTTCTATTCACTTCGCATGCTCTCCATCTCGTGTATGTGAGATGGAAGTGGAAGCCATGGTTGCATCATCAGTTCTATGCAATCATCAATAGGTGAGGGTTTGGCATTGAAAAATATGAGTAATAATTACCTCGTTATTTTGTCTATACTCAGATTTTACTGACCCATTCTAATCCCTATTTATTCCTAAATAGGCAATTACATGGATCAGTCTTCACTTTGACACTCGCAGACTCAAGGTTCTCCTTGTCTCGGTTTTTTTTTCCAACAGATGCTCTATGGCGTGCCACATGTTATCACCATTTAACTTTTTGGTGTAAAATCGAGATTTCAGGGTTTAGCGAGGTGTTAAACCAGTTTGGAAGTCAGAGATATTTGGAGAAGGGTTAGAAAATGGCATAAGAGATTAAATTTGGCGGAGGCATTAAGTAAATCTGGCTTGAAAGGATATAGATCCACATCTGTTGAGATTAATGGTTGGGAGATATTTTGGAGTTTGAAATGACGCAGAGGTTAAAATATCTAAGCGGTCCTGAAATTCCAGCCGTGGTTTCCCTGCAAAGTACGTGGAATATTCTAGTGTATTTCGGGGTGAAAGGTGGGTTGCTTAGAAACCACTCCATCACACCCCCAAAATCACGTGTTAAATGTCATTAATTGAGTCTAATTTGAGGGCTACACGTGACAATGAAACTTGACGGCAAGTCAAATCATCTCAAGAAACCTGCTTGTGTATCATTCGCCCGTGTAATGCCAAATAAGCGAAGTCAAATAACCAATTTAATACTCATCATTGAAATTTGATAGTTGAACGTGAGAGGTCATCCCCATAAGGATTTTTCKTCAGTAGCCAATGATTATAATTAATTGCGACTGTTACTCAAAACCCAGGTGAGATTACTCTATTTTGGAAAATTAACGACTTATTCCAGAACAAGATATCTGCCAATYGAATCGTTCGTCCAACTCAGGTGCAGTTTGAGGGAAATAGACTCATGTTTCTTGACAAACTAGAGGAAGTCGAGGAGAAATATTCAACAATTTTCAGCAAATCAAGAAATTTGAAGAATATGACAGAGTTATCAAATAAAAAGAGAAAAATGCATGTTGCACAAATCCTGACAATCAATCTCATGCAAAATCTGTCGATGAGCCAAGATTAGGGGAAGATGTCGAGTTGAATCATATTATGAAGAATTTGATTATTAATGGATATGCGGATGGATACAACACACAAGTTGGTGTAAGAAAAAAAGAAAAAAAACAACGAAAGAATGAAGCTAAAGCTGGAACAGTCAAAAGCATTGAAGAAAATCAGTCTTGCTGGCTTGACACGTTAAAGAAAATGATTGAAAACCTAAAATTAAACTACATAACAAGATAAATCGAGTATATTTCAAGGAATATTGTGATAATGTAGACAGATGGAATTTAGTGGTAAGATCTCAGATATTTTGATTTCTGTTTGTAACTGTTCCCTAGAAAGTAGGAGTTCGGTTTTGATGAATTACTCCCTCTGTAACTGATGTCTATTTTTAAAATCTTGAAAAGAATGACCCATTTATTTTGGCCTCATATGTAATTTATCTATATATATTGTTAAAAAGATAAAATAATGGTTCGACTGACTGAAAATGAGTGTTCCCTTGTATCAGGAAAACTTTGTGATTTATTATGAATTTTAATACAAGCAAAGAAGGTTTTCTTAGATAGTTGAGATTCATCATAGTGTTGATGTTCAGTATGTTTTCTTGTATTTCATATTCATTAATTTGTTTTGCTACTAGTAATAATATTTAAGTAAAATAAGGAATTCATCTTGTTTGTGCTCTTTTTCATATTGATTATACTTTTTATGTATTTATTGGTTTATGATTCAGAATTCACCATTGATTAGTGCTATGTTTTCGGTATCCAGTCTTTATGTTCATTTTTCTAAAGCTATACCAAAAAATGCATCCTCTGTTAGATGTCTCTTGTTATGGTGGTCATTCCTTTCTTTTCAACTTCCATCTTATAGTGTTTATTTGGGTGAACACARTGTCTATTTTGCCTATGTTCCCTCAAGAATACATAGCTTGTAAATMTTCATATGATTTCAGGAGTTGACCCCATTACCCAATGGTTATGTTATCTTGTTTGTCTTACCAACCCTTTTAAAAAACTTGTTCTATTGCATAATCTGACCTATGTATGTTCATTGCCAAATTTTTTTGAATATTTTTGGTCTCTACATGTGTTGAGAGAGCCATCTCTGGTTGAAAGGGTCGGAATCCAGCCTAAAGTTGGTTGAAACAGTTACCTGTGTCGTTTGTTTATCAGCCGAACAAATTTACAGAATGTCAACATTCTAGCTCCGCTATCGTGGAACAAAGGTGAAATATTCCTTGGGAGAAACGACAAAATTCAAATCTGAGTATTGATCGTGAAAATTATTCAAACACAGAAAGGTTGTACATCATTCACCTGGCGACTCTATTTTCAATAATCTAGAATTCAAAAATTTTCATAGCGACTCGACTGTCCAAAGACTCAGTAGCGTGAAGATTTTATTAACGACTCCACTCAAGCCTGAAATTTGATTCAGAGACTCCACTGGAAGATGAGATCCATTGACAAAGGTATGAAAGAACATCATAGGAGAAAACAAACACCTAAAGTTGAGTTTTTTTGAAAACATAATATTTTTTGTTAATAATTATCGTCATTTCCTGAACATGCTAAACAATTTTTTTTTACCTGCTGCATTCAAATGATGATCATGAGAATCTTGAAGGTATATATCCTTCTCTTAAATTTATACATATATCTCCCCATTTTATCACTAATCTTGATCAAAATCTTTCATTTGGGCCATGTAATGACCATAGCCAAGTTAATGAGCCTCATGAAACCAAGGTTGATGTCTCACTTCTTGCGCTCGATCCAATACCCTCCAAGATTCAGCATAGATACAGTCTTTTAAAATTACCTCACATCCTTCATGATTTTCCTCCAAAGCACTATAAGTATCTACCTGTGTTTGATGCAGAACCTAATGCCATCACAACTGAAAAACACATCCAAGATTTTGAAAATTTTATAGATTTGTTTAAAATTGATCATGATGATGTTTGTATGAGGGTCTTCTCTCAATCCTTGAAAAATGATACCAAATATTGGTTAAAACATTGCAGTCAAACACAATTAGTTCATGGGAGGAATTGAAGAATGTATTTTTGAAGTTTTGGGACAAAAAAAAATATTTGGATCTACATCTTACAGAGTTTTATGCCTTAAAAGGACAGAGCAATGAAACTATTTATTCATTCAATAGAAGGTTTTTCAATATTTAATACAATTTGCCCAAAGAAATTCAACCCATTGAAATTGCTACCATGTTACATTATATAATAACTCTTGATCCAGATTTGTCTTTCCTCCTGATTAAAAGAAGACCGAAATCCTTACAACAAATGTTTAATGATGCTCAAGAGATTCAACACAATATCCAAGTATGTAAACAGATTTGAAATGAGGGACTAGATGTTAAAGAACATGATAGTAAATATATATAGAAAACAGTGAATTTAAATCTTGAGCGGGGAGTTAATAATATCATAGGTATTATTGAAGTTTTAAATGCTAATGATTTTGTAAATGATTATATTTCACTTATTAAAATAGAAGACGTTAATTTAGCTTCTGATCCATCACATAATAAGCATAGGGATGATTGTTTTATGTATTCATTTGTAGAAAATCAAGAAGATGAATTTACAAATCAATTTTTTGAAGAGAAATTTGATGTTCCAAGCGTGTCCTTGTTATATGACATTGCAGATGTTGATTTATCTATATATGATTAATATGATAATAATTATGATGTTAGCCTTCTAGAACAACCAGCTGCATTTTCCCTATCTTAAAACGCTATTTTTCAGTAGTGTAATGAGAGCAATCAATGTACATATCACGGTTACAAAAAAAAAAGTATTGAATCAGCTGAAGGAAATTATTTACCTTTATGTTTTTTTTTCATTTAAATTGTTGAAATAAAATTCTAAGATCACTGAAGAAAATGAATGTGTGTTGATGTCAAATCACATTGATTCACTGGAAAAAAAAATTGACAAAAAATTTGAAGCAATATTCTCATGTGTTTGATGACCATATTACTTGTTATATAGAAAGTCTTGTCAGTTCAAAATTGCAGTCATTGGTCAAAGATGAATCTGAAAATGAGTGTGTTTAGTGATCTAAAGAAATTGAAAAATGTGCATATGACATCAGTGAAGAAAATGAAGAAGGTTTTGAATCGAGTGAAAAAAATTGTCATTGTGTTTTGCTTCTTTCAAATTGTTAAAGCAAAATTTTTATAATATTTCAAATCAGAAATATTCTAGGCATGATGTTGAATATGAATAAAGCAGTGAAATTTCAAATGAAAACTATCTTCCATTATGTTTTTCTTCCTTTGAATTGTTTAAAGTAAATCATGAGATAACAAAGAAAACAGGGAAGTCTGATTGCATTCACAGTGACACTATTTTACGTGAGCAAATTGTTATCAGTGAGGAAGACAAACAACCTTCTCATGCATTTAATGACCATGTTGTTGATTACATGGAAGGTTATTTCAGTTCAGAATTGCAGCCTGTGCTCGACTACTAGCTTTGAAATAAAGATGATGGTCAATTAGTGGCAGTGTTAGATATGGATTGTTTTCAACCAGGGATTTCATTTCAGCCAGCACTATCTTCCGATTCAGAAGATTGTTATTTCCAACAGGCTCGACAGATTTTTCATCCTCTTGGTGTCAATCAACAGGTTAAATCACATGAAAAAAAGAATACAGTGGAAGGGGTGAAACATGATTTTTGTTTTGTGCATGTTTTAGAGGATCCATTTGCAGTTTTGTTGAAGGCAGTAGACAGTCTCAATGTTTTTTTATTTTTTGAAATTTGAATTAATAGGTAAATTCTTGAACAAATTATCAGTCAACAGGATGGATCAAGCATGTACAAAGAAAACAAATAGTGGATGGAATGCTTGCATTGGAATTATGATTTCACTTGATTGGCAATTGATTTCAGCAGTTAGGGTAGATAGGTGTGAATAAGCTTGTTGATCAAGCATTTTTCAATTTGTATTTTCAGTAATATGTACAGTCAGATTTTAGGGGTGTATCCAGCGCTTAGTCTACAGTTGAGAGCAGGGTACAGACATGTTTTGGAAGCAACCCAATGTACCAGGCACAGGGTCTACAAGTTATTTGCTACCTCAATAGGAGGATAACATCCCTAGTTGGAGCCCATGTTATCACCACTTAAATTTTTGGTGTAAAATCGAGATTCTAGGGATTAGTGAGGTGCTAAACCAGTTTGGAAGTCAGATAAATTTGCAGAAGGGTCAAAAAATGGTAGAAGATATTAAATTTGGTGGAGGCATTAAGTAAATCAGGGTCGAAAGGATATAGATCGCCATCCGCTGAGATCAACGGTTGGGAGAGATTTTAGAGTTTGAAATGACGCAGAGGTTAAAATATCTAAGTGGTCCTGAAATTCCAATCGTGGTTTCCCTGCAAGTTATGTGAAATATTTAGTGTATTTCGGGGAAAAATGTGGGTTGCTTCGAAACCATCCCATCACACCCCCAAAATCAAATTTTAAATGTCATTAATTGAGTCTAATCTGAGGGCTACACGTAACAATGAAACTTGACGGTGAGTCAATTCATTTCAAGAAACCTGCTTGGGTACCATTCGTCCGTGTAATGCTAAATAATCGTCGCCAAATAACCGATTTGATACTCATCATTGAAATTGATAGCCGAATGTGAGAGGTCGTTATCCCCATGGGGATTTTTTATCAGTGGCCAATGATTATAATTGATTGTGACTGTTACTCAAAACCCAAGTGAGATTACTCTATTTTTGGAAATTAACGACTTATTCCAGAGCGAAATATCTGCAAATCGAATCACTCATCCAACTCAGGTGCAGTTTGAGGGAAATAGGGTCATGTTCCCTGACAAACCAGAGGAAGACGAGGAGAAATATTTAACGGTTTTCAGCAAATCAGGAAGTTCGAAGAATATGACAGAATTATCAAATAAAAAGAGAGAAAGACATGTTGCACAAATCCTAACAACAAAATCTCATGCAAAAACTGTCGATGTATATCATTTGTTATGGTTGATTTGTGCGATGTGGTTGATATGTTATTGATGTGATCTATGCTTAGTGTTGTAATCTTTATGTATGTTAGATGCATCTGATGTAGTATCTTAGTGCCTTATATGTGAATGAATACTAAATCTACTTTGATGCTATGTGTTGAATGGTTAGATATATTTAGATCTTAATAAATACTGCGTTGTTCTGTAATTAGGGTTTTTGTCTGTGATGTGAATAAGGGTCAAAGACTAATGAATTTTAATTGCTAAGTGCTCTGTTAAGAATTGTGATCATAGATCTGTGTCCCAGCTAGGTTGTAGACACTTGAGTCCTACAACCCCCCTACCTCTACCCGAGTGAGACTTCATCTACTTCGCAAGTGTTGCCAAAAGGTTCGGTAGTTAAGGTTTTGTTGGTCCGTTGTTCAAGCATTGAACCTTGGGTCTGCCCCTGTCCCAACAGTAACTGATGTCTATTTTTGAAATCTTGGAAAGAATGACTCATTTCTTTTTGCCGCATATGTAATTTATCTATATATATTGTTAAAAAGATAAAAGAATGGTTCGCTTGATTGGAGAGGGGTATGACCTTATAGCAAGAAAACTTTGTGATTTCTTATTAATTCTAATACAAGCAGAGAAGATTTTCTAAGATAGTCGAAATTCATCATGATGTTGATATTCAGTATGTTTTCTTGTATTTCATATTCATGAATTTTTTTTGCTGCTAGTAATAATATTTAAGTAAAAGAAAGAATGCATCTTGTTGGTGCTCATTTTCATATTAATTATACTTGTTATGTGTTTATTGGTTTCTGGTTCAGAATTCACCATTAATTGTTGCTCTATTTTTTGTAGTCATCCTTTATGTTTCTTCTTCTAAAGTTATACCAAGAGATTCATCATCTGTTAGATGTCTCTTGTCATGGTGGTCCTTCCTTTATTTCCAACTGTCATCTCATATTGTTTATTTGGCTAAAAACAGTGCATGTTTTTCCTATATTCCCTCAGGGATACATAGCTTGTAAATCTTCATATGATTTCAAAAATTGACCCCATTGTTCAATGGCCCTGTTCTCTTGTTTGTCCTACCAACGCTTTTAAAAAACCTGTCCTATTGCAGAATCTGACCTTTGTATGTTCATTGTCAAATCATTTTGAATATTTCGGTCTCTACATGTTTGAGAGAGCCCTCTCTAGTTGGAAGGGTCAAAATCCAACCTAAAGTTGGTTGAAACAGTTACCTTTGACGTTTGTTTATCAATCGAACAAATTTACAGAGTGCTAACACCACAAATGCAATCGTTCGAGAATGCGACAAACATAGCTCGAACATGAAGTGGATGACTTAAAGAATTTTGTGCAGGTCATGTATGAAAGAATGAACAGCCTCTCAACCTAGGTTTTGTGAGTGATTGAGCTCTCCCTACAGCATAGACAGTCTTTTCATCACCTTTTGGATGAGTGCAATGTTGTTATAATGCAAGTAGAATATGTTCAAATGCAGTTGGTTTATTGCAGAAGCCACTCCAAGGAGTTTGCGGGCTGTGAAGCAACGTTCTCATAGGTTCGCACCATCCAACATCTAGACTTGAATTCTCTGCCACTAGTGCTAACTATAACTAATTTGGTCATGAAGTATAGGCCTACTACTATTGATTAAATAATAAAGTGCTTTTTTTTTTTAGGGTGTACGTCAACATATTTACTATTAAGCTAACTAAATGTGTCTCTTCACATAAGTCTTTAGTCGTGTCTTTTTTGACAATCGAGAATAAATTGTTAATGGGAGTTGAAGATCGACATCTTGTAATTTTTAAAATTGTGAAGTTCTGTGTACATATGCTACATTTGTTTACGGCCTTTACTTGATATAAATCCCCCAATTCATGTTAAAAATATATATATTAATTATTATATTAATTAAATCTTAATATACAATTAATGCACTAGAACATTAATTAAAGTTTTAATACATTAATTAATATTTGAATACATTAATTAATACATTTTTTTAACTGAAACTAGGGGATTTGTATTAAATAAAGACTGCAAAAAGAGTTACAACAAATGTGAAGAGGCCTTCAAAATTTTTAAAATGACAACTTTCATAGCCTATTAGCAAATTGTTCCGACTTGTCAAAATATACCTTAAAAGAATTATGTGAATATAACACTGGAAATTTTAACATATATCCCTAAACAAAACAAGTAGAAACACTACACTGATTAATCATGAGCAATGAATATATCCTCCATACCCGAAATAGGCATGTTTGGTATCAGTGGTGGAGAATTTGAATCCAGAAGCGGTGCAATACGAAATTGGGGAAGCGCTGCATCAGGACCCATGCACTCCTCCAAGTTGTTGTTATGGTGAACGAGTTGCACTTGAATGCCTTCCAGTTGGACCTTAATTGCACTACACTCATCCTAGCGGTGATGGAGTGATTGATGATACCTAAGGGAAATATCAAGGACAGATGAAACCTGAGCTACGAGGATACTCGGTCTTTCTTGCATGGCCTACACAAAAATTCTTCATGTGTCCATCTCCTGCTCCAACTAGACCAGCCATACCCCCGAGTGATTACATCTACCCACCATGAAGCATCCAATGAAAAAAAATCCTAAGAGCAAGAGCACCTTGAGACTGTGAGAATTGAATTGGGGGCTAATTCAAGAGGTTGTCAATCGAAAAATGATGTGGGGGGGGGGAGACAGAAACATAAGGTCTAAGTACAAGCTAATGAACAAGGTCATTATTGCCCATATTTTTTTATCCCAGAACCTCATTTGTTGATAATAGCAAAGGACTGATGACACTACCATGGAATTCGCTTCCGTCTCACATATACGAGCTAACAGATGAGTTGTGAAAATAATCAAAAGTATCATACTGATAGAGTTATGGGGGGGGAGAAAAGAAAAGAGAGTCCATCCCATATGAGACCAGAGAAACTTATGGATATGATTGTAAAGGACAGAAGATATAGTCGTGGAATATGCAAAAATCCCACAAGAACAAGTCGACGAGTGGACGAATTAAAATGATCAGTGAGTCGAACAGGATGAGTAATAGTGATGCGACAGGGAAAGTCTTCCATGTAGGAGAAGGAGGTGACAAGTGTTGATAGAAAGAGGGTTGGATACGTGTGTCATAAGGAGGTGGGGGAATTAGAGGCTAATGTTAAAGCCCCTGGTCTAATTAATCCATAGATCTTCGAGTGTTACCAATATGTCTCTGTTGGCTTGTTGATCCGCAATGGATTTAAGGTCATGAAGAACATGCCATGAATCCATATACACAATATCTCAAATGGAATTCTTCATTCAGGTGAATATAAATCTTAATCTCACATATTTTTCGAGAGTATTGAGCTAAAAAAAATTGACAATATGCTTCGAGTCACCTAGAATAGTGATTTTGCAAATTCCCTGAGTGGTGACGATGGAAAGACCTTGAAACAATGTGTAGGCCTTAGCTTGGTTATTCAAAGCTAGTTCTAAATTCTATGAGTGGATCAATTCAATTTTCCCTCTAGGATCAAAGAGAACCCCTCCCACACCTGTCACCCCGAGGTTATATTTGGAAGCTCCATTAATGTAACATCCATGTTTTCAATCCTTTTTTTTAATTATGTATAATATAAATATGATATATGGTCGTGGGCTAAGCGACGTAATATGTAAACATTGTATATCAAAAATAATAAAACAAAATATAATGTCATATGTATCTATACATAGACACAGTTATGGGGGCTGAGTTTCCACAAGACATGAGAGATCAAAGTGGGTTTTATTCAGGGGTCTTAAATCCCAGGCCATTCCTAAAATTACTATTTTGAGTAAACCTTCTAATTTTTTCCTTAATTGCATAAGATCCCAATCATTGAATACATGTAAGAGGGTGGGTGTGATAAGTTAGATCTCATAGTTATTGAGAGAATGGGGGTGAAGTACAATCAACATTAGAGAGAGTGAGAGTCAACTGGCTTGCGGGAAAGCAAATTCATATGGAAAAAAATAGAGTTTTTACAGTTAGTTTTTGGGACAACAAGGGAGATCAAAGTGTTGGAGTTTGAAGGTAGCCAAAATGGGAATGTGTGGAAACTTGTTGGAACTATAAATTCGTGAAGAAATAAATTGTTACGCGTGTGGAGTGAGTTTTCTGTGTGATAGATTACCCTACAACAATGAGTTTGTTCTTGTGAGTTTTTCTTGTTGCAGTTGACATCCCTGGAGTCCCCAGCAAGAAAGATTCCTTGCCAACCTATGTTGGATCCATGGAGGGAAGAGGGAAGGCCTGAGAGACTGTGTGAAATAAAAATGGGATCGCATTCCTTATATTGTGCAAGTTGAGGGGAAGAGAGATGAAGGATTGAGATAGTTGTAAGAAAATACTTATTATTGTGAATAAAAATTGGGTTGTGAGTATACAGTGGAGAGACACCCTTTCTTGTGGATTCTCACCCCAACTCGAGGGTGATTTGCTACTGGGATTTGGAGTAGAAAATCTATGTTTATGTGGAACATTCGTCCTCTTTAATCGGTTGCACATTTGATTAAAAGATAATTCTTTATCTATGTTACATTGTTTATATTTTTGGGTTTTGTTTACTGTGAATATACTCCATTCTTGAGTAAATTATATGTTGTTGTGTATTGTATAATTATATACATTCATAATGTTGTTAATGCATGTAAATCATCAATACTTGCATTTAATTATCGCATTATTTGTTGTGTTTACTCTAAGTTTTAAGCAATTGTAAGCGGTTGTATGAATATTAATTTTACTGCATTCGTGATTTTAAATTATTGTTGTTAAATGTATAAGTATTTTTAGCATGATGTGTTTCATTTCAATTAAAGGTATATATATATATATATATATGGTTAAATACCAGACCAGTATGGGCCAAGACCCAATGAGAATTTGGTAAATTTTTTGTTGTAAAGTTTTCATCTATGATGGATTTGGGGAAAATTGTGGAACTAAAGTGAAATTCTCAAATTACGGAACTCACAGAGATGAGCTCCGACGAGGAGACACTGAGGGGAGATTTGGATTTGTTAATCGGAGCAATGATGAGATTTGATCTCGACCATCAATATTGTGAGACAGATAGATCTAGGCCACCCATCGGAGAGGTTGATTTGGGGTAAAACAAGGAGGTAAGCTCCGACTGGGAGACTCCAAGGTGAGATCTGGACCCTTGATTGCATCAAGAGAAAGAATAAATCTTAGTCGTCAATCTATCGCAAGGACCCACCATCTTCTTTGCGAGTGTCAATACCTTGTTTCACCCTGGAAGGATTGTATTTGTTTATTTGGCGTGGGGATGAGATCCGAATCGTAGATCGGTGCAGAGGCGAAGGATGGGACAACACTTAATCTCGACTATCAATCTGGTGAGATGAATAAATATTAGCCATCGTCGAAGGAGGTTGTTCGAAGTAAGATTTGGAGATGAAATCTAACAGAGGAACCCCGAGGGAAGATTTGGACTATTGATCTATATCCTAGGCTTAGGAGAGTAATGTCAGCAGATCGTCAAGTAACGTCAACAAACCCATCCATTGTGGGAAGGTGTCATCGCCTAATTGATGTGACGTGTATAGCCATGTGATTCCACATGGGAGCTCCACGGATCAAATGAAAACATGTCCACGTGGCATATGGATATTGGCCCACAGGTCACATGGGCATTCTGCCATGCGTCAAGAATAATTGAGTTTTTAGATGAGCTTCTATGGGAAATATGAATGCCACATGTTAGGTGGCGATGGTGCCACGTGTCATGTTGAGATGGCATCACGTGTCAAGAGGATTTTGCACAGGTAGGTGAATATCCGAGAAGATCTGGGCCATTAATCGAAGGTTGAAAGATTGGAAAGGTTGTGTGTCTACCCAAAATGTCGATGACGATATAGGCATCGAAAACACGATGAGAGTCATTGATCTGTTGTTGGGAGATAGAGATCTCTGCCATTAATTTCCTCAAGATCTGTCCAAGAAAGGTGGATGTAACGATGATGTGAGGGTGTTAGCATGGAAACCAACATGTCCAGGTAGTGATAGGGGTCACCAAGGGATTGGCCAATAAGACGAAGGTGGGTCTCATTGAACGAATAGGTCATTTGGACCTTCGTTTTCAATTATGGTCATTGGATTTGTCGAGGTTCGTCCTAGGGAAATCTGGGTCGTAGATCCCTGACATATCGTCGTCAAAGGTAGAAGAGGGTGAACGAGGAGGAGGTTCGAACGTCGATGACATCGGAATTGATGACACGATGAGATTCGTCAATCTGTCATTGGGCGAGGGTATGTCCGTCGTTGATTTCCATGAGACTCGTTCAAAGGAGGAGTGAGGATGATGACATCATGAATGACATGGCATGCCAACAAGGCAATCAGAGTGTCCCTACGATGATAGGTGTCACCTGTAGGTTGGTAGATGACAAAGTGAGCTTGCAAATGTCGATAGTTGTTGATGTTGCCGAGGACGTGACGAGGAGATCTTAACCGTTGGATCTAGATACGTCGTTGTCAGATCATGGGAGGTTAGAAATGTCATGTTTGACCAAAAGTTTCGACAACGATGGGATTTGAGGCTAACAATGAATGTCGAACGGTGGAGGGAAGAGGTGAAACCGCCACCGTAGATCTTGTGGGTCACATTGATGTACTTTGAAGAACCTTGGAGATTTGGGCATTGACCCTCACACCAATTGATATCGTCGATATGCTCTGGGACTGTAGATATCAAGAGTCAAGAGTCATAGGATTAGGGGAAGGTATCCATTGGAGTTTCATTGTCAAAGTTTTGTTAGTGAGAGTAAACTATGGGAAAACAAATCCCTATAACTATGAAGGTGGGCCAAAGGATCATGCCCGCAAAACTAATCCGTCAGTGGCAGTTGCCATGTTGGATGGCACGAGTAATAAGTTTCCACGTGGTAATGAGTTGGTTGTTGACCAATGAATACCCAAAAACTTTGAGGGGCTATAAATTTTAATCCAGAGCCCATATTTGAGTAAATTTATAGTTGTTGGAAAGCTATCGACGAGCAGAAGGTGATGGTTCCCTCTATAATAGGTATTGAGACAATTAGAAGAAATGAATTTGAATACCCCATCCCTTCCAAGGTAATTATGGGGTTGGGTGTGTTACACAAAGCTAGTAGTCCCCTTGACATATCTGCGAAACCTCTTTGTTGCCTTCCAGTGAAGCTCATGAGGCTTCTGCATGTACCTAGAAATTGATCCAACTGCATAAGAGATGTTCAGTTGAGAGTGTGTAAGGTAGAGAATGCTCCCCACCAACTGTCGATATCTAGTACAATCAACCAAAGGTGATGCACCGACATCCTTTAGTATTACCCTTGACTGAAAGGGTGTTGGAGCTGGATTGTAATTTGTCATATGAAACCTATCAAATAGATATCTAACATACTTGGACTAATACATATTGATTACTGAATCATATTGGTTGATTTCAATACCAAGAAAGTAATGTAACAAGTCCCATATCTATCATAAAAAACCTATCATGCAAAGTTATCTTCACTGCAGCAATGGGGGAGGTTGAGCTCCCTGTGATGAGTAAGTCATCTACATTTAGAACTATCAATAGAAGGGAATATGTGTTCCTTATCATATACACATTAGGATTTGATCTGCATCTAAGAAAACCTATAGAAAGAAGATAAGAGTCTATTTCAGCATAACATGCTCGAGGTGTTTGCTTGAGTCCATACAATGACTTCCTCAACATGCAAGCTAATGATGGATCCTGAACATATCCCTCTAGTTTCTCCATATATATCTCTTCATTAAGATCTTCATGTAAAAATGCATTCTTCACATCCATATGGTGTACCTACCACTTTCTAGTTGTTGCAAATAGAATCAATCTTGGCAACCGGTGCAAAAGTCTCATCATAGTCAATGCCTTGTATATGTGAGAAACCTTTAGCTACTAACCGAGACTTATACTTTGAAATTTATCCATCAACCACCATTTTTTCCTTGAAAATCCACTTACATATAACAAGGTTCATGTTGGAAGGTAGAGGAACCAACTCCCATGTGTTGTTCTCTATCCAGGAATTGTACTCCTCTTTGATAATTTCTTCCCAATGGGGGTTTCCTTCAGCATCTTCATAAGATTAAGGATATGATCCAAGTACCATATAAAAATAAATAGGAATTAAAAGCTCCATGGCAGTGAAAGCTTGTAGAGGCTCCACAAATTGAGATCTGGTTTTCCATGAATCGACAAGATCACCCACTAGATCACTTGCTTCCTGAAGAGTCTGTTGTGCCCATTGTAGTAGATGCTCTAGACATGAAAATTACTTCTACTGGTTAGAAATATTAGATTCATATATTTGATCATAAATCGGATCGAAATAATTATCATGAATTTTTGCAACTAGTGGCAGTGGATATGGAGTTGTGAACTGCTCCAGAAGCACCTATGAAGGACCCTATTCAAACTTAACACTCCTTTGAATGAATAATTATATAAAGTAGTGTTTAATAACCTACATCCCTTCACTCTCTCTGGATATCCAACAAAAATACACTCCTTACTCTGATCTTCCACAGATTTCCTCCTATCGGAAGGGATCCTAGCCTATGCACGGGAACTGAAAATTCTGAAGTGAGTGACTTTCGATTTCTTTCTGCTCCAAGCTTCATATGGAGTGACTCCCTTGATTGATTTATGACAAACTCTATTCTAAATGTAGGTTGCACGATTGATAGTTTCATCCCATAACCTTAGAGGTAGTGCTATAGCCTGCAACATACAGTTGGTCATCTCTTTCAATGTCTTATTCTTTCTCTCCACTACCCCATCCTGTTGTACACTATATGGAACTGTGTGTTGCAACTCTATACCTGCTTCTGAACAAAGATTCTCAACATCCGTATTCATATAGTCTCATCCATTGTCTATACGAAACTTCGTAATCCTCTTCTCTGTTTGTTTCTCAACTAGATGCTTGAAATCTTTAAGACACTCAAAAACCTCATATTTTAATTTGAGAAAGTAGACTAATGTATATCTCAAAAAATCATCGATGAAAGTAAGAACATACTTAACTTTACTGATCGATGGGAGTGGGAAATGACATGTAATATCAATATGAACAAGCTCTAGAAGTGATGATTCCCTCCATGTTTTCCCTGTGTTGAACTTATCCTCAAGATGTTTGTCTAGTATGCAGCCCTCACAAACTTCATCTATGTATTGAATGTGGGGTAATCCATCTACCATTCCACCCTTACTAAGTTGATCTAAATATTTAAAATTCAGATGCCAAACCTCTCATGCCACAAACTAAACTCTTGATTAGCATGCGTTATAAGAAATACATAATCATATTTATGAGTAAAGTGAGAGAAGGTGTACAATATGGAATGGTGATTAACCTTACCACCATCAATTTTTGAACCATCTGACAAGTCAGAAATAATAACCGAGTCCAAAGTAAACTCCACCTTCTTCCCTAAACCTGGATGAGTGATTTGATAGATGGAGAGGAGATTTAATGAAAGCTTTGGAACATGAAGTACAGCCTAAAAGCATCCATGAACTAGATCAAGTCTATCGCTACTGCACACCTCAAAAGTTAATCATCTCCCATGAAGATCAGTGGTACGGAACAAGTCTTCAAGTATCAGAAAAGTCTATCCAATGAGGCCATGTGATGGGTAGCCCCCAAATCAAGCACCCAGGCATTAGGAGAAGATGAAATAGCAATTAATGCATGACCATTACCTCTTTACAATGATGTCTTGACCAATGGATTTTTCCTTGCATTATTTGGAATACAATCCTCGAGGTGATGTTTCTCAAGTGATTGTGCCATGAGATCTATGGTATTTTTCATGCAAGAACTCTCATGATCGAACCCCCTATTACAATAGGAAACTTGGTCTTCTCCTTTTTTTTGTTTGATGCCTTAGAACTCAAAATTTCATCTCTGAAATTTGTTTACCTTCCTTCTTGTTCTTATGGTCCATACCTTTGTTATTCTATTTATTCTTCTTTGAACTTCCTTGAGTTGTAAGCGCATAGGGCTTGGAACTCTTGAGTGCCCCTATCTGGATGAGATTTGTTTGCTCATGGGTAAGTGACTCCATGAACTCATCTAGGGATGGAAAATTCCATGTAGACCCCATAACTAACCTGTTAGTATGAAAAGAAGTGTAGAGAGAATACTCTGGTCCTGGTTTTGTTCGAATTGAAAAAACTAATTGTTCATCTTTTTTATCAATTCCACAAGCTCTAACATGAGAAAGTAAAGTTTTAAACTTATAGAAGTAGTCATGTAGAGTCTCCACATATCTTGGAATAAATGCATGTAGATCATTCTTCAGCTAATGACCTCTTAGATCGTCTTGCTTGCCTAGCAAATCCTTCAACTTTGTCAAAAAAATTTAGCATTCTTGCAAGTATCGACATGGAAGAGGAGATCCGAATAGATGTTCAAGCAAAATATCTTGTAGGATTCATCCATTATGTTGAAGTATTTTGATTTCTCTATGGATGAAGTAGGCTCGACCTCATTCCCCATGGTGACCCTATACAAACCCTTACTTCAAAATAGAAGCCTCTATATTTGGCTTCCACTCAAAGTAGTTGAAGAGTGTCAAGATCATTAAAGAATATGGTTGATCCATAGTTCTTTGCGGGTTGTCTAATCTAATCTATAAATCTGCAATAAAACTGAATACTCCCTCACAATAATGGCTCTGATACCATTTAATATTAAACCACAATCCAAGGCCTAATTGTGAAAAGAAAATGAAATACTTCACTGACTTATTGCAAAAGAGGGAGAGGAGAGAGAAGAATAGAATCAATCTTCACACATAAGAGACTAATAAACCAACTCTAATCACATTGTATTAATCCTTGGTCATGAACAAAATATATAGGAATTTCCACAAGAATAGCAATGTGCACTAGGTTGGGGTTTCCATGTGCATGCTCAAGTAAAAAGTAACTTCTCCCACTCGAGTTAACTAAAGTCAAAAATTGTTAATAATAAAAAAAGGTAAAAAAATATAGATGTGAACTTAGTGAGAACTCTCCATGAAGTCAACTTGCATTCCATAATAGGAAAACTCTCCTAGAATAGTCCAACAATGGAACTAAAGTCTTAATTGAGAGAGAATTTCATAAATATTTAAAGTTACTAAATAAGTGTAATGAGTTAACTCCAAGTAAAAGATGGATAATGCACACTTATTTAGGAGGCTTATATTCTCACTAAAGTGTGCTCTATAGCCATGAAATAGGAATTATCTCCTAAAATAAGGAAATAGGAATTATCTCCTAAAAATAAGAATTTGTCTAATAGTGGCTAAAAAATATAAATTTGTATAAAGGTAGTTAAAAAATATAAATTTTCCTAATGGTGGTTTATGAGCCCATGGTTTTAGAAACCCGTGGTATTAAATATAGGAATCCACCAACTAAAAATAAACCTTCTATAAATAGTAGTTCTCCTAAATAGTGGGGAAAATGGAAAAAATGAATGTCACAAAGTATGTAATTGAGCATGTATGCCAACACTTCGTGCAACTTTGATGTCGTTCTCATTCCAACGATATACACCAGTGATGCATTCCATTCTTTTTTCATTGGAATAATTGTGCTCGGTTTATTAGATGTCTTTAACATTATTTTTATGGCTTTGCATATTACTAAGTACTTATGCTTTAGCTCTCTCAATTTTTTTCCATCCTTTGAAAGTTAAGAAGTAAGTCTTTCTAGTTTTTTGAATCGCTGCCCCATAAGATAAATCTTTTAAGGAATTTAGCTTGCTAAAAATTGCATTTCAACTCTCTGTTTTGAGCTTAAGCAAGTTGATTGTAGCTTTATTGAATTGCATTTTCAACTCTCCTTTAAACCTAATTGAAAATCAATTTGTCAGCTTTCTCTTTGACATTCATTTCTAGCTCATGCCCAAGATTGAAGACTTGCATTTTCAAGAATAATTGTAACATGCAAATAGTCTTTTTGCAAGTTGAATTACATTGTAAACAGGTGCATTTTTGGTAGAATTCGACATCCTTCATTTGTTCAATTTGAATTGTAAAGTTTGATTGTTAAAAGGTGGAGTTACAAGAAACCCTTAAGGTCTAAGTGAGTGTCTAGATAGCTCAAATTGATGAACTATTAGAGTTATTGAACACTCTAATACTCTCTTTTCTGGACAATACAGTCACAATTGACATAGCAACTATCTCTGATGTTGTAACTTGTTTACAAAATTCTCAAGACAAAATCGAATTTCTCCAGCTTGAATCACAACTCCAACTAGAAGAAATACAACAAAAAAGTCATCATTCTAAATTAGTCCTTGTTCAGAACAACCATATTTTTGAAGAAGATGATGATGTTGATTCAGACCAATAGCCAGCACATGAGAAACTCAATGAAATAGCTTCAGATATGAATACAAATGAAGTTCATCTTCCTCTTCCCAAGCCAATAATCAAACCTTGGGAATAAATCAAGAACAATAAGCATAAAACAAGTATGGGATATGGAAAGGAAGTCACTTTATATTCCAGATTATACAAAACCGATCCAGTTCGAGAATGTTGGATTACTTTAAAAGAGTTCATATTCACCTACATTTGGCACCCAAAGTTTTGGGTTAATCTTACATGCCCGCACAATCGAAATTGTGTGCGCCCATTCCAATTTTGTGCATGCCTAAGATAATGCGTGGAGAATGAAAAAAAGTATGCGCTAGACCAAGTTTTGATATTGTGCATCAAGTTCGAGATCTATCAAATATGCGATGGTTTGAGTTTTTATGTGCACCAGAAATCAAGAAGACGCATGTCGGAATCAAGAAAGGAATCGTCGAAAAATATCCTCGAATGATCACTGCCAACAACACAAGGGAACGTGAAGCTAAAAAAATATGAGCTGATGAGGCAAGTAAGATTGTCCTGATTTGAAAAGGCTACGTGGAGTGCAGGAAAGTGCCAGAAATGTGTGAGGTCGTTTTTCAGTAGAGCAAGTGGAGTAGAACTAAAAGAGACAAAGCTCTCGAACAAAGGAAGCTATAAAAGGAAGCATCGACATCAAAAATGGACTTACACTTACTTAGAGGATTCATTAAGTTGTTTGTTGTGTGTTAAGCTCTCTTTGAGCCTTTGTAGTAGTGTAATGTTGTGATGATTTTGAATAGAAGTATGATTTTTTCATACGTCTGAGGTCTAAAAATATGCGCAGAACATAATCTATTGTAACTATGGGGAATTATCTAAAGAGGACATGAGACTCTTTTGTTGTTGAATATAGTTTGCTTAATGTATGCTTGTGTTCCATGGAATGGAAGGAGTAATAGCACTACAACAATTATGATCTTATGTATGTCACTCATGTGTTATATGAATATGTGTGTATTTTTTTACATATTGATAATATCAAGTTGTCATTAATGGAGTGCATGAATGTCATCTTGGATGGATACTTATGTATTTAGTGTTTCATCCCCATCACAAGACCAGATGGCCTCTGTGATCCTCATTATGTCTCTTGTGAGATCTTATTCGTCCTTAGTTGAAGATTGATAAGTCAATGCTTTGGGATTTTTTGTTGGTAAAATCTAGATGAACCTTGGGTCTAAACTCCTCAGCGTTAAGAAGAATGAGCACAAGCGTGACACGATCCAGCACCTACTGCAGTTCAAGAGAAGATTCTTAAATGCCAACATTGTCATTAAATTGGCCACATGGAAAACCAGTCTTTTGATCTCCATCCCTGTGAGCATTATGGAAAGCACATTCATCATTCAAAGAGATGTTCTAACCACAAGAAATATGCAAGAGTAAAAAACCATTATGGGTGGATGACTTATCGACATTGGCCATCAACAGTCAAAAAGATATAGCATTCATACCAAAGAATTCATTCTAGAGTATTGACACATCTTGCAGTGAAAGGATTTGCATTTTCTCACATTGCACTTAACAAGGGGGAACAACATCGGTGATTAACAATCATGATTCAAGTTTCAAAGTCCTATCAATCAAGCATTAACAAGCGAACGTGATTGGTTTATGGTTTTTAATTGAGTAGTAACAAGCGAACGTGATTCGCTTTGTGGTCACCCAAAACCACCAGATTGGTTTATGGTTTTCCTTAAAACACCACTTAGTAGAAGACTTGCATCTTTTGCTAGACGACGTTTTGTGGTTTTCCTTAAACCTGCACTTGGTAGAAGACATTCAACTTTTTCTTCAGAACAATTATGGTCATGTTTAAACCAGCGTTTGAGAGCACTTCCAATTAGCAGAAGACATCAATTTCCAGCTTCTAGCTAACTTAGGAAATGTTCCAGGAACCATTGAGCCTGGAGCCAAGATCGAGAGTTTGAAGTCATCCGTAAACCACCAAATTGGTTTTTGGCCTACTTTAAACCACCATCACCATTTAGTAGAATGCATCATCTTTTGTTATCCTTTTGGTTTGTGGTCATCCCAAAACCACCAAATTCAAAGAGCACATTCATCCATCAGCAATTGTTCACTTCCAAATTTCATCTTTCTTCTTGGACCCACATACACCCCTTCAGATTAAGAGGGGGGAATGTTGGAAACCTAATCCGTTAAGGGTTATGGTATCATTCACTTGTGTTGGAATATGAATAGTCAAGTGAATATGAGCGATCATCAAAATTCCAAGAGACCTATTGGAATACAAATCCAACGGTCACATCAATGCAATTATATATGTATCATATGAATGAATAATAGCACACCTATTTCAATAGCAACAATTATCAAAACTAGAAACTGATGGAAAGAACATCCTTCAGGGAATTTAACAGTGAAGATCTTGACAAAAACCCCTAGGCAGAACCAGTAAAGACATTGTGTCACTCAACCATCAGTGAGAAACATAGCCTTCATACTCGGATTATCCATCCTTGATACCTGCTATGGGGAATTCAAGTCGAAAATTTGTTTGGTTCAAACTTGAGGGAGGGTTACTTCAGAACCCTTAGACTCAGTCGAAGGACTTATGGACTGAATGAACCGAGCTTATACATATTCCAGTTGTACCATGACAACATTGCATTCATCCTAGATTTTATAGAGACACTGCCTTTATTGAACAATAAGCTCAAGAGCTGAGAGGACTTGGGCTGAGAGACTGCTCTAATGCTTTTTCATGCATAGCCTGAACCAAGGCCCTAAGATCGTTTTCCTCCTCTTCGAGTTGATTGAGTTACACCCCTGAGCAAGCACACCGATGGGGCGCCATGGAACGTCCGCAAATGAGGAAGCCTGAAGAAAGGAGCACTAGGAGACGACAGATTTCTAAATTGGGACAAATCAAGGTAGTTGTCTTTCTAAATATGAGGAGGGAAGTGATCAGGCCAAAGGACCATAGAGCATGCATGGGAAGTCAAGGTCATTATTTCTCATCCCCTCTGAATCCATATCCTCACAAATTGATGATTACACATAATGAGTGACACAACCACGCTGATTATAGCAATCCCACATACACGAGTCGACGAATGGAGAGAATCAATAAGTCTGAAGGTCAGACAAAACTAGTTTAGTTGATATGACAAAGGAGCTCTCCAACGCAAGGAAAGGATTTGACAAGTCGCAGGCATGACGAGGCTTGTGGTGAGGGGTATTAATTGGAGGGGGAATTTGGGGATGGGGAAATATTCCAAAGTCCGATTGATCATTAGATCCCCCATTTTCCCAGTTGCACCTTTATTTGCTTGATGATCTAGTAGGGAATTTAGCTGACAAAAAACATGCCAAGAGTTCAATGTTTCAAGCCTCGGATGACACGTTAGATTCTGAAGAAGATGGAATTTAGCCGCGCAT
Organism: Picea mariana; assembly: GCA_032191745.1. Classification (NCBI taxonomy): domain Eukaryota; kingdom Viridiplantae; phylum Streptophyta; class Pinopsida; order Pinales; family Pinaceae; genus Picea; species Picea mariana. The sequence continues at coordinate 113,004 of JASDQU010736164.1, forward strand.
CTCAAGGTTGAGTGCCTAGATGGAAGTGCCTAATAGTATTCTTTGAATCTCCTAAAATGGTGATTTTGTGAAGGCCATGAGCTTTAGCAATAGAAATCCTTAAGTATCGAAATGATTGTTAATGATCAAACCTAAACTCCAAAAATAGGTAAATTCAACCTGTCCTCCCGGACCAAAAAGAACCTTTCCCACTCCTACTACCCTAAGTATTAATACATTAATTAATGTTTTAATACATTAATATATATTCATATATAAATATACATGGGTGTGTAATCAAAACTAGGGGCCCATATCAACCTAAAGTCTSACAGATGCTAACAAGTGCTCATCGAAAGAGCATAATTCAAAAGAATTGACAATAAARACTTTGACAAAGACCCCTAAGTTTAACTAGTAGAAGCATTGCATCTTTCATTTTCCAAAGGGAGGCAATTCCTGCATACCTGAAGTGCCCATTGTTGGCACAGGGCCAGAGAGTTCAATTCGGGGATTTGGTTGAAGCCAGCTTGAGATGAGAACACTTATAAACCAGCTGGCGTCGTCGAGGATCTTGTGGACTGAGCAAATATGGATTGGAGCTCCTCCAATTACTCTAATGACACTACATTTGTCTTGAAACTAATGGAGAGATTGCATGTGCTTGACAATTAACTCGAGGGCTGAGAGAACCCGAGATGAAAGGCCACTCAAGCGGGCCTGAATTGCCTAGACTAATGTTCGAAGGTCGTCGGCTTGCCCTAATGACTGTTGAAACTTTACTTCGCAGTCATGGCGAGCTTACCTCTCCCACATACACAAGCGAAGAACCGTCAAGAGAGGACTTATTTCAGGTCCAAATGAGGAGTAACAAACCATGGAGACGAAAGGAAACTCTGACACATGAAGTGGATTTGAAAAATGGCGGTTGTATGGTAGGCTGAGGTGAGTAGCGTTTAAAACAGAGGAGGGTTTAGGGAATTGGATTAAAACCCAAGGTCCCATTAATCGACAAGCCACCCATTTTTCCCTTTATGCCTACATTAGCTTGCTTATCCACAAGGGTCTTAAGATGACGAAGAATGTGTCATGGTTATGCGGTCTCAAAATTTTGGATGATGCTTTGGATTCTAAAGAAAATGGAGTTTAGCCTGGCATCACTCTTGCAGCAATGCATAGGCTTAAATTTCATTGTTAACGGTTAGATCTAGGTTTCAATAATAGGAAGTTTTGGTTTGTTTTATAGGATCAAATATAATCTCTATTAAATTGARGTATATATACTTATTCYTTTAGATTTGAATATTGATTTTTTAGGAGGAAACACATGTTTTTAATTATTACGCCCACTCAAAACATCTCTATTAACCAATTTTTAATAATGTAATTATGTTAATTAAATAAAAAAAAAATCACTTCAAAACAAGAATAAAATATACCATATGAAATGAAGTTTACACAGCCAGAATAAAATATATTCAAATATTCAAGACGTTTTTCAATGTGGGATTATGTCTTTAGATGGAACATTTTTAGCCAATTTGTCATTGATAGGCATGGAACGACCATTGTTGCACCTGGACCACCCTTCCCACATTTCCCATTTGTCATAGAATCTCCTCCTCCGCTGGTTGTAGCGCAATGGCGCGAACGTTGGTTATGAGCATCGTTCCCCCGGGTTGATCGTTGAACCATTTGATATTGACGGGTAGGTGCTGTATTCAACAACTTGCTTGGGGATATACAAGGGCCGTAGTCTAATGAAAATTGGCGGTGAACAGGTTTTGAAGCGAGGAACCTACCCCTCGTTAAGAAGATCGTTGATTTTGAGCATGTACCATTTAAGAGAAACAGAAAACAGGTTAACAATTTTATTGGATGAGACTTTGATTCTCCTAAATGAGACTTTGAGACTGCGCCCACAGTGCTTAGACTCTGAGATGAGATTTCGACTTCTGAGATAAACACAAACTAAGCCCGTGAGACCTTGAAATGAGACTGTGAGATATGAAAGAGACATGGCTAGATATGCATACACTATGTCCACAATGAATCTTTCGACATATTAGAAAAAAAAAAATGATCTCCATTACAACTTACATAACAACATAATGTAAATTGCAATCCCAGTATTTTGAAACTTAAGGCTTAAAGGTTGATAATCACATCATGTAAATTGCAAGTATATTTAACATAAAATATCAACTTTGGAGAAAGAGTAGTGAGAATGAAAGATCTTTTTGTTGTTCAATAGAAATAATAGAAGTGACTTTTTTTTGTTTGTGTGGGTGAAATAGGGATTTTTTGTTTTATTTTGGGAGTTTTTAGATAGTTTATTTAGTGGTGGTAGTATAAGATATTGAATCTTGAAGGTAAAACAAGCCATGATTAAATGGTAAGACAAGAGCGCTTGTCCTAACTGTTAAAGGTTTTAAATGGAATCTTCCTCAAGAACATGGCCTACAACCTACTTTGAGAGATTAGTCACACATAAATCAGAGAGTGATGATGAAGATAGTAGACAGTTTGTGTTTTTGATTATTGTGACCATTGGCCAAGCTACATTTATATGGTTGGGAATGTATCTGTACAAAAATATTAGAGAATTGTTGTTATAATAGAAACATCATTGTTTGAATATATTTATGTTCTTTACATGCAACAAGTTCTGTAATGCTTGTTTTTATTCATTTCAGTTGCTAGTAGGTTTTGGAACATCTTCATAGTTTAGATGTGCCCTCTAATATCTCTCAAAAATTGTTATTATATTCACAACAAAAATTAAAAAAAAACACACATATAATACATAATATTTAAATGAACAGTAAAAATAAATATACAATTTAATGACAAAGACAAATTGTTTGACTGGTAGGGGGAGAGCCTAATTACTATGAGAAACCTAGTCCAATGCCAAGACCTAACCATGTGGTGAAACATGGTTCAGAAACAAATTCAAGACCGAGATGACGAAGAACTGAGACTCAATGACATGGAGAAATTGATCGATTGGTCATGTGTCCAAGTGAGCCAGAGGCAACTGTGAGCAAATTCTCTTAAAAAGGCCTGTACTTCATGTATCAACTGAAATTTGTCTGTTCTTACAGGCCTATACTGCAAACAGTACATGACAACCCCTCTCCTTTCCTTGAACATGTGAATCAGTGCTTCCTTGCAACGTCAATCCCTACTGAGTCACACAGGTTGTGGGTTCTGCATTTACTATAAAATTAACTTACTATTAAATAACACAACAAATAACAAGCTATATCATATTAACATGATGAGTATTATACAACATCTACCAGAGTTGTCTGTACGTTTTTTTTTCTTGTTTGGCCTTGTCCTTGAACAATGGCAAAGCCTAAATAATATTACTGATTAGAGCCTTTATTCACTGTTTATTTATATTAAATTGGGTAGAATCACTGTTTTTTTTGTTCTTAAAATGACAAGAACTTCATTTTTATAGTGATACTAACCAGTTCTTGGAGTGAAGTCTTCAGACTACATCAAAAACCAAACAAAAAACGTAGTTGTTTATGTTGATGAAAACTCATTAACAGTCCAATTCTCAATATCAGTGTGCTTTTCTAACCAGGTCAAGACAGCCCGACGAAGACTTCACAGAAGTGATACAATCTTTTAACAGTGCTCTAATCACTAGATTAACACACAGTACAATATGAAAAGCAAACACCAGAAGATGGCGCAACATAATGCCCATGGCCCAATAGAAACACCAGTCGGTAGAGACAGTAAGGAACATATTCCTTTATGTTTTTCACATTCCAGGTAAGCATACAACTTTAATGCAAAGACAATTTCTGCGGTTTATGCCAAATTTTGCAAGACATCAGGAATATAAAATCTCTTAATTCTGTGTTATCTATGGAAAAACACATAGCATTGACGTTCTTAATTTATCGACAAAGAAACCAAGTGTTAAGTATCAGTGAAACACTAGTAATAAACACTCAT
>JASDQU010736164.1:124669-138298 GCA_032191745.1 Picea mariana
AAGTTTGACTCAATCAAACCAAGTTAAATTTATAATTAATAGCAAGTCAGATTTTGATTTGCGATTAATCATTAATCAAAAACACCCTTTTCCAGCCTGATCTGAGTCAAAGTCGCAATTGACTCACGATCCCTGTTATACTTGTCAGGGAGGCAATGGCAAGTTGGCAACTAAGTGTATAGCCCAATTCAAATCCCATACACAAGAAGCAAATAAAGCTCAAGACAAATTCAATGTTGAATCAGGGAAGCACATTCTCTAATTGCGTAAATGGGAGCAGGAGTCTAGGTCCACAGGTTCATTTCTACACATGAAATATCTAGAGTTGGATTCTTCAATTTCAGCCATCCAGGAACTGCAAGTCAAGGTGACGAGTTCATCAACCTTCTCCTGCAGAACCTGCTTCAAGAACCCCCTACCCCACAGGATGTTTCTGATGACTCTCAGGACGACCTAAAGTCTTCTATGCAAATGAAATCAATGGCAAGCCCATATATAGGGTTTTAATTTTCTTTGATATCTGAATGCTTTTTCAGGGTTTATTTTTATTAGCACAGTGTATTAAACTCTATACCTGCAAATTTTGGAGCAAAAACCTCTGGTTTTTTGAGAATTTTTGTATGTTGATCATGCCAGATCAAATTTCATTTTGAAAACTATAAAAGATGATCATTAGATTCTAACAACGATTGTACAGGAAAAACCACAACAGTATTTTGGATAAAATAAAAACTAGCTGTTTTTTTTAAATGATATTGAGCAATAATTTTATTTTAACTTAATCAGGTTGCAAAGTTGTTCTTTCTCTTGCTGCCTCTTTCAACCAAAATCACATTCACACCATTGTATTCTCCAGATATTGAAGGTTCTTTCTCTTGCTATAATTTCAACCAAAATCACATTCACACCATCATATTCTCCAGATATTACTTTAAAATTCATGTCACTTCATTCTAAAAAACTTTTACCATCACCTATTTTCGTTATAGGTTTCATTTCTCATGCCAATCAAACCTCTTAAAGCCACTTCGGCCTTGGTTAGAATAAAAAGCTTGCTGGCTTTTATTGGGCATAACAAATCACACAATTATTGTTATATCAATCTAGAAGAAAAAATGCATATGTGCATGGATGACTAAATAGGCTCCTCTCTTATACAGAAATGAGAAGTGCACAAGGTATCTCCAATTAAAGTAATCTCCAGATCTAATTTTAGAAATAGGCTCCTTTGGCTTGAATTAACAAAAATGGGGAGAAGTTCTCACATTCTTCAAGTCAAAGCTACTTCTGTCTAGATTCTACAATATCTTTGTCGACATCAATATCTTTTAGTATTGCTCTAGACACCAATAAACAACGGAAAAGATTGATTTTAATTCCGAAACAAAATCAGCACGTTCTCACAAATAGATCTAAAAGATGAGACTACTAAGATGCTTTAACAAAAATACACTTGAAACCATTGCTCTGAATTGACATCTAACCAAGAGAAATTGCAGATTGAAGAGCAATTGTTAGAATGACAGCAATAAACTTTGAATGAAAGTAACACCTTCAATCTCCCAACTCACTCAAAACATGCAAAAATATATGAACATTCTGATAGCTTCCCTTGAGAATCTGAACATTATCTCTGATAGGCATCTATTCTTGTAAAATACAATCACCTACAGCAACTAAGAATTCCTTCAGAGTTCCAAGGCTGTTGGGAGCGGGGAGCGGAAGCGGGAGTGGGAAGCGCAATTTTCAAAAATATCCGGGAGCAGGAGCGTTTTGGGAGCATTTTTTATATAATACATATTTTAATATATTTTGATGCATATATATAAAAAAAAAACATGCAGAATGTTGAATCAATTGCAAAAAACATGAAAACATAGATATAAGATCATTCAACTATTGGATTAGTGATGATCATTAAAGCGTAAACCATTTAGTACACATATAACATCAATCATCAAAATTTGTCATCAATAGATTGTAACAGACAACATCAACCACAAAATGAAATAAACTCTAGAGCATCATATTCATTACCAAAGAGTTGTAAGATTTAGTCTATAGTTCAAATTTCAAACTTCAAACTTCAAAGGTAAACTGTCATATAATGTTCATAAGTTAATTGTTTGCAGAATAAGCCATAATAAAGAGTCAAAACAAAGTACTAAGTTCTAGAGACTACTTCTAAACAGGAAAAAGAAAAAGAGATCTAGTATGTATTAACAAGTACTAAGTACTCCCCGGATGGGGTGACATGCAGCAACTCCTCGCCACCTGGCTCTGCATTGAGCCACAGCATAAATGCTGATGGCCGCCACCCATCCGCCTCGCATTTACGATGGTAGACGGCCATTACATCTGATATACGAAGGAGGGACACCTCCCTCGCGCAAAAACTCTCGCTCACAACGCACTCAACATGACAGGGTCTATGGATAGCCAGGTGAATCCGGTCTTTGGCAATTTGTATTTTCGAGCACCTGGACAGAGTTGGTTTGCTCTCGCTTCGGGCCTCCCTATCGTTTGGGAGCTCTAGTGCAGCTCTGTCTCCTTCCCGTCCTGGCTTACTCTCATCTCGCTGCATCCTCTCTGCATTGTTATATATCCCTTGGCAAGCATGACCAGGAAGCGAGGCAGGCCTCGCAATGGCTCGGCCTGGTACACCCACAAAGTGCAGAGGCAAAGGAGGGAGAAACTGGAGCGCGTTCTGTCGATGGCGACCTCCATTCTTCGGAAGAAGGCTCGCGCTGACCAATTGGCTCTGCATACCATTATTGCGGAGACTGGGGCCGTGCGTAGCAGTGAAACCATGGCAATTGAGCCTGGAAACAGGCTGGAGGATGACGCCGCGGATGCATTACCTACCTGTTATGTTGAAGAAATACCGTTCATGGAGGAATTGGCGACCACCCCGGAACCCCAAGCCATGGCGGCGAACTCCCAGGATGGAAGCGGTCCTAAAAACGAGCTGGCAGAAGATATCCCTGGGTGCATTGTCGAGGAGATACCGTGGACGGATGACTACAACCCCACCATCCATGCTGTGCAGGCAACGATCGAGGAAGAAGCTCGAGACAAGGCCTGCACCGAAGAGAACGCAGACGAGACCAGCCCAGCGATGAAGGAGGAAGCGGCCGATGCAGAACTGTTGGAGCTCGAAGCCGGCGATGGGACGAACGTGGAAGTGGGGGACGTAATCCTCGACGACGCAGGTAATGACTTGCATGGTACTTTCCTCCGTTCAGAGAATCTAGCTCTGGTGTTCGAACTCCGAGGCCACATGGCAGACCTGGAGCACAGAGCCCTTCTCATGGGACAACGTCTGGACCTGCTCCTTGACGCGTACTCCAACGCTCCAGCAAAGAGGAGGTGCCCTCTCTGTGCGCAGGCATTCGCCATCCCAGCTGGGTCCACGTGGCAAACAGGCAAGGGCAACGGGTCACAGGGTATCTAGGTTCTTCTATGCTAGTTTGTTTCTTTGTTTAATCATGCTATTGTTACATGTACACTTGGACTATAGCCATCTGTCCTGGTTTCCTCCGGGCAAGACAGAGGGCAAAACAGTTTTCCAAACCATGCTAGTTTCCAGTAAAACAGCAGCATTTTTGGTCGCTCAGACCTATATCTCTGTGTATTTTGTCAAGGTTTCTTTGATAACTTAATATAGCAGGTTCTACTTTTTTACTTAAAAAAAAAAAAAAACAAGTACTAAGTACTATGCTCTAAGTTTTCCTCTTGCCACAAGAAACTTCTAGTTTCTTTTCCCATGCTCTTTGAGTTTGAAGAAGAGGAATAGGAGTAGGTGGATGTGTTTGTGGAACACAACTAGCAGCTGAATGTCCCCCACATGACAATGGACACTGTGAAGATAAAGGCAAAATTGATGCATTTGGAACGCTGCTAGTGGATAGGGGTGGCATGTCTCCTCCAGGAATATGATCACCATCATGATCACCCAAAAGTTCCGCTTCCAAGCTTGTAGGGTCATTTTAATGGCAGGTGACAGGTCCCAGTTTAAAAAATTGGGGTTTAAAACATTTCGGAGCCATTTTTGAGGCAGGGAGCGTTTCTTTCCCAAGACGCTCCCAGAAGGGGGGAGTGCCCTTGGGAGTGCGCTCTCTGAACACTCCCTCTGGGACCACGCTTTGGGAGCGAGGGCGAGTGTAATACCCATGTTTCCCCCAGTTTGTAAATATAACTATAATTGGCCAGACTAGATATGTGTGAATGTTTGATTTGATGAACCTTTGTATAAAAGGTCAATGTATGTATTTTTCTGTTATTTATAGAAAATGGATAAGTGTTGCTTAAATGCTGAAAGGGGGGGGTTTCCAAGATAGACCATGGATGTGATGAAAGAGATGGTGAGGGAAACCAAGAATGGTTGAGATGACCCTCACCAAACCAGTACCTTACTGGATATAATTGCTCAACAGTCCTCTGACCCCGAAATGAATTACCAGTTAGGTTGGTAGTTGGAAGGCCCTCCTCAAGAGTTAATGAGGAGATGGGGCAGGGTACCCATCTGTAAGGCTTCCAGACCTGACCACGAGTTGGGGATTTGGACCCACGCAACCTTGCTGAGGAAGGCAAAAAAGGAAGTAATTCGGGGGGGGCAGAGACGGATCTGCAAGGAAGCAAAGTGGAGAAAATGATCTCGAGAAGAAAAGAGAGTTGAAAAAGGAAAACTGGGAAGCAAGCTCGTGGAAAGTGCAAGAAGTTGTTGGGAAGAATTTCAGTCCAAGCTGATAAATGAGGCTGGCGAGTGACTGTGGAAGCGCTCGTGTAGACCTCCTTGCTTGGTACAGTGAAAATTGTTTGCCAAGTTCCTGTGGGAGGAGGAGAGTAACCTCCGTCCCTGACTGTCGTGGAGCAATAAGGAGTCTCTCTCAGAGCATCATGGTCTAGCTCAGGGGTGGCCAGCGATAAATCCATCAGGAGTGGTTGTGCTTGTGGTTGGTGGAAACAGGAACCCCTTTCAACTGTCTTGTTGGTCTCTAAAACCTACCCGCGCGGGAATTCCAAGTTCAAACCCTATGAAGGAGGACGCCTCCTTTAGATCTTTCACCCGCATGATAGAGGGCTCATGCCCATATCCTTAACCCATTTACGGCTAAAGGAATTAGTGTGTAGCCCCCAAGAGTTTTCAAAGGACCCATGTGACCAAGGTCTGGGAACCCTGCGCTAGCCCCGAAAGAAGTTAAGCCTTCTGGCTTCGGAACTTCAGGGTGCTTCGACCCTACCATTTATAAATCGGCCGAAGGCAACTGATAGTTACGGTTACCCACCAAGTTAACCGACGCCTGGCGGTTTCCTTATATGGGACAATTAGACTTGCCCACCATTAAACCTTGATCCACTTAGTTATCGTGAAGTAACACGAACCATCGATCTAAGAGTATTCGAGAGCCCCCTTGACCGTCGGATCCACGTCGAGGCAACTTCGGCAAAGTCCCACTCCGTAAGAACGGGGATGATATATCATCAAACTCCCCGAACGTCGAAGTCACGAAGTAATGAGAGCCGTGGATTTGGAAATCCAGTGGAAGGCACTCTCAGCCATTAGATCAAACTTAGTGAAGAGGTAACGCTAAGCACTTCGACGAAGTCCCACTTCAGGAGGATAGAGGTGGTTTAACGCCAAAACTTTCGAACGCCGAAGCCACGAAGTGTTAAGAGCTGTAGATCTAAGGGCCTATGACTCCGACCCAGGTGATCGAGGCTATGACCTCGCTCAGTTTCTTCAAGCGCTAACCTCCTATCAAGGATCGACGATCGTGCTTGAACCGGCGTGGAGATCTACGATCAGGGACGATTGCAGAGTCCCAACTAGCACGACGTTTATCTCCTTTCCCGAGTTCCGCAATAGAAACTGCTCGCTTGTGGTGGAATCAATGTCAACCGTTGATCCTGCCGAATCTACAGATCGACAGTCTAGGAGGATTGCGGAGGTTAAACCAACCCGGATGTTAGTTCTACCCCCGATCTCTGCAACTTCTCTCCACCGTAGATCTTACTGTGGAGCGGGTAGAAACCCCCGAACGTCGAAGTTACGAATTAACGCAAGCCGTAGATTCATGGATCTACGTGGACATACCTCGACTGTGGGATCTCACAGGTATTGGGAGACAGCTGGCGGGAACTTCGGAGCTCCGGTAGGTTTGGCAAGTAGGTGAAGCTAGGAACCCCGGAGGTTGTCAGTCCCGGATTGACGAGGCACGCCAACGTCACCTAGGGTGATGTGGACCCCTGTCCTATATGCCACGTCTCACCCTGATTTGTGCTTCTCACAGAGCCTAAATGCCATTAGAATGTGACACGTGTCACCTCCTGACGAGGACACGTGTCACCCCTGGCCTCTATCGCGTGTCATCCCCTTAGTGCATGAATGCTCGGCCAAAGGTTGGTGGAGTATCCGAGACTTTGGGAGTTCGAAACTCCGGAAGGAAGTATGGTTCAAGGCGAGGGAACCTCCAAACATCGAAGTTACGAAGTGATAGTAGCCGTAGATCTGAGGACGCTTCAGGATCTAACCTGTCTATTGGATCTAGACTGTATTCGGCACTTCAACGAAGTCCTACTTCGGGAGACAAGGAGTGTGGAGCGGGTAAACTCCCCGAATGAAGGAGATGCGAATAAACACGAACCGTAGATATAGAGACCCTTCGGGATCTCTCCTGACCATTAGATCTCGACCATGGTCAGTCCGACGTTGACCACTCCGAGAATAAGGAGGAAGTCACACCATGAATTCCCCGAATGCTGAAGTTACGAAGTAACGAAGGCTGTAGATCCAGGGGTTACGTGGACACACCGCGACCGTAAGATCGAAGGACTTGGAAGGCGATCAGTCCAGGGTGACGTGGTATGCTGACATCACCTAGCGTGACGTGGACCCACAATTGACGTCCCACGTGTCACCTGGATTCGTACGTTTCGCAAACCCTATAGGCCCATTACCACGTGACACGTGTCACCCACTGAAGGGGCCACATGTCATCTCCCCCTTGGCACGTGTTCGCTTGGTTTATTGGCGGGTGGAGTAGTCGGGGCCCACCTGTCCTTACCTCTACGTTTAATACGCCACCTCGTGCAAGGAGAACCCTTCGGGACTCCAGAGGTTTGGGGAGCAGTGTCACAGATAGACTGAAAGACCCGAAGGCCAGAGCCACGTGGCGAGATTTTGGGCTCCTTCGAAAGTTCGAGACTTCAGGACTTCGAGGAATGTGTGCACAGATAGAAAAAGGGGCGTTCAGAGCCGAACGCCGAACTCCCCTCTAGCCTGTGTGTTAAATAAGGAACAAGCCCCGCCATTGGATTTGACGGTGGATGGACTTCCACCATAGATGCAAAAATCTGGAGATGGTATGAATGAGATGGATACACATGATCCTTGACTAATAACGCCCGAAGAGATTCGGGAGGCAATAACTTGCAATCAAGAACTCAAACTTCAGTATGGTGGCAACCGTTAGAAAGTTCATGGCGAGCAAAAGCCGAGGGAGATCCCGGAATTAGGACTTGAGATAGTTAAGGAAAACATAATTTTGATTCCTCAACCCTTAAAAGAGTATTTAGGGGTCGGGTGTGTTACAATGTGGGAGGGGTGCTCCCCCGCAGCATAGCTTTAAACCTTTTAATATTCTTCATTTCTTGTTCAAATCTTTTCAAAATTCATATTCTTTGTTAATTCTTCAAACCTTCATATAGATGGCAAAGTTCCAAGGCGAGGTCGGGAAGATTGACATGGGGTACTGTGAAAAGAGTCAAGCAGCTATTGACCACGCTGAAATTTTCAGCCAATTTTGCTAGAATCAAGGAAACTTTTGAATGACAATGGGCAGATGGTGCTGCTCTTCAAGGTAAAATTTATCATCAAGAGAATTGTCTCAGAGCCCAAATAACTGGAATCAAACTTCATTTTTCATCCATCAGTAGTTGGGCTGGAAACCTACACTGTAAGGATGAAATTATCCCTGTGGAGCTAAACATTTATCTCAGAGTATGTATGCTCCATTTTATCTGCATCTGAAGGAATTGTCCACACTGCCTCTAAGAAGCAATCCTTTTTTCCTTTTTGTCATGTTAAAACATATGTTGCAGTATTTGGATGTCATCCCTTTCACATTCCATAGCTTCTCTGCCTTGATGAAGGGCCCTGCATTCACTTCTTCGTGTTTTGAGAGAGGGTCTTTTAGGATATCAAAGGAAATACCTGTTAGAGCATGGTTGCTATTGGATCCAGCCCAGCAATACCCTCAGATACTTCTAGTCAGCATTTATGTTTATCGATATTGGGCTATGCAAGGCTCAAGAGAATTCCAACCCTAAGAATCCATGTAGATTAAGTACAATCTACATGCACTGCACCTATGATTTCAGAGCAGCTAAGGTGTAAGCAGGCAGCATGCCCAAGAGGGAAAATTCTTCTTGGTCTGAGGGGCCTCAATATATGACAACTCTTCTTATATAGCATGTTTATTATAGTTACATGATTACAGGGGACATGAGCAGTGTTTGTCTCCCTTCTGAAGCACCAAAGAACAAAAATGCACTTCTCAATGTTGCCGATATTTGTATAAAATTACACCATAATACATATTGAGATTCCAGAGATTCCCCTCAACAGCTTGGCCAAAAAAGCTGCAAAACTACCCAAACTCTTGGGTCACTGGTATACCACACATCACATGTAGTTCAGCTTTGTCAGCAACATCCACTCTCAATTTTTGCCGAGGTTTGCATAAGTGGGAGTTAGCAAGGACAAAAGAAAGAACAGTAGGTGCAACCAACCTTAGAAATTGTATGTGATCAAACACTAGTAAATCTAATGCTTAAAATTAAGCTATGCAGTCATTAATTTTAAAAGCATGAACAAATCATGGCATACTCAAATGAGAATTTTACAAGGAATGTGATTTCTAAAATTACAACAGCAACTTCAAAAATACCCCCAATCAACACACAAAAGCTTGGGTAAAAACAAAAAATTCACTGTAAGATATAAGTGTGAACATGGCAGACAAGGCTCTAGAACTGCAATGATTGCAACCTTAAACTTGCTTGGAAAATGAGGACAACAACATGAGAGATGCTTCACAACCATAGCACTGAAAGGTACAAGGATGCACTAGTTTCTGTACAGATAAACTGTGTGTAATTTTATGAAACATCTAACGTGTCAAACTTAAAACCATGTCGAAGCTGCTGTAGCACAGCCAGAACATATTGGAGCTCTAGTCACTTAGGCTTGAAGATCTAGCCCCATGCTCAAATACTCGATTCCAATTATGTTGCAACCAAGCTGAACATGAAGCCACAAAAATTCTTTATGCACAAAATTGCCACTACTACAGGCCGGATCCTACACTTCCATGGCTACCTACACAAAATCCTATTCTAGGTCATGACCAGCACAGGAGTAGGATAAGTAATATCTATGAGCAGGGTTTGCAAAAAATACAACTCAAATGCTTTTAATCTGAGACAGAATCTGAGGTCTAACTCTTCAGCAGAAAACATTGGTTAAACCACTCTAGACTTGCATATTACATGACATCTTGCCATCCATTCATGTTAAATCAATTTACAAGTAAACTCTAAGAAAAATAGAGATTAGGTTTGGGATTCATAAAAACAAAAAAGACTGCCAAAACCAACTAGTATAAGAAAACTGCAACTATCATATAAAGTGCTTGAATTGTGTTTCTTGGCAACTAGCCTAGCCACCAGATAGGCACGACTCCAAAAGCAACCACAGAACCACAGTTATAAATTATGATGAAATGCATTAGAACATGGAGAAGCACCCAATGGTTTTATAACACAATATTTCATTGCAAATTTAAGAATCTTATATTCCATAATCAAAGGAAACGTGGAAGAAGAGAATATACTCCTAAAGCAAATGACTATACCAAATATGCCACATACAAATACAACATATATATGACAGCAAATATTACTCACTGCTTTGTTCGCTTTTGATCCACATCAGGATCATCCAGTTTGAAATGTGTGGTGTCCCTCCCTTCTAAACCTGAACTTGCAGCATCGTGTCCATCACATTCTTGTTGTTCTTCTCGTTTAACCACAGAGATTGTCGCACTTTCAGAATCTTGTGTAAGCAATGATGTTCCCAGGTTTGCTATTTTACGACTCTCCCTTACATTGTTTGAACCACCCTTGTATGTTGTTCCTAAATTTACAGAGGCATCCCAACTTCTGATTGGTGGTTTTTTTGACTTTGCCTGATAAGAGTTCGATGTACGATACTCCTGATCAATCCAATCAGCATCTGAAGAAGTACGTGAGAAAAGAGATTTTACACTCCTATCAAACTCCGCTTCTGCAATGTTCTCTATTCTTGAAATTGTACTAGGAACCTCCAAAAAAGTAACAGAATCACTCGCAGAGCGTCGATGAGAGCCCTTCTTGACTGGAGTTTCAGGTTCATTAAGCAGATCATCAAGCCAGGAAGGCTGCTCCTCTATGAGAATACTTTCTGAAGAAGTTCGTTGATGCTGCCTATATCCTTCCCTTGCATGCGGAGAGCTTCTTTGTCCCTTGAAAGGACTAGGACCATAATCTACAAAAGCTGGCCCCATGCTTGGGAAAGGACTTTTAGGAGGAAGATGAGGCTGCCTTGGTGTGTAAGACCAATTTACAGGCTGTGTTTTTCCTTTCATCTGGTTTGCCATCGATCCCTAATCCTTCAACTGTACAGTCAGAGCAGAAGGGCTACCGTTAATATTATAGGTTAAAACTTGAACTTTCCCATGCCATTAGAAGTCTAATACTTCAAGTTTAATATCATCAAAACACAGTTAAAATATTTAATAAACAGTAACAAATGATTCCCAACTGCAAAAGGGGCATTCATCACTCCTATTTTTCAAAAAGGCCTTGTAGGTTCTCACCAATACCTGCTATTGCACCGACATGCAATGCCCTACCCCAGACTAAAAAAGTAGACTATACTCAACCACTGTTTGGACTCAATCGGGCAGATGTATAATATGCAGATTCTTCTGTGCATGTTCAAAAGCTTAAGCAAATACACTATCAAGAAAACACCTGGCAATCAAAAACCTTGCCTTCTAAATTGCTAGGTCAGTCACTAGAAGAAGGCAAAATTTTACTATTTATTTCAAGTCAATATAGAGTAAGATGCAATTTAAAATCCAATACATCTAACATAAGGAAACAAAGAAGAATGTGTTCATGTTTCAAACAAGTTCGAGACTCCTGAAAAATTGATACATGTAGACATTAACATGCAGGGGGGCATTCATACAAGAAAAATATGAAAACATTGATGAGCTCAATAAGGTACCTGGATTGCTTCTCCCACTTCCAAACAAAGCATTATTCAGTACTTCACAGCTGAAAAATATTTACTGGATCTTTTTCACAGAGACAAAGACATTGGTTTTCAGAATGATGCAACATGAATAAAACGAAGGAAAGTGAGAGGAAAAACCAAGCTGACAAGAACAATATTGTAGAATATTTGGGTAAAGAAAAATGAAATAACCCTCTGTATAGACGTCAAAAAAGTTGCAAAAACATCTAGAAAAGGGAACCAGGTAGCTAAAGAGTAAAACTGCAGAGATCATATCATCTGTAAGCTCAAAAGGCACAATTTCTAATTTAGAATAAATGTCTTGAAATAAGATGGACAGCTGATCATCTAATTTCCAATTTCTTGAACCACCTCCTGATCAAACTTATATCTCATATCCATGCCTTACGATACACAAAATCTTACCCTCCACATATAGAGCAAATGTAAATCATTTTTCAGGGTTAAGAACCCACATTCTGCAACGGAGATGCAATAGAGAAAACCCCATACATTGAATAATAAGTTCCAATGTATCTTCTACCTTCCACGCCTGAAATCCATATATGTACATAAAAAAAAAGACTTCTATCGATAAATATACATATGCATGGGTTCAAGTGTCAGGCTCACACAAACATACCATGGATCAGTCGCATTAACCCATAAAGAAAAAATAAGAGAACAAAAGAAACCATTCCTTGTGCTCATTTTAATTAGAAAAATCAAAGCCCAATTCTTCATATGAGAAAGAAGAAATAACAAAAACGAAAATAAAAACATAGTTTTACAATTATTAAGCTGAAAACCCACAAAAATATGCATCCCACATTAATCACAAAATTTTTGCATGAGAAGATAACTGACCTTCAAATACAATACTTGCAATTTGTAAGATCTGTGCCGGCCAGACTTGTGCACAGTGAGAATCGATAGTAAATTGCTGTAGAGCGATCCGACTTCTCAAATGGGCTTGAAAGCCTTCACAGATCTAATTGACCCGAAAGAGAGGATTTGATCGACCTTACAATCCATTAGGAAAATTATCTTTGGCTAAAAGCTTCCACCTGGTATCCCTGCTGTAGTATTTTATATGGGCAGTACACGAAGGGTTTCGGCTCTGCATTAGACGAAACTGTACAGTGGCGGGGTTGAAGCATTTGACTCTCTCTTTTATTTCAAGCAAACACAAAAAGAAAACGAGAGATTCAAGGGTCTGTAATTTTTTTTATTTTCTGAAGAGCAGGTGGGCGACTTAATGAGAGAGCGTGAGGAATAAGCGACCAAAGGCCTTATACAGAGTAAAAGAGGTCTAGGGTTCGATCCAATACCTCGCCACCAGCACCAACCCTGAAGGTGCCAGACTTGCCTTACTCCGCAGAAAATAAACAAAATTAAAGAGCAACAGATAGTCCTCTACCCAATGCTGACCGCCACGTGTACGTCGCTGCCCGCGAGGCTCCGAATTGTCCGTTGTCTTTGTGCTTCGCGAATGGGGTTCGGTCATGGAGGCCACGTGGATATGATCCTCCACTGTGCGGGATCTTTTCCTCAAATGGCCTCGCCACGTCATTTGATCGTGGAGGCAATTTGCATTTTTTTGATAATAGAAATCAGGAATAGGGATTTCCTTATCCCCAAGTTTGAGTTTATCTTAGATTTGAGTTTGAGTTTATCTTAACTTTGATATGATCTGATTTAGCAAGCGGTGACTTTTATTATTGTATTTGTGAATTAATAGTACCAAATGATTATGTGTCGGAAATTATTTTAATAATTTGTACACATATTATTATCTATTATTTTTGGGTGAAGGGGTGCATGTGTGTTGTAATATTCATTATGTTGGTGAAAGTTTACATGTACGTATTTTCATTTCATTATTAAGGAATAAGTTAATCATGTAGTTTAAGGGATTAATTTAATTAATTGTTGTTAGTGTTGTTGAGTATTTAGCTAGTTGTTAATAAGTGCTCGATTCAAATTCTCTTTATCGATAAGTTCATTGAGGTTGCCATCCACACATTTGGGAAAGCATTCCTTGCATTTTCCCATGAGATTTTCCTTGAAAAAAAACATTGAACATTAGCAAAAGATGTTTGTTTTTCGGTGTTTTTTCTTACAAATTCAACATATTTTTGACAAATTTTTGGAATAATGAGTTTGAATTGGTGAAATTGGGATATAGAATTGTTTTAATAAAAGTTGGGTCTAAAAATCCATCTATATTGGTAGAGTTTGTGAAACCGCAAATTCTCATTATCAAATTCATGATTTTTCATCAC